>NW_024121133.1:10447076-11047076 GCF_016745375.1 Pimephales promelas
ATCTGTATCCAGATAAGTTATCCGGGTAATAAAAAAAAAATGCATGTTAATGCAAGGTGTAAATACGTTGTGATCGGATTGTGATCGGATCTAGCTGACCACATCTGGAGGTAGTCTGGCTTGCATTGTGTTCTGATCTTTACTAGGTGTAAACGCAATCTGGTTGTTGAAACCACATATGTATATTTTACTCCTCCCAAAAATGCTAAAAAATAAATGAGTGAGAGCATGTTATATAGGCTATATGTCATGTTATAGTCAGATATGACGGCGCTACTGTGACACGCATAACCGCAGATGAGCAGCTGAGCGTCTATTCATTAAGCCAACGTGCAAACATCTCAAATAAAAGTGAAAGTAAGTCACAGACGCTTAACACACAATCATCTTCAAGTAAAGAAATGAAATTATCTTACCAGGCCTGTTGCCACTCTCTCTTATTGATGTCTTTGATTTGGATATAAGCTGATGATCAATAAAATGCAGGTCATCTGTTGCTTTTGGTGGCGTGCAATCCATTAAATCTGCATATAACGCGGGAGTTGAAGATTGGATTTATATCCGTTTTGCAAAAACACATTTATGTGGCCAGGTGTAAATTGAATCGGTAAGATCAGAACACTTATTATCCGGATAACTTATCTGGATACAGATCTCATTTTAATACCAGGTGTAAATGTGGTCTTTGTGGCTCACAGTAGATTCGAACCCGGGTCTCTCACACCAAAGGCATGTGTCTCATTCACTGCGCCATCACCACCCATGGGAGGCAGCCGCAGGTAATAGACACTGGCGCCGACGTCAGTATTGCTGGAGGAACTCAAGGCTTTCGGGGAAGCTCACCTGAGGAAAATATCGCACATATCCAGACGTAGAGTGGAATGGCGAGCAAGCGAAGACACCTGAGCGGGTCCGGTACTAGCTGGTTGAAGCGAGTACATGAGAGGACACAGGCTCCACTCGGCCTGCAGCTCTGCAGATGTCTGTTAGCAAGACCAGCCTAAAATAGCAACATCGCCCAAGACCCGCCCACAGGAGATGCAGTCTCCTCGCTCCTATTGGGAACCTGACAATCAGGTTGGGCTTTCCCACAGACTTACCTTCAACTGGGTCATGGTGTGCGGCAGTAGCGGCAACATAGACTTTGAGGGTGGAGGGAGACAGCCTTTGCTCCAACCTATCTTGAAGGAAGGAAAGCACAACACTGACCCGAACATGAGGGGGTCTTCTCGGTGAGAAGAGCACCAGTTGATGAAGAGGTTCCACTTCAACATATAGACGTGTCTCGTGGACGACGCTTTAGCGGAAGTGATGGTAGCCACCACCACCGGTGGTAGGGTACACAATCCTGCCTCGTCCCGTCCAGGAGCCACTCGTGGAGGTTCTAAAGATCGGGACGAGGGTGCCATAAGGTGCCCCGTCCCTGAGAAAGGAGGTCCTTCCTCAGAGGAATCGGGCAAGGAGGTGCTGTCGCAAGGAGTAAAAGTTCATAGAACCAGGTCCGGATGGGCCAGTATGGCGCGACCAGAATGACCTGCTCCTCATGCTCCCTGACCTTCTGCGCAAGAAGGTTCACTGGGGGAAATGCATATTTGCGGCCCCGCAGCCAGCTGTGCGCCAGTGCATCCGTGCCGAGCGTGCCCTCGGTCAGGGAATAATACAGGTCACAATGGGTCGAGTCGTGAGAGGCAAACAGATCTATTTGTGCGTCCCCAAACTGGTCCCAAAAAAACTCTGCGATGTTGAAGCGAGCACAGAGAAACACACTCACTGGCAGATCACTGCACAGACCAGCAGGCAATGTGAACTCGCTGCAGATCGCTGTCACACCAACACTGGAGAGAGTGGCTCGTCTCGTAGAGCGATGTCAGAAATGGCTTTGGAGTGAAGAGACACTCTTGGCTCCAAGGTGAAAACATGTTGCAAACTAGGGGTGGGCGATATGACCAAAATTGTGTTTCACGATATGACTAATTTTATTTCACGGTAACGATACATTTCACGATATAGTTATTTATATAGTTATCCTCAAAAAAAAAAAAAAATCGACAAAAAGGGCTTTAAATAAGCCCAAATACTTTAGAAATGAAAAGTATGTCACCTTGTTTTATTTTTATTTTATTTGGTAAATGATTTATTTGGTAAACTATTTTTATATCAAAATATAGTAAACAAAAAACACTCAAACTTAGATGAACTTCCCACAACAGATTGATATGTTATGATATCATTGGTGCATTTCAACTTTAAATAATTTTTCAATCTCATGCATTGCTTTACTTCATCAATCAGTTTATAATATAATTATAATATAGGCTATATAATATAATTATAATTTTTTTTTACCACATGTGCTTATTATACTGCGTTTTCAACGGAGAAGGGTATTCCTGCACAACCGGAGACTGCACACACTGTTGTTTTAACGGGCTTGTTTTGCTCTTTTTGTTATATCTGGCAACCCGTCAGTTCAGAAGTGACAAGAAGGAGAGCAGCAATATGAAAACCAAACCGCAGCTACTGTTAGTGTTGACTAAGTAGTTTAAATTATACACACCTTATAACAGTGCGTCGAACACCGCGCGCTCCCTCTCAGTGCATGTGCACGCGCGCATCTTAACATCAACAAAATGCGATCGATTAATTTGAGAGTGAAGTTGTAATCACGGATCGAATCAAAGGAAGATTTTATCAACTGGTTCAGTAGGCAATTGTTTGGAGTTAAAAAATATATAACTCGCGCTGCATATTTAGTAATTTTGCCTCAGAAACAGGATTATACATTCGTTTTAACAAGCAGGATGTTCATTCATGCTGAATGCGATTTTCATGTTTAAAAAGTAACTATACATAAGAGAAGGAAAGATGCGGATAACTATACATTATTTAAGGTTATTTCTCGTAATGATATTGATATAGCCTATGAAATGTTGTTATCATGTAACTTCATGCTTTCCCCGTTGCGAACGTGCACTCCTCTAAACTGTAGCCTGGGTGCTGCTGCTCTGCTCAAGTTGACGGCTGCCTTTCCCCCCGAACATATCACGTTAACAACAATCCTTTAGAAAATGTCATTCCTTTGTGGATCCTCTTGATCTGCTTTCTCCATGTTTCTTTGAGAAATCTCAGCATCAGTCTCACGCGCGCTGCACGGGAGTTAACCACGCCCCCTTATTTGCATTTCGCGGTATACACGGAATAAAAAAATCTGTTACGTCTGACGTTTTCTATCGCGGTAACGATATATATCGCCATATCGCCCAGCCCTATTGCAAACAAACAGCTGCATGTTGCCGGCGTCCTCCTTTATACCGACAAGGCGGAGATGCGCTAAGCAAATTCCGCAGACCCATGGCATTATCATTGCCATTGGCTCGTTTTGTATACTCAAAGTCGATAGGCTTTCTAAGAGAAACCCCATTCGTCATCATCCAACGGAACTCGGAGTGATAACGAAAGGGAACCTAATTTGGTTTGACACACATGTAGGGCCCTATCTTGCACCTGGGGCAAATGACTTTGCACACTGACACATTTATCATTCCTATTCCCACGCAAAGCAGGCTTTTCCCTCCACAGATGCTTCTGTCTTTCACTGTCCTGACAAGAACGTCGGTCTTCTCGGTTGTGAACCGCTCTTTGCGTGCGCCTGGTAGATTGGTTTATTTCACATTACGCCCAAACCACACCTATGAATAATGAAGCTATTTCAGACCAACCCCTTTTAAACTTGTGTCAGGCACAAGAGTCATTTATCCGGCCAGTAAAATAGCAACAGCACCCAAAACCCGCTCACAAATTTACTTGCGCTTCGCACTTGATACTTGCGCTTCAGATCGTTAAAACAGGGCCCGAAATGTCTTTTCTTTGTTTCACTTATCATTCATTCATTTATTCACCTATCCCAAACACATCTCATATCCATTAATTCAAGGCTTAATGGATATGTGCCCACTGAGTGGAGATTCATGGAAGTTTATCCTGATGAATGTCTGGTAATTATCTCGGCTCCCCAATGCATCTGTTTGCAAAGGCATCTGGGAACGCTGTCCCTTCCAGAAAGCTATTGAGAATGTCCGAGAAAACCATTAAAGATGAATAATTATGTTTGTCTTGACATGAGAATGACTGCTTTTGATTTCTTAGCAGGCAATTCGATATTGCTTTAGAGTGTGCTAAAAAAATCGGTCATCTTCATTGGTCGTGTTTGAATCTATCTTTAAATCACAAGAGATACAAAAAGCATTTATTTAATGAGCTACCACTGTTGCTGGATGCTGATGTATTAGTGTGGTAGCATTCATTTCAGATGTGCCTCATCAAATAGTGGGGGTTTCTTACTTTTAAAAACCAAGAACCCATAAAAAAGTATTTTTACATACAGACCTAATTATAGTGTAAACTTGTGTTTAGTAAACGCGGCCAAATGTCACTTTTGTCTTTTCAGTGACGTGAAACTGTTATCGCATTATGCAGTTTGTTCATCACATACGATTTTGCTGTATTCTTTAGTTCTCATCATTAATACTGTTTTGCATTTCATTAACTGCCTCAATTTAGAAAGTTATCAATAATTCAAGTCGATGGCAGAAACTAAACTACAGATTTACTAAAGTACAACAGATGGCCAATGAGCAGATCATTTCCATATTACTGACTGATGTTCAAATCCAGCATAACCTGTCCACTATCCTTCCTTCCATACCAGAAATGCAAAAGGACTGTGGCAGATTCATGTTCTGTGATGGAAAAACTGGACTTAAGTTTCCATAAGAAAGAGGATGAATGAATGTGGAAATAGCAGCTCATCTAAACTCCCATTAGAAGTCTCAGGGGAGCCATTAGAGACTCGTGAAGGATTCGTTGAGGGACGGGGAGTGACAGAATAACTCACCTTGAAGACGGGAAGCCAACTAATAGGAGAGGAGAATCAATTATTCAAAAGAAAATCAGTGTGCAGCAAACACTGAAGGTAGAAGAGAATAAAGGGATAGAAGCACTGTTGAGAGGACAGCTATTTCTGATAATACAATAAAAAGTATATCATGTAATGTATATATGTATATATTGTAATGTCCTGTTTGAAATCAAATCATAGAATATATTCTTATAGCTGTAAACCTGAATATACATATGGTATTCAGGCCTGTGTTGAGACATTTACACACGTACACACTGTAAAGTTCCAGGAGTGACAACTGCATTTTTGAATGCAGGAGTGGGTCCCCTAAGTCATTGTGTACAGAACTGCGATGTGTTCAGCATTTTTAACTAAAGCACAGTCGATGGAGGTGTCCCGTTTTGTCAACTTATTACAGATGTCACCGGTTGACGAAGCCGGAACCAAAATTCAGCGCATAGGAGGAGAAGATTGTCATCGTGAGTGTGAAGATCTGTGAAGAAGTCAAGTACCTAATTGTAAATTGTCTTACAAACATCGCGTCTGAGTTCATGGAGGCATTGTGATGTATTTGAGGGCCCGTACCTGTTTGTTGTTTCTCTCTTTCGTGAGGTTGAAGTTAGTGATGGGAAGGCATGTTCGTTTTCTCGAATAAATCTCCATGCAGTCATCTTATTGTCACATACCCCCTCCTGTCTGAATATGAGCTGTTGGTGGAATGATCCAGGTCAAAGAGAGTGAAGGCTTAAACCCACTGTGAGGTATTTGTGGAATTGCAGTGCTTACAAATTGAAGTGTTCACGTGTGGAATTGTAGAGGGATTGATGAATACACAAGTGTGAGGAAGATTAAAATATATTCCCTTCGCCCCAATCTTCCCTGGGATCATCCAGCCCTGTGTGGGGTGGGGTAGAAGTTCTACCAATTGACTGTGTGTATAGATGTGTGCAGGTGCCGACCAACTTCCATATTGAAGAGAGAGAGAAAACCAGTCGCTCACGCTGCCTTGAGTTAACCAACTTCGAAGATTGCCACCTCCTGAGCTTCCTGGTGGTTCCAAAGGCCCTCCACCTCAGGTATTTCGAGCACTATTACCATATTGAAGAAACAGAGAAAACCAGTCACTCACGCTGCCTTGAGTTCACCGACTTTGAAGATCGTCACCTCCTGAGCTTCCAAAGACCCTCCACCTCAGGCATTTCCAGCGCTCATCACTGCCGTTGCTTCGAGTTACTTACCTGAAGACTCTTGTATTCTGTTCATCACTGTCCTGCAGAGGCAGAGCAAGCCAGCTCCTCCTGCTGTTCCGGGTTACTTACCTGAAGATCCTCTTAGTTTGAGCTCCTGAGCCCCACCGCTGTCTTGAGGGAGTAGAGAAAGCCCGTCACTTACGCTGCTCTGAGCCACTCACCTGAAGATCCTCTTAGTCCGAGCTTTTGAGCCTCACTGCTGTCCGGAGGGAGTAGAGAATGCCAGTCACTCACATAGTTTTGAGTTACTCACCTGAAGATCATCTTAGTCTGTTCTGAGGAAATAGAGCGAGACCTTCATCCAAAGACCCTTGGGTGTTGAGCGGCAGGAGTTTCTTGGTCGCTTGGAGGAATAGAAAGAGTTTATTCTTTCATGCCGTTGCTATTTTAAGTATGTTTTAAAGGAGCTGTATGTAAGAAATGTATTTCAAATAATCATAAAATGGACCTGATATGTCACAAGACATTAAGAAATCATGTTCATTTCAAATACTTATATCACTGACAACAGTAGTCTGGCCCTCAACTGTCATGTTGTGTTTTGGTCTGATGCTCCACCCTCCACCGATCTACCAATCACGAAGTCAGTATTGTTGCAGCATTCGGGTTGCCAGCTCTGCTCTAGTTACCACAGCTGCAGCTACAAACGTGTGGGATAAAAAAAAATGTTGGATCCTGCAGCCTATCTGGCAACCTTGAGTCAGGGGGGAGGGGTAGGGGATACACCGCTCGACAGTAATTTGAAACTGATTGCAGTACCAGTTTTGGAAAAATCTTACATACAGCTCCTTTAATATTTAATAAAGACAACCCATTTACCTCATCTTGTGTCCGGCCTTGTGGTGTTTCCTCGGTGTAGCTCCTCAGAGTGGTTGGTACGGTGGTGGGCTACTGGGCTTTGTCCCCACCTTGTCCGGTGACACAAGCATTTTTGGAGTTGTTGTTTAAAGCTTAGAGTTTAGAAAGTTATAAAACGTGAGCAGGTGTGGGTCACACTTGTTTTCTCAATGTCTTATTTTCAGCATACAGCATTTCTATTTATGTAGTTCTATTATGTAGTTTTATTTTTATTTTTATGGGCCTGTTCTTGTTTGCTGATTTGTTGCAAGACCTGTCAACCATGTCTCGCACAATAGAGACATTACCATATAGACAGGAGGACAAGCTCGCAGGCAATCTTTTACTGTCTATAAGGCAATCGGGGGTACATGGAGGCAGTTGAGGGAGAAGCCTTTTACTGTCTATGGGAGAATCCCATTGATAGAGAGTCCATAAAAACAACAGGACAAAAAAAATTCAACAACGTTTTGGCTTGGCACAGCTACCAGAAGATTTTCAACTGTCAGACTGTCGTCACGCTCAGTTTGAGCCTGCACAGTCGCTCAGACATTAGACAGGAAGTCCAAAAATCGGGCTTCTGTGTTATCTTGTTTCACATTTCACACGGCTCATGCACCTGGGTTAACAACTGATTCATGGGTATTTATAATCTGACCTTTCACACTGTACAGTATTTTCCTCAACCCGGAGTTAAAGTTCTTGTTTGCACATTTACAGTTCCAACATCCATGATTGGATAAATACAGTGTGCAATCAGTTTGAACAATTGTTTTTTTGTTTTTGTTTTTTTTTAATTTATTTTTTTTATTTATTTGCATTATGTACAGAACAAGACAGGGAACATACAAAAACTGTAAGACACTTCCATTTAGATCAATACAGAGTATGGATTTAGAAAGAAGAAGAAAAAAAAAAGGAGCAAGGGTCAAGGGTCAAAACAATCACATAGCCAGTATACATGAAAGGAATTAAAATACTAAAAAAGTAAATATTTTGATAAAGAGTGACATAAGGTTTCAAACTTTCTATTACGTTTTTTTGAAATATTTGAAGCTCTGAAACATTTGAGTAAAATCACATAGAAATATACTAAAGGAGGGCTTACATTTTTTCCATTTACAAGTATCGATATGATATTTACCCATTAATAAAACAAAATTTACAACATTAATGAAGTGTAAGTTTAAATCACACTTAAAAAAGAGCACATCTTGCAGGGCTATAGGAGGAACCGTCTCCATTTTAACTGACACCCAGCTATGTATATCAAACCAAAATTTCGAAGTAATCTGACAATAAAAGAAAAGATGACCGAGTGTTTCAGGACAAGAAGAACAAAAGCCACAAGGTTCCACCTCGAAATTAAATCGTTTCTGCATAAAATCATTTACTGGGTAAACCTTAAACATAATTTTGTAATGAGTCTCCTTGACCTTCGGAGCAACTGGGTATGCCATATAGCATGTAAAAGCTTTATCCTTCACTGAGGTTTCAACATCACCCAAAAAATAGCACTGAAAGTCACCATTGATAATACGTTTGAGTTCTTTGTAAATACGTTTGTTGTTGCACTTACTGTCTAAATAAGGTCTACATTACATATTTTTAAAGAGGGAAGGGATACTGGTCTAGCTACAGGATCAAGAAAACTACTTTGAATTTTTCTTAGCAATCCAATAGGTATAGCACTGCATACTTTATCAGTTTGAACAATTGTTTGCCTCAAAATATTCCATCTGGGAGAAAGCATGACAACATGAAAGTCCACTTTTGATTTACTATACACAGGGTTTTTGTGAATGAACAAAGCTTGTGATACAGTATGTACATTTTACTATTGCATTGATTCACTCTTTCTGAATTTGAGTATACTCTGCTAGTATCTCCAGGGTAATGACTGATTGAAGCAATGATGCAATGACCCCACCATCCATGAGACCCACATAGGATAAGCGGTTTGGAAAATATTAAGAATGGATGGAGTAAAACATTGTTTATTCTTTATGTGCCTGTAGTGATGGGCACTTTAGAGACACTGAGTCATAGCTTCAAAACGTATACCAATTGTCATTCTTTTAGTTTGTCAAGAGATATAAAGCACCATTTTTTTAAGCATGCACATGTGTGTACGTGCTCTGTCGCATAACAACAAGCTTATTCATTTAGAAATGTCGGAAGAAGAGAAATCGTCCCATTTGGGGTGTGGCCCAAGCATTAGATTTAGATTTTTTTTTTTTTTAAATATACAAGTTTATTGCACATAACATGAACTATTGAAGAGATTGCACAGATCGGGCATTACAAATTGCTAACCATCAAAGTCTAAGAGACAGGATTTAGGTTTTCATAAACAGGTATTTATTATCAAATAAAATGTCATTTTGATTTTCAATATATAGATAAGCCTCTGGCATCTATGAAATATCTTGTAAATATATTATTATGACTGCATGGTACCAGAATTCAATAGCATAAACTGCTTAATCAAAAAGGCTTCAAAACTCAGGTGTGATTTTTCTAATACTTTCCATTCTTCGTTTGTATCAGATTAACTTTAAATCACATTGTTAAAAGACAAGGTTGCTTGTGGTTACACCACACAATCCCATGAAAATATGCTTGTGCATCGTCTACTGCCCGTCTATGAGAATAGTCATAGGAACAAAAACGTGGCAAAGAATTAAATCTCATTCATAACCTATGAAGTAGAGCCCACATGATCTTCTCTGAGGTCTTGATTCACTAAAAGCAAGAAGTTCGATGATCCGACTCTGGATGATGCACCTTCAACTGTTAACATCCTAATAGCATGCGTAACCATTGGGAATTTTGGATTAAGTCTTTTATCCACCCACAGATATAGCAGTGCTGGAAGGTGGGTGCCTGTCAAGGGATCTGCAAGAATTTCAGAGCTGGAAATTTGGAATAAATCAGGGTTCTGTTCAAGGGCCATTGACAGACATAGAGTGAGAGAAGAGGGGGAAAAAACAGGGCTGATGGAACTGCAGGAAGTGCTGGTGTTTCTGTACACTCACACTACAGGCCAGAGTCCACTAAAAAATGATTCGAATTGAACTGATCCGGTTCTCAACTTTATATTATCTGATCCTTTTTTAAGCTTTAGAGACATGGTCAGTATGAATTTTTATTTTATGGTAAAGAGTTATGCGAAGATTTGTTACGTGAAATATTTTTTCAATGAAAAGAAAGCAACAATTCAAATTAATCACTAATAAAGTTGATCACTAGAATGTTCACAACACGAATGTAATGATCTAAGCACTATTATAACAATCTATGTGCATGGTTTAAAGTATAAAGGACACGCCATAACAAGTGTAGTTAGGTTGCAGTGTTGTAGTACTCGAGACTTGGACTCGTCTCAAAACCATATTTTAATGGTCTTGGTCTTGTCATGGACTCGTGTCCAGTTGGACTCGTACTCGAACATTTTTTTTTTAGGACTCGGAATTATTCCCGAGTCCACTAGAGTTCAATTAAAAATATTTTTCATGATTATTAATGTATGTTAATAGAATATTTCTTTGATTGATTGACACGCCCAGTGATTGGTGATTTTCTAGTGCGCAACTGCGCATGACAAATTGTAATAAAATTACTTTTAACACCACCTACTATGTGGCCTTTTTACCCTAAACTGATCATATTTTTTAAACTCTAAGTAAATTCAGTAAAAAAAAAAAAAAAGGATTTCTCTAAGTAAATAAAAGTAAATTAGGTAATCAACCCTCACTGGTCTCGGTCTCGACTCGGACTCAACCGTCTCTGATCTCAGACTCGACTCGGACTCGACTCTCTATGGACTCGGTCTTGACTCGGACTCGACTCTCTCTGGTCTCGGTGTCGACTCGGACTCGAGTGAGGTGGTCTCGACTACAACACTGTTAGGTTGTGTCCAAATCCACTCTTGATAGTTTAACGACAGTAAATTATGACTACTTGATAGTAAACTATCAAGCGGAAGATTGATAGTTTAACGACAGGGAAAATGGTCGGCCCGCCCGGTGCATGGTCTAAAAGGGTTGTCCCTATTCTCTGAGTAATGAGTAATGGGTTTATTTTGGGCGTAATGTGAAATAAACCAACCAGACTCTTATCTCCAATCCCTTTAAAAGCCAGTTGCGCTCGCAACATTGCAGACTTGTTATTTACATGGTGAACTTGCAAGCGGAAAGACTGAATGGTTCTACAGCACGCAAACGGATCTGCTCATGCGTGAGGTTACCGAACACACCTTGTTTTCAGACCAATACGTCCAGGGGCACACATAAATTAGTGAAAATGATAACTAGTCGGGCTGAAACTTCCCACTTCAGGTGGGTGGAGAGATCCTGCCTCAAGCGGAAGAGTTCAAGTGTCTACGTAAGGGTAGTAAGGGTTTAAGTAAGGGTTTTGTTCACGAGTGATTGAAGTATGGAACGGGAGATTGATGGATCGGTGCAGCTTCTGCAGTAATGCAATTCGTGGTGAAGAAGGAGCTGAGCCGCAAGGTGAAGCTCTCGATTTACTGGTCAATCTACGTTCCTACTCTCACCTATGGTCATGAGTTTTGGGTCATGACCGAAAGGACAAGATCCTGGATACGGGTGGCCGAAATGAGCTTTCTCCGCAGGGTGGCTGAGCGATCCCTTAGAGATAGGGTGAGAAGCTCAGTCACCCAGGAGGAGCTCAGCGTAGAGCCGCTGCTCCTCCACATCGAGAGGGGTCAGCTGAGGTGGCTTGCATGTAATATGTTCCGGATGCCTCCTGGACGCCTTCCCGGGAAGGTGTTCTGGGCACATCCCACTGGGAGGAGACCCCGGGGAAGACCTAGGACACGCTGGAGAGACTATGTCTCCCGGCTGGCCTGGGAACGCCTCGGTGTCTCCCAAGAAGAGCTGGAGGAAGTGTCTAGGGAGAGAGAAGTCTGGGCATCTTTTCTTAGACTGCTGCCCCCGCAACCCGGCCCCGGATTAGCGGAAGATTGATGGATAGATGGATGGCTGAAACTAGAAAAAACATTTGAGTCACGCTTGGCGCTGTATTGCGCCAGCTATATGATAGGGCCCTGAGAGTGCAGTCTTTGTATAGAACAAGTGATTTAAAAAAAGGAAGTTAAAAGAAATATATTTTTGTTAAATTACTTGTTCATTCATCTTAATACAAAAACCAATGGTATTTCAAATGCATATACTTATTCATGTCTTGGCAGCTTGACTCTTCATCACTGCAGTTGATATAAAAGCACACCTTTTAATTGATGTTTTCTTGTCAACACAATCAGATATTATAAATAACTTGTTTGACAGATAATTAAAAATAATTCCTTGATTCATCGTTAAACTTTTATTTTATTTTACTTTAATTTAATATAATCTCCTTTTACTGTCCAAAAGCAAAGTGTGCTGGGCATTCGGGATATGGTGTAAATCTTTCAGTTTGAGTTTTGCTTAATATGTGCAATAAACTTATAAACTTAAATTTCCTATTTTAGTGAAAAAACTCATTTCAGTTAATACATTTCATTTTTGTTGTTTTTTTTAAAATCCATACATAAGAATCTGAGAGCATACATATGTCTAGACAGACAAATGCATTGTCTGAAGAATGTTCGAGGGCTTCAGGATCATTTTTACAATTATTTTGACATTTTTAGAATGCAATGGCTCGACATTTAAGAGTAGTTGTATACGTCTTTATCTGAGTCTATCCATGACATCTTTTGCTTGGTGCTAAAAAAACAGGACACGACAACACCCACGTAAAACCCATTACGCTTTGGATTCAGAATGAAATGTCAACAAAAGGCAAACCACAATCGAACAAATAACCTTTTATGTGATGCCAGCTCAATACCGTGTTTGCATTCAACCTTTAATATCTACCTACTTTTCTGCTTTATTGCAGTTTTTCTCCTCCCTTGACATTTGTCAAAAGAGATTTCATATCTCACATTTTTATGGAATTTTAGTTGGGTGTGTGCATGCTAAAAACACAGATAGTATTAAAGTCAACTTAAATTTAAAATGTATCACATTTAATTTCTTATTACACATATTGCACATTAATCAATGTTGTACATTATTTCCAAAAAAATATAATTAGAATAATAACATTACAATAGCTTTAACTTTCCATCCAGACTATGGGTTAATGTTAAACTAAAATTAACTGATGTAACATTTTAAACGTGTTGACTTGGAAAAAAGTTGGAGGGAGAGAAAAACAAAACAAAACATGTAAACACTTGGATCCAAAGGGTTACAATTTATTTTGATGGTCTCCTTTAAACATTCTGTTGACTATAAGAAACATAGACTTACATGCCAACTAACTTTCATTAGAGTATTAGTTAAGTATCAGTAGGGTTAGTAGGGGCTCGGGTTATAGAATAAGTTGATTTGTACTTGCAATGTTAATTATAGTCAGTAGAATCACAATAGAGATGAATGATGAACATTTTTGACTATTAGTGCATGCAGGTTTTATGTGCAATTACAGAAAATATCTAATAAAGGTTATTGCTACCACCTTTTTAAATCTGGTGCTGTGAATGTTGACATGTTGTTTATTAAAAACATGAAAACGTGTCATCGTTTGTCTGCGATTTGTTTGTGTTTATCTGTTATTGTGAGATATTTGAAGATCAGATCAAAATGTCCAATTTATGCATAAATGTAGGTACATTTACTTTTTTCTGCAACTGTATCTCACATGATTTGATATATCTAAGCCAACAAACACTTCAAGGTAGGGCCTGGTTTAAATGCAACATCAAAGATTCACTGATCTGAAATGTACTAACACCAGGGCCATGGAGTTTGGTGAGATGTTTGATGTGGTCTTTAATAAAGTGAGCACAGACATGTTTAAGCCCTGGATGTGCTGAAATTCAGCTTTGAATTGAAGTGATTAATCAGGTCAAGGGCTTACAGACTCCAAACTCTTTTTATCATTATTAATTTTCTTTCTTTCTTTTTTTCTTTTTGTAAACCCAGGTAAAACTTCATGCAGGCATGAAGAGCTGGCATTCCAGTCTCATTTCTTTATTCTCTCTTCCTGATTAAATTAAATTGATAGAAAAAAATGTCAATACTGCCCTCAATATAGTGGGGGGCAATTAGTAAAGCACATTCCTTAGGGAACCAGACTCACACTGTTCACACTGACTGGGACAGTATCTAGGCAACAAATCATCTGATAGTTTCTAACAATTACCCAGCTATGCTGCACTAGATCTGAGCTGGTTTACATACACTATCATTACTCCTATAACTGTAGTCTATCAAATCTGTGATTTTTACCAAAATTAATTAATTATCAATCCTTATATAGTTGCAAAATATTTTGTAGAATAATTGGATTTCACAATAGGTATGTTTGCATGCACTTTTTTTGTCAATATGGATGAATCCAGTCCAATTTCTGGTTCTGAAGTTTCTTCTTATATGAATCCTAAACCTTTTCATCCAATTCACATTTTGCTTTCATTTGCATTTTTGTGTTCTGGAAATAATTTATGCATGCTTAGTGCACAGTCTTTCATTATCACTCACGCCACCAGCCTCATGCCGTCCTCTCACGTCCCTGTCCCTCGGCCTCGTCCTGCTCGCCACAGCCAAATAACTACAAATTTTGTGTGAAAGTAATTTCAAACTCTGGTGGCAGCTAACGTTAGCCTTGTAGACGAAAGAGTGTCTCTGATGTTTGCGCTGTTTTGGATTAGTGGGAGTGGCTTGCGGAGCTGTGGTGGTAGACACGCTCTGTCCGTTTAAATCTAGATTAATAACAAATCTCTTTAACCTGGCATACACATGCACATAATTAATTTCTGTTATTAAAATTATGTAAAATGATTATTAGGCTGCATAAATTAGGTCAGTCGGAACCGGGAACACTTCTCATAACCCCTGATATACGTATTATATCATAAGAAGAATGGCATCTACGCTAATTTTTATTCTTGAATTCCCTTCGTTTTGCACTTCATACAGCCACATTGTGACATGTCTATATGAAGAGTTCAGATGCAAAAGCCTCTAAATGCCATTTGAAATTTTCTTCTTTAATGATGATTTTTATCAAACTTGTATATTTTATTTCATTAATTTCACTTAAATAACAATTAATAGGTAATTATCATTGCCATTTAAGTGAAATTACTGAACTTAAATATACAAGTTTGATAAAAATCATCATTAAAGAAGAAAATTTCAAATGGCATTTAGAGGCTTTTGCATCTGAACTCTTCATATCTGTCTACAGAGCGTCTTAAAGAGAGATGACTGACATCAAGATAAGCAACAGCAAGTAAATTTGTCATGCCTTCGCTAGAGATGACGAAATGAATTGCAATTCTTTCTGAATCGGTTAATCCAGAAGGGGTGGGTGGTAGATTAAACATAACTGTGCTCTCGTATGACAGCTGCTTTGCTATAGTGCAAATATGTATGAAATATGACATCAAATTCCTACCATTATTTTGGCCCCCAAACCCAGAAAATGCTTCTCAGATTAAAAAAAATTGCATTCAGTTTCCATATCACAGACAGCACCTGACTGGAGAACGCACTCTATAAAAGACTTCCAAAGGCCACAATTATATATATACAGGTTGTCCATGCTTCTGTGGCCTAAGTTGAATAATTGGGTCTTTTCTCTTAAGGCACATTAATCCGGACCGGATACATTTGAAAACGGGGTTTTCGTTTAAAAACGCTCTCCGTCCACACTAGCGTTTTCAGGTGTTTCCCGACGTTTCAGTGTGGATGAGAAACTTCTAAATTCACTTTACTGCGCATGCGTGAAACTTCACAAAAGCTCACTGAGATGATACAGATGGGACAATAAATAATAATGTCATCGCACAATAACAAGATCATTTTATTTAGCAAAATATCACACCATCACGGATGCGTCCAGGTCGCATTCAGTCACCATATGTTTGGTCTAAAACGCAACTGCTCTCCTGTTTTGCCGCAGGACAGCAAATGTGAGTAGACTACATAATCTGTTACATTTGCAGCACTGTACTATGAAGAATAGCACATATTAAGTAACATAGAAAGTAACATATTTTAGCAATAGTGTAAAAATGAATAACACATAACAGGCACAATACCGATAAACATGAATATTTATTGGTACTACATGGATCACATGACTAAACTTACGTCATCGTTTTGAAATACCTCCGGTTTCACTGTCCACACTACAACGCGAAAACGGCGTTTTCAAATTTATCCACTTTGGAGAGCGTTTTCCAAAGGATACGTTTTTGTTGACTTAAAACGGTGTCTCAGTGTGGACGGAAGGCCAAAACGGAGAGAAAAATATACGTTTTCAAACGAAAACGTATTAGTGTGGACATGGCCTAAGGTTACCTTTACACGACAACTATATGCTTAAAACGAAGAAGTGTTTCCTTTGAGTTTTCCGTGTACAGACAACACCATTGTATGAAAACCGGGAGTACGGAAACCAGTCAGTATCTGGTGTGACCATCATTTCCTCATCTCCTCCGCATAGACTTGATCAGGTTGTTGATTGTGGCCAGCCCCCGCAGCGTTGGTCTGATTTCACACTCAACTTGATTCTATCGAACCCTGGTGCATTTGCGTGCATTTTACGTCATCGCAAACATGCAAGGCGCATGATAGAAAGCAGAATGTGGGTAAATATTGTGGTTTTTTTATTAATTTGCTGTTATTATGCGCAGTTGAGTGAAAAATACCTACCCTATCTCACGACCAATTCGTACGAATTCGTCCGAGTGATTAAAAAGTGGCTAATTCATACTAATTCGTACGACCTCACTCGTACGAATTCATACGATTTGTCTAAACCCACGTGATGGTTAGGTTTAGGGGCGGGGTCAGGGGTAGGTCATTCGTACGAATTCATACGAATTGGCCAATTCGTAAAATATGTACGATTTAGCAAAATCGAACTAATTTGTACGAGTGAGGTCGTATGAATTGTTACGAATTAGCCACCTCCTAAAATTCGTACGAATTCCCGTGAGATCGGTTTGAAAATACAGGTTTACTGTGCGTGTGTCTGACACTTAAGGTGCTTGCAAACTGACTCTTATGAGGAGATAGTGGATTTCCAAATGTGTTGCTCTGATTCCACACGCAATGCACGAATACACTGTAGGCTCACTCCGCTCGTATCCAAGGTAAATCTTCAACCCTATCATCCCTTACAAGTGTTTTATTTAACTGAATACATCACAATAAGCTAAAACGCAGTCTCTTCTACATGCAAGTATATCAAAACGGTAAGAATTCATCAAAGTATTAGATCATCTTTATACTGTACTTCTCTCCCACACACACACACACGATGAGCAAGCCGCTGATGTTTTCAAATAGTTGTGATTCCTGTGACACTCTAGGGACTTATTCATCTCTGCACCACTAGTGAAAGCAAATAACTCTCACATCACAAGAGATACTCTGTAAATGATATTCATGATTTTCCAAGCTGATTCTCATATATGGTAGTCTTTTAGGTCACTGAGCAGTACAACAAATGCAAAATAAGTTTTGCAAAATAAGTTAAGCTTTAGTTTTCCCAGAGACACAACATTCTTGCATATTATGATAATTGATGTGTCTAGCTTGTTTCGTTTTATTGGTAGAACGACTTTCTTTTGGGTTGCACACTAAAAAACACTCAAATGTTATATGATTAACTCCAATTTCACAACATTCCCGTCCTCAAGAGAGGGAGAACTAGATTTCTGCGTTGCCTGTATAAATGTAAGATATGCTTTATTAGTCACCAAAATGTTTGGGAATGTGCTAGGTGTTCTCTGTCATTTTTTCTTAGTTGACCTGACTTTAAAAAAAAGACAATGGCCTTACAATTCTAAGTAAAAATACTTACCTTGAATATGTATTTTACCCAAGTAAAGAAAACAAGGAATGTGCAACTAGTTTATGTGCCTAGTAGCAGCATGCCATAATAGATGATTGCCCTGACACAATTTTGTTTTTCTGGAAAACAGCGCATATGCAAGTGACTGAATGCACAATAAGAAAAGAAAAAAAAATCAGTTTTTGCAAATGTTATCATCTTCCAGGCAAAAAATGTGACTGATCACATAGAAAGGCTTGTCCGAAGCACAAATGTGTGGAACCAGTTACATACCACAGTTTAATAATTAGGGTTATAGACCATTTTGCAAGATGTAAACAACACTGGTCCAGAAACACTTCCCGTTTCAGTTTGTAACTGTTTTCTTTATTTCACATGTAAAGAAAACATCTTAAAGATGTTTGTTTAACTTTTTGATTCAGTTTTATATGTTCTGTTGGTTGTATTTTATCCCAGCATTCATGCAGTGTTAAAAAACTGAAACAGGAAGTGCTTCTGGACCAGTGTTGTTTACATCTTGCAAAATGGTCTGTATCATAACGATAAAAAGTAATAATGAGGCTTGACTTAATAAGAAGCACACAAAGGAAAATATGAGGCTCAATATTCATTTGCATACCCTGAGACTGCATTTGTTTTGTTGTGGCAGTGCTCTACTTCAAGGGCACAGACATATTTCCTATAAGATTTGTGACCTCAATAAATCAACACAACTGCATCTTTCACTGCATGTGGGAGAGAGAATCAAAGGCAATCATGTTGATGGAGGAATTTACTTGTATTTTTTGTACTTAGAAGCATCCTTTTCTGCCCGATTCACAGCTAAAACAAACAAAAAAAACAAGAAAAAACCAAGACACCTTCGTCTTCTTCGTCTTCTGTGAGTGCACATATCAGAGACCCCCTATGTGTACCTTAGATACCCACAGAGAGTCAGGGATGTTTTCAAATGCACTGTGTGCCCTACAAACACTAACCATTAAAATGTGTTTGTTTGTCCTCTGTCTGTAATTTATTGTGGTGTTCACATACTCTGCGGGAAGCCCAAATCTAAGCCCTAGGGAAAAGCATTAAAAGCATGAATAAATTCAATTTGATATCACCCCGACTTCTTTTTAACGGACATACATTAGCATCTGTATTTGGGCAGAGAAGCTCAGGAGACGAGTATAGAAAACGGCTTTATTAGAGGAGTGATAAGAATACATTAGGATTTTACGTCATTGGACCCTGCTGTTGATAAACTGCTTAGGAATCAGTTTCAGGAAATGTCAGGGGAAAACTCTACATTATAGAGGCCAGGAATAAAAACTGGATTTATTGCACTGTTCTGGACCCTGGTCAACTTTGTTGCCATCTACTATGACTGATTTGACTTTGACTGACTACTTGATTTGACTGTGCAGTTTCACGCATTCAGGATTTACTGTACTAAAAAAGCTATACCAAAATGTTCATACTAAGTATATTAACACAAATCTATTAACACGGATAACTAAAGTGCATTAAGTACAAAATTAGTTGTTCCAATTAAGCACATTTGAAGTATATCAATTAATTGCAGAATTTTTATAATAAGTACCTAAATATATTTGTAGTATACTTAGCATAAAATAAATGTATTTCAGATTCATTGGAGTATATTTATTTTTACAAGGCAAAGTACAACTTATTTTCACACCAATGTGATCCTTAAGAGCTTGATTAGCTGATTTAGGGTTGGAGCGAAAGTTTCCAGGGGTGCGTTTCCTGAAAGCAACGTTAGCCAAGTATAGTCGCAAGTTCCGTCGTTATCAGCATGGTTCAACGAGTTGGTGTTTCCCGAAACCATTGTTCCAACGAACATTCGCAAACAGCATCGCAAAGTTGTGTGGTTTGAACGACAGCTCTCGACCTGTGGTTAGAACGAGCCAAATATTGAGTCTGGTAATAATATAACTGAGAACAATTAGAAATAGTCCTCAGATGACATGTTTGTAATTTCTATTAACAATTCTAGCGTTAATTGGATCTCAAACAGTTTCAATAAAAGTAGTTACTCCACCACGTGCGAGACCAACATGGTTGAACGATACTTTGCGACAATGGGTGCATAACGTTGCGTAGTTCACTGCTTCACTACCATAGTACGTTGCATCGTTGGAGAAATCAACTAGCTAGTCACGACTGTTTCCCGAAACCCATTGTCACAAATTATCGTTCAACCACGTTGGTTTTGCACATGGTGGAGTAATAACTTCTTTAATGAAACTGTTTGAAATCCAACTAATGCTAGATTTTTTTTAATATAAATTAAAGACATGTCATCTGGGGACTATTTCTAGTTGTTCTCAGTAATTTTGCTTTATTACCAGACTCAATATTTGGCTCGTTCTTACAAACTCTTCAAACACGGTACTTTAAATCTTTTGAAAAACTAAAAGATGTAAATTACATTTGTATGTATTCTAAATAAAAGGCACCGGTGGTACTGAATGTCAGCTTGCTTATTTTGCTCAAGATAAGTATTTATTACATCCCAATGTGTTGCAATATAGAAACGATGCCTCTAACCACAGGTCGAGAGCTGTCGTTCAAACCACACAACTTTGCGATGCTGTTTCCGAATGTTCGTTGGAACGATTGTTTCGGGAAACACCGACTCTGATAATCTTTGGTGATAACAATGGAACTTATGAACATAGCTGACTAACGATGCTTTCGGGAAATGCACCCCTGGATAGTACTGGGTCTCTATGAGCAGGTCTGAAGACATTTGGTTTAAAGGACCGGGATGATGATGTCCATAAACTTTAAAATATTTTGGTAAGTTTGGTATTTGGTATTAAACAGATGCAACGAAAGTAATTGAAAGCATCTCTCAAAGAACTTTCAGGTGTCCCGAATAAAAAAGAGGGTTCCCACTTCCATCAAAGCCCCGCTTGTCTCTTTGTACTGTCTTTCGCAGAAAGCTTAGCCGCCCACCTGCATGATTATTTTTAGAGATGGTCATGTCAAAAATGTAAATGATCCCTGAGCAAACATGTCCCTTGTGCTCCCACACATAAGCCTACCCAGCATTGTTTTCAGTGCAAAATCCTTTATGCAAAAATGCTTTCCATCACTCTGATTACACAGCAGTGGTGTACTGCATAGTCTTTTATATAATGAGGATGAATTTGGAAATAAAAAAAGGGCAAACATTTCTAGCATTACTGTTTATATATCAATATTTGATTTATTGAGAACCCACACTGTCATACCTGGTGTTTTATGTGAAGTCAACATTGAAGCAGCTGAATACATCAATAATGTGGCGATGTACAGTATATGGAATGCAGAAGTGTGGGAATGCCATTGTGGTCAGATGAGCATTAATAGTCTGATATGTATTTACAGTATTGCAAATGGCCAGCAACAACAATCCATTGCTGGCAGGAAAAGGAGATGTGGGCAACTGCAGAGGTTTGACTGCTTGGGATTTGCACACTTCACACAGTGAGTCACAATTAAATGAAGCATTGTATGAGAATCTACTTGAAAGACAGTAGAAACAATCATAATGTGGATTTGTTCCCACAGTAGCTTGGTGTGTTGGTGTGGCTGCATGTGGCTTTTAAACACATCCAAGTGCTTGCAGATAATCTGTTTTGGAAGCTATCAATGGAATGATTCTGCCACAAGGCAAAACTTTTTGCATATTTCTGGCTACTGCAGCAATGGAAATAGACATCTGTAAAATATATGATCTTGACATACATAAATCACACATTTACACATCAGAATCCCCATATATATTCACCATTTAATTAAAATGTTCCATGTTTCAACTGGTAACTTTCAACCAGTGATGAAAAAGAAGCTCTGTCTTGACTAGGAGGAGTTAGAGATGTCTACTAAACAAGCAGCCACCAAAGAGCCATCACATTGGAACTTAAAGCAGAGCTGCATCTTGTTGTGTTTGAAAAATCCATGTGCTTGGATGAAGGATTTCAGGCTTACAGAACTATCTGCTGAGTTGCTTTGTCAAAGGCTGTAAGCAA
This sequence comes from Pimephales promelas, assembly GCF_016745375.1. The sequence goes on from NW_024121133.1 coordinate 10,468,973, forward strand.
TCCCAAAATAATCACATATTTGTACGTAGTATAATATACGTTCTCACTCCCAACTCGACAAATATTAAGGCTTGGTCGGGACTCCTCAGCGTCACTTTGTAATGAAAAGGGTATCCTTATTTTTCGACGTACAGTGCACCCCATTGCTTCATACACAGATGTTACCTCAGCTTTGATAGTTAATTGGCATTGGCTCTCATTTTCTCATGGATAATTGCGCCATTTGGAGTAGCTGAACTTCAAGTTACTGCTTTGAAAAAGTAGCTACATTATAAGATACTTAGATAAGTAGATTGCAATGAACCCACTTAAGGGCAATGTCTTTTTGGCTATGTGCATTTATGCAATTGTATGATTTAGAATTTAATCAGTCATGGCTTTCTGAGACAAAAAAAACAAAAAAAAACAATTGAGAGTTTTTGAATCAGAGTTTTCAAAGCTACGTATGAGAGAGAGGTTTGTTTAACAAGAACTGATTCACTAGAATGAATCAAACTTTCCAAAGCTACCACTCCCAGGATGTCTAAAATTGAAGCATCGTCAAGCACCTTTACTATCACTATTACACTCTAAAAAATGCTGGGTTGTTTTAACCCAATTTTGAGTTAAATATGGACAAACCCAGCCATTGGGTTACATTTTTAAATTACATTTTTAACCCAATGTTTGAGTTTGTCCACATTTGACCCAAAATTGGGTTAAAACAACCCAGCATTTTTTAGAGTGTACTTCACTAAAGATTTGAACTAGTAACTCTGTTGCTTTCAATTGCTTTTCTTTGAAGGATTACACATTTAAAGTTTTGCATTTGTAAAAGTATAAATGATTTGGTTGCACTTTATTTAACAGCATGCGCAATAACGTGTACCTACAGTGTATTTACCTTTAAAAAAGTATTGGGTAACTAAGGTAACTACATGGGTTAAGGTTAGGTTTAGGGGTAGGTTCAGGGTTAGGAGAGTGGGGCACAACCAAACACTTTCTGACTTTCTCAGTTTGTGTAAATTTACATGGGGTTTAGTGTATTTATTTTTTCAAAAAAATTATTTCACACGTCTAGTACGTTTCCTTATCATTTCTTGATTTACCCCAAAAGAATGTACAGTAAGTGAAATGTGACAACATGCCCCATTGGTGTCACAGGGCCTTGAGCTGTTTTGAGTTGTGCCCGATGTGGACAAAGTGGACACATCTGATCTGCCTATTCAAATTATAATACATAGATGCACTTTTTTCAAGTGGCAGCAAAATGGAGGAGTATAAACTGTGTATAAACTTAATTGATTAGCCAGGGGTTAATTTGGTTATTGGGACAGTTTTTTAAATTATGCCTTGTGTAAGATGTCTTGCCATAAATTAAAAAACCTCAGCCGATTTGGGACACAAACTTTGGGTGATTGGGACATCACATCTTATTGACTTAGGATAGACCAAGCATATTTATTGCACAAGTTTTTACTTTGATATAATTTGATATAATTAAAATTTCATTTTTTTCTGGTCATCATTAGTAAGACTATGTTTGTTTTGTCGATGTTTGTTTGTGTTCAACTTTTTGAGTGAATGTTTTGCTGCCCCCCAATTGGCAATGTCTTGCCCACCAAAGTGTCTTTAACTTGTCACGGTCACCAGCTCAGTCACCATCAAACACTACATTTCCCATCATCCCTCCTTCTGCTCAGCCCTCACTCAGTCCCACCCATCTCTATCACCTGAGTACTGATCACCATCAGCTGTCACCCATTATCTCAGTTTTAAGGACACACAAAACCACACATTGAATCAATTTAGATTATTGCTTACCTGAAGCATACCTACCTCCATGTTCCTCTCCAGTTCCTCGTTCTCCTCCAGTCTCTGTGTGATCACCCGATAAAGAGAAAAAGGAAAGTTAATTCATTACTCATCAGTGACTGCTATTCCTCCTTTCGCCATCTTAATCACTCAGCTACCTGCCTTATTGCTCATTTCCTTCCTCATTTTATATAAATAAAGAGTTTGGATTGATGTAATTTATTTAGGGACACCTAAAATAAAGTATTACCATTCTCTCCTCACAAATTTCACTTAACACATGTAATTGAGGTAAAAGTAGGTCACTGAAAACATTTAACTGAAAAAAATGCTTTAAAAACATTAACGTGCACTGACCCATAGTCTTTTAAATTGTAAACTATACTTCACAAACCTTTGATGGAAACAAACTTCTGCAACACAACCAGTACAAAAAAAAATCTGTGTTACTATCATATTTGTATATTTTCAGATTTGAGTTGTTTTATTTCAGAAATTCCCAGCTAGTCCATGAACATTTTTGTGGTAAATTAAACGTTCCACAAAATAAAGCGTTTGGGAACCAGCAATTTAGAGAATACACAACTGTTCACTATTGCAATTATTTTTTTTAATGAGCAAAGCATTTAAGCAATGTCCCCATCATGCTGTTCAAACATAATCTGGATGGATGGGATTAAACAAAAACAACATCATATTGAAAATAGAAACATGATATTAACAAATAAGTTACTGCTGTTGTAAAATATTTGATGCATCAAATTCATGTTTCCATCAAAGGTTTGTGCAATATATCAGCTATGACAGTTTTATGACCATTTGATGAATCTAGCTAAAGCTAATGTTGTTTTCCCATGTATACTACTGCTGTCATGACGTCAATATCTGGAAGACTAATTCGCCTGTGATTCCCTCAAGATTTTCCAATGGGGTTTTATAATGGGGTTTTGATGATTTTTGGGTAAAATAAGGTCTGTGGTAAACATCAATCGGTGATAATTATATTTTTGTTCTACAACGTAAATTACACCCATATCGAGCAGGCGAGCACACACTTCTTCGTGAATAGAGTAGACAGGTGAGTAGGATCCTCCAGACTGAGTATAACTGGAGATGGCTGGAGTGTCACAGGGAGATTTTTGGAGTAACACAACGAGACCACTTCACTTGAGTATAGGGAGATTACTATTGAGTAAGTAAGGACTCTGTAAACCACATTTGATACCAGAAAAGGAGTGATTGTTAGGTGTGTGCTTTTACACGGGTCCATATTGGAGTGCTGATGGGGAATAGGTGTGGTGATGGCCGAGTGAGGGCAGGTGAGGGACAGGAGGGATGCTGGGAAATGTAACTTCTGACTAGATGACTGGACTTTTAAAGATGGGCAGATGGAGAGGACATGACACTCATAAGCACTGGCAAATTAGTCTTTCTGTTTAATGTTGGCCCCAACAGCATGTGGTGCAGGGTGTGATGTCACACAAGTGAGGGAATATAATTTAGATTGAGGTCTCACAGCTAGGGCTCAGAAAAAAAAAGGGGGAAAAAAAAGAAAGAAAAAAATGAACATTGTAGTTATACTGTCCCATTTGACATTATGTCAAATGTTCACCCCTATACTTTTTAGGTCTTGCTCATTAAAGGGACATTTCACCCATTTGCATTAAGCTTTGTATCTTTAGAAACCCAGTCATATTTGTATTTGTAAATGTTGAAATTAAAGGTTGTATTTGTTCACAGTAGCAATGTGTGAACTATAAACAATGAATAGCTGTATTTTTATTAACTATCATTAACAAAGATTACTAAATAGGCCTACTGTAACAACTGTATTTCTCATTATTAGTTCGAGAGTTAATATATCAACTAAAATAAACTAATGAACCTTATTGCAAAGTGTTGACAAGATTTTCATAGACTGCAGTATGGATATGGTCTATGTATAAACTTACAGTTAAAAGTTTGGACAGTTGACTCAATTTTTGCTTCTCATTATCTTAATATAGGCTACTGTTAAAGTCTTACTGTTACAGTCTAGCTTCCCTAGCTGGCTGTAAATTAGTTTCCACACAACTGTTTCTGTTCCACTGGAGTATGTTCTCAGCTGTATTTGAGTTCTTTCTGCTCAGTGTTCGGTATCATAAGTTAACGTGGTTGTGTTATTTATTCTCCTGTGGTCTCCTGAATATTTCTTTTTTTAATTTTATTAAAGAGCCCAAATCATGGATTTTTGAAAATGACTGTTCATGTGGTTTGGAATATAGCTCTAAGGGAATGAAAATATCCTGCAAAGATTTATATCTGAAAGTGCACCATATATAAAGTTATTGTCTTTCAAAAGTGAGAGTCGACTCTGAGTCTATGAAATGAATTGTTTTGAAACGAGTCATTAGCTGTTTCGTAGTGGCATAGACACGAAACATAAGCATATTGGCTGCGCCCAGTTACTGCGCGCGCAGACGGAAGTGTAACCTTGTAGTCTAGAACACAAATACTTTAGCTGAATAGCATCATGTCGAGAAGACCCTGTGTTCTACAATGCAAAGATAGTTCAGCCACTTTGTTTTCATTTACCAGGCACGGGCATGTGAAGAATCGGTGGTTAGAGTTCATATTTGCAACGATACCACAACAGTATAGCCCGATTGTGTTCTCATCATTTTAATGACGAATCATTCAAAAACATAAATGAATTCAAATTTGGATTCGCAAGCCGGTTGTTCCTGAAGTCTCAGTATGGATCAGCTTCCTTCTCTGAATCACAACCTGTAAGTATTATTAGTAATTGTTGCTTTTATGGGTTTGTAGCGTCGGGGCACGAGGAGGAAAGGCGCAATAAGTATGTATGTGTGTGTGTGTGTGTGTGTGTGCGTAAGTTACGCTCAGCGCAGCTTCTAGGTCTCCAATGTCATTTTTTAAATATGTGAATTGTGAAATGTTTGTCTCTGTTATTGGAGTTGTCATAAAGAATAGAGCGTCTTGTAGTACTGCAGTGCTTTATCAATATGTTTATGCGTTGGGCTAACAAACAATAACTGACTGGCTCTGTCATCTGACCAATCACCGCCGATTAGCGTCATGCAAAGGAGTGGTTTGGAAAAATTAGTCGTTGTACGAATCATTTGGGAGTCGGATAGCAAATCAGGTAAAAATGCATATTAAAAGACAACAAAAGTGTTTTTTGTCATTGCATTCATGTAAAACTGTTGTTGGGGACTCCCAGAACAATATTAGGAACATTTTAAATGCCATAATAGGTGCCCTTTAATGACTGTTTGTGTTCTCAGTCTCTTTAGTCATGTGCTTCATTACAGCCACACGTGACAGAATACCGGACCAAGAGTAGATTTCTTTTTCTATTTTCTCTTCCAAACGAACGCTTCGGCGCACTCTTAGAAAAATCATCAAGAATCTCAAGAATCTACTGCATCTGGACTGGCATTGGTCCAAAACCAATGCAAGTACCCGTTTGAAGGCTTTAGATGCATTTCTAAGTTATTTTGCCCCTTTAAGGTGACCCTGATTCTCTGATGTTTCCTCATCGTTGTCGCTCATCGGTAATAACGCCACTGGCCTCGCGTCGTTCTCCCGCAGCCCTAACCTCATCCTGCTCGCCACAGTAAACATAACGAATGGCGACAGTAGAACGCAAAAGCCGTATCCCAGACATTTTGGCGATATCAAAATCACAGAGGCAGGGCAGACTCATCACAGAGACTCACTAGTAGCCTAGACTTGTTGTTTACTGCACTCTGTTACCTGTAGGCATGGTCTCCTAAGTCAGCGAAGCAAGTGCATTCTGGGAGTTGTGGTCTTTCATCCACATAAGCTAAAAATACGTTTTCTGGCTTTCCTCAGTCTAGAAAGCTCCAAATTTAAAAAATCATTTCACATTTTTTCTACATAAATGACCCGTGAAATATCCCTTTAAATTCTTGTATCTTAAGTATCCATAAAATCCCTTAAAATTCTTGATGTTAGTTAGATAAATAATAAATCTATATAATAAATACATTTTGATTTTCTTTAATAAATTGATTGCATTTATTTTGTGTTCTTTACTATTATAACATGGAAAACAAGTTAGATGCATCCAAATGCTCGATTTATAGTGTTTGTGTAATTTGAGTACATAAATGATTAGCAATACACATGCGGTGTGAGATGTGTGGCTCAAACAGAGGAGCTCTCATTTCTTCTGTCATCAGCATTTGTTTCTGCTTAAGCAGTGGAGAAACTGCAATGATGCGGACTATGGTCATTCATCACCCACTGGTTGTTGTATAATTTAACCCCTCCTCCACCGCATTCCCACGGTCATCCATCAGCGTTACAGTAGTGATGACACCCTGATGTGATTTCTCATCAATATCACATCCAAAAACTGCTGAACCTTTAAAGTGGGTAGATAAGAGGAAGAGGAGGAAGAGGATGAAAGGAGAGAGAGAGAGATAGAGGAAAGACTGGCCTGGAGGATCTTCATTGTCTGCTGTAGATATTCCTGATGTATTCACTTAAGAGCTGTTTCACTTGCAGAGCCGCATGGGAATTATTTGTTGACTTGCGTTTTTAGAAGAACAAAAAGTCAAAGTTCCATCACAGAAATGAGATGCATGAAATACAATGCGCTCTTTTTGATTAAACGAGTGACAGAGGGTGAAATTAGTTTCTCAGCGCACAGACTCACTTTCTCTCTTTTTGTCAGTTTTAGCAGTTTCTCCATCGCCTTCATATTTATTTTATTACCATACACACAAACACAAATTAAAACACTGTTAACCAGATTTTCATATCATGTAAATAAAGCTGTAAAAAAAAATTCAACATTTAACTTTCAGCAACAGAATAAATGTTTCTCATGCAGCTTTTCTATTTACTTGTATTCAGATTTCTTAAATTGAACAATCAAAAGTATTTTTTAGTTCAAATAGGTCTACTTTTGTCTAACAGGTTTTGCAGTTAAAGGACAACTCCGGCGCAAAATGAACCTTTGGTCTAATTACACATTGTTACCTATTCAACCGTTATCTGAGATTTGTTTTCATGATTGCTGAATGTAAATAGTTTTATCTCTAAAAACAGTTTAGCCTATAACGCTAGTATAATGCTAGTATATAGGGCATAGAGTAATGACAAATAAAAATCGCTTGTTATTACCACTAACAAGGCTCAAAATAGCCCCACACAAACACGGTAGCATAATAAGGGTCCCTACATTCAAACATTGAGAACTTTGTCAGTGTCCAAACAGTTTAATAAGAAGATATTTTAAACACACAGTCAACTTCGCGAATACAGGAAGAAGCCATCTTTGAAAAATAGTCTCTACCAGTCGATCTACAAAAGCCGATCCAAGTGCGCTGAACTGTGCAGAATCTCATATGATCCGTTGTTTCCGGAAGAAACACAAACACGAACCGTTTTCTTCTCTTCAATATGTACATGTAGCCTACTGTTCGCGCTCACCTTATCACCTTATTCACATCTCACCGGTGCACATGGATCGGCGTTCTTAGATCGACTGGTAGAGACTATTTTTCAAAGATGGCTGCAGCTGAAAAAAACACATGCATGCAAATAGAAAAACACAAAACAAATAGTTCACAACACACATCACAAAAGAAATGTTTCCAGGGACACCGATAAGTGACGAACCCGGCTGGGATGTGCTTATAGCACAATATTTATTATTATTATTATTTTTTTTTTTGCAAAACATACAGAGATGACATGTTTATGACATATAACTTTGCATACAATATGTTCAATGTCATCAGAATACAAATGAGAAGAGTTAATAATGAACTGAAAAATAAAATTATATAAAAAATATATATACACTGTAAAAAAATATTGTTGGTTTAACTTAAAAAAAGTAACCTGGTTGCCTTAAAATTTTAAGTTGATTGAACTGGAAAAAGTGAGTTAATACAATGAAGGAGATTGATTTAATCATCAGAAACTAATAAGTTTATAATAATATAATAATTTAACTTAATAATAAGTTATCTGAACTAAATAAATGATTTAAGTTGATATGACAAAAGAAAAAATATTGTTATAACAAATTTTGAAGTTTTTTTTTTTTTTTACAGTAACATGAGGGTAAGATATCAATCTAAACATCTGTTACACAAATTTTGTCATGTTATTTTTAAAGTTTAATTAGAAATGTTAGGTAATGCAGGGTCCAAAGAGGAGATGGCAAGTTTTAAAAGTTGAGACTCTCACACACAGATATATAACGCATATTTTAAAAACTTTTTTGTATTTATTTGCAACAGTTATGTTATGTTAACTGTAATAATGAGACATTTCTGTCGTAAGAACAGCCATTCAGCTGACGGACACCGTGCTGCATTATCATGGGGACTAGGTGAAAATAATGAGGACATCATGTTGTCTTTCGTTACTCCCTTCACCAAGTGCATTCCAAATGCCAACATAATGGCACACAGGTGTCCTGCTCACTCCAAAAGTCCGCCCTTCGAAGGGAGTAGGGCACAGCAATAAGGCCCTGTCCCAATATCTGCACTTGCGCCTTGAGCCCCTCAATATGCATTCTCGCTAAGGGGTGCAAGACCGTAGGGTGTCCCGATCCTCCAGGGGTGATCATATGGGCACTTAATGCACCCCTTTCGCAAGTGCACATCAGACCTCACTTTGCTATGGGATATTACCCTAGAAACCTTGTAGTGTTGTGACGTTTCGAACAGGTAACCAATGGGGAAGAACAGTTGCTATGGTGCTGTTTGGGAGAGGATACTCCAAAGATAAAGGAAGCCAGTGTGGTGAAGTGTTTTTTTTCAAGGCTGCGAAATTTAAAAATATTAGTGTTATTGAGTCACAAAATGTAGTTTTAAGAGTTTTTCAGTAGAGAATATAGTTGTTTAAAGCTCAAATCTGTGGTTTATTTATAAAGATATAGCGCCTATTTCAAAAATTATCTGACGTTTTCAGAGTTCCAGGTGACCGGGCGCTCAGCGCTCATGTACCCCGCCTGGAACAGCCTTAATTGGCTAGTCATTCTGACGTTTCCTGCGGGCTCTGTGTCTACTGGTTAAACATGAGATATAAATCGGCTTGTGCATATCCAACCCGATCTCACGACCAAATCGTAAGAATTCGACAATGATTAAAAAGTGGCTATTTCGTAACAATTCATACGCCCTCCCTCGTACGAATTAGTACGATTTTGCTAAATCTTACATATTTTGCGAATTGGCCAATTCGTATGAATTCGTACGAATGACCTACCCCTTACCTCGCCCCTAAACCTACCCATCACATGGGTTTAGACAAATCGTACGAATTCGTACGAGGGAGGTCATACGAATTAGTACGAATTGGACACTTTTTAATCATTCGTCGAATTTGTACGAATTGGTCGTGAGATAGCGTAGGTATATCTAACGGGTGATCTTTGGTCTCATATATCTATGACTTGTTCCCTGGCAAATCATTTTGGCTGAGGGGAAAAGTGAAGTTTCACAACTTTATATATTTAGGCTATTTAATTGTAGCATTGTAACGTTAGCCTGTTGACTTATGTTTGACTGAATCTTTTAAAGGAGCTGTATGTAAGAAATTTATTTCAAATAATCATAAAATGGCCCTAGACATTAAGAATGTCACTAGATGTCACTAGACATTAAGAAATCATGTTAATTTCAAATACTCATGTTACTGACAACAGTAGTCCGGTCAGGATATATAATCGGTCATTTAAAAAGTCAAATTGCAGAAATTGCAGCAGTCATGTTGTGTTTTGGTCTGATGCTCCACCCTCCACCGATCTACCAATCACAAAGTCGGTAGTGTTGCAGCATTCGGGTTGTCAGCTCTGCTCTAGTTACCACACCTGCAGCTACAAACGTGTGGGATAAAAAAAAATGGGAAACTGCAGCCTATCTGGCAAACTTGAGTCAGGGGGGAGGGGAAGGGGATACACCGCTCTACAGTAATTTGAAACTGGAAAAATCTTACATACAGCTCCTTTAATTTGCTTTATTTCTTGACTTATATAGCTTCTTATCCTTTTTAGGCTACTTATACGTTAATAATGGCTATTCTTGATCAATAAAAATAAAATTTATCAAAAAGAGACAGGGTTGTGTCATTTCATATAGCCTATGTAAGACTATTTTAATACATAGCCTATATATAATATATCAAAAACATGTCATATATTTTTTTCATGTATGATGGGAAGAATTTCATATATCAATTTCCATAATAACATAATTAAAATTGCATTTCGAATCGCTGTGAATGCAGTAAGGCAGAATAAGCTCAGGTAAACCTCAATCACAATTTATCTTAGCCAAAAACTGTTTTAATATTAATAACATTAACAGAAAGGTTGTTTGCTAAGAGTAATAAAAGATATACATTTTTTCGTTCAAAGGATTGTGTCATGTTACAGCTGTTATAAGCAGCACGCACATTAGCCAAATGAACGGTGTTTGCTGATCACAACAAAAGTGACGAAGATTGTGACGTGTGCAAAACTGTTTCATTTTTGCTCTTCACAGCTTCAGGCCCTTGCACATTTTCTCAGCTAAGTGCACTTTCAACAAGTGAAGAGGAAGGCCTTAGCCCTTTAACTGACTTCTCAACCAAACGGTTGAGCACATTTTGAGTCACTATATTTTATTGAGAGGAGTACATAACTTAACTCAAACTGATTGAGCCATCTCTATCATCTAGTTGAGGTATATTATGCCAAAAAAAAAAAAAAAATCCACTAGATTTTACAGTGTCAATTAACAGCACTTGCCACAACACTTCTAACATGGATGTTAGAAACAAGTAAATCCCCCAAGCCATGTGAACTGTTTTTGGTAAAATTTTGGAAGCTAAGCATCATTTTTTCATCACATTACACTGTGTATTTTGTAACACAAAATTATGTTACTTGGTGCTATGAAAAAACGTATATTTTTTATTAATTTTTCAAAAATATTCTCAACCAAATGGTTGAATTGGCACATAACGGTTAACTGTCACCCCCCTTTTTGAGAATGGACATTACAATGCACTATTAAAACTTGGTTGTAATTCAAGTATGCTTCGGAATAAAGACCTAAGTGTAGTCTTGTTTTAAAGAAAACACTCAGCAGATTATTGCTGAGGTAAAAGCACTTCCAAAAAATAAAAGTATGAAAAAGTTATTAAATTTACATTAAATAAAATATACTGTACTAAATATTTTTTCTTTTATATAAAATATATATTTTAGAAAATATTTTTTTCTACAAAATTACTACAAAATCAAAGCCATATATCTAACCAAGTTGTGTTCCAAATTCTCATTCTCATTCTCAAGTTCTCATGAGATTTTGTTTTGGCGTAATACCAGATTTGTTTTGCAAATGTGTTTTGTCAAGACTAGAAAAGGTTTTGATCATAAATTATGATGGGCAATGAAAAAGTATGGCAAAGTATGTGTATGAATTCGGTACCATACCTCAACCATTTGGTTGAGGCCGGTATTTTAAAAATAATGGGATGTATTGAAAAAAATACATTGAGTGTGGTTACTAACGACATAAGAAGATAAGAAATGCAAACAAAAAAAAAAATTCCATCACTTTTTTTCTTGGTGCGGACTTCAAAGGGCTTAGGGCGTAGTATTGGAACAGGGCCTAAGCACGTCCCAGTTGGGTTCGTCACTTACTGTATTGGGGTCCCCTGGAAACATTTCCGTTTTGTTCTGTTCTATTTGCAGCACGTTTATGTATTTGGTGGTGTTGTGAACTTTTACTTTCTATTTGCATGTGTTTTCTTCAGTCGCAGCACGTTGAACTCTCTCGGCCACTGTACCATGTACTAACATTTACATTAATCATTTGATACAATGCACTTATTTTGGACCTACATATTTTACTTATATTATTATTGTTACCTGCATGTGTCACATTGTCAGTTTGTTTTGATTTCTGCTCTCTTCTGTGCTTGATTATTCTGTTAATTAGTTAACAGTTCTGTCTTCCACCCCCTTCCTGTTTGTTTCTGTAGTTTCTAATTATTTGTTCGTTCAATTCAGTTGTGTCTTGTTAATTTGCTCTTACGGTCTATTTAAACCCATCTTGTTCTTTGTTAGTTCTTGTTGTTGCATTAATTCAGTTGTTGTGTTCCAATTCATACTCTTGAGAATCTTTGTAAGGTTTTGATAAAAGACTGCTGCAATAAGATACTGCCTCCATTGCTGCTGCTAATTACATCTGCCAATGAAAGTCTATGAACACCTTTTTCACAATTATATTTCACAAGCAAGCGTAGAAATAGGGTGTTGCATCTTTAAATATTATGTTTGAATATTGTGCAAATAATACATACCACAAGAGGCATTTCAAAGAGCAGTCTGATAAGATAACAAAGTTGGGCTTGTGAATATCTCAGCCATTTTTAATGTAATTTATGCAAGTGGGCTGAAATGCTATGGCTCATCAAAGAAGTTTTCAAATAAGCTCTTCTGTCACAGAGAGCCACTTCCAGTGCTTGAGAAGTGTGCAGAGCTCTCTGATTTATTTTTAGGACATGCAGTGACTGTGAAGGAAGGACTTAGTTTGAATACTTTTCATAAGATATATAATAATAATAATGAACCAACAGTCTTACCACAGTGAGGGAAATTGAGGGGAAAAAATGCCAGAGGGTTAATATAATGCTTTCATAAGGGTCTGGTGAATCACCAGAATACTTATTTTGTACTTTATGCTTTAGATGTAGAATACATATTAGCAAAAAAGTTTTAAAAAGTGTTAAGGTTATTTAGGTCTCATGTTGAATAATCAGGCATTTTGAGGAGAGATTTGAGGTAGGCTAATGCTGGCCTTATTGCTAGACAGTTGCTTAAAGGGTTAGTTCACCCAAAAATGAAAATTAAGTCATTAATTACTCACCCCTATGCTGTACCAACCCCATAAGACCATCGGTTATCTTCGCAACACAAATGAAGATATTTTTTGATTAAATTTGAGAGGTGGATCACTGCTACACAGGCTCCTAAGGGATTGAAACTTGACGGCCCAGAAAGTCGTTGAAGAAAATGTTTACGGCGAGAATACTTTCTGTGCGGAAATAAAAAAAAGTATTCTTGCCGCTTGATAAGCTTATAGTTGAGCCTCTGTAGTCACATGGAATATTTAAACATTTTCTTCAATGACTTTCTGGGCCGTCAAGTTTCAATCCCTTAGGCAGCCTATGTAGCAGTGATCTCTCAAATTTAATCAAAAATATCTTCATTTGTGTTGTGAAGATGAACGAAGGTCTTACGGGGTTGGTACAGCATGGGGGTGAGTAATTAATGACTTAATTTTCATTTTTGTGTGAACTATATCCCTTTAACTGTTCATGGTTGCTTGTTTGGATAACACTTTATTTCAATATTCCACTTTAGACGCTCACTATAAGTAACTTTGCAACTACCAGTAATCAACTACCAGCCATTAATGAAAACGGAGCCATTTTAAAGCTGTTGCGCATTAATTTTGGCAGTACTAAAACTGAAATAAAAACAAAAATAAATTGAAATTAGACAACACTGCAAACATATGTATATATAAAGTGCAAAAAAGGTGTGTTTTCAACACTAGTCTTCACTTCATGTTATTGGGTGTGGAGGGATGTTGCATTAACAGTTCCAAGGTCTCATGAATTTAAGTTAATTTTCCTTGTGCTCCTGAAGCACTGACATGTCATTTACACTGATGCAACTTTAATATCCTCCCTGAAAGTAAATGCTGAATCAGTATAGAAACACCTCTGCATTTCTGGAGTGAATGTAGTAGATCTGAATGAATCTTTCGTCTTAGACTCACATCCCTGAGTAGTGGGGTGTGAAAAAAAATGATTGTGACGCAGGTTGGAAGTAATGAAATATTAACTGTTTAATATTGGTACGCGATTGGGATCACTATATCCATCTGGCCCCTGGGAAGGAAATTTTGGGGAGTCCAACAGTCATGTGAATTTCACCCTGACAGTGTACTAATCTAAAATGATATCAACTACCGCAGACACTCTCCACCACAGTGTAGATTTCTATGCATTTCAAATGACTTTCCATTGTCAGACATCAGTAGCCATTTAAGGGTTTGTGTGCTGGCTGGAAAGCTGTTGGCTTCTATATCCACGCTATAGTCCAATCACAAAGTTATTTGGCATAGGCCCTGTCCTGGTCTTGAGGTATGCTGGCAAGTCCTGAAGAGGACGGCAGGGGCTGAGCCAACACCTGAATGGATAGATAGGGATGGAGAGGGAACTATAGTTAATACATTGTGATGACTGTGAAAAGTGTCCTAATCAACCTGAATTCAGTAGGGAGGGACAGGGGAGCCTGGTGGAGCCAAAGGGGTGGTGGGTCGTGGTGGAGGCAGAGTGACGTTTAAGGCAGAACACTTGGCATGTAGTCGTATTGTGCCTGTTATATTATGTGTTTTATATCATATAATATTCAGGCCCTGTTTACACGAGAAAGCTCGCGGGTTAAAACGTAAAAAATATTTTATCGGATGTGCCTTTCGTTTACACGGCGACAGCGTTTTGGGGGCTTAAAAACCTTATAAGTCTTAAAAACGCTCCACTGCAGCGTTCCCATGCAAAGGGTAAAAGTGCTCCACATTGCCACCTAGCCGCCTGGAGTGCATACTACATAGAATTTCACACACTTTTGCGTCACCATATGCACACGGATTTCCCACCCAAAATGCTCGTCTAAACGCAGAATAAAAAGTGATAACACAACGCCACTTTTGCGTTTTCTCTTCAGAATCGTTTCTGTGTAAACATAGCCTCAAATGGTTAAAGCTGCAGTAGGGAGTTTTGAGAAAACGTTGACTTAGTCTGAAAATTTGAACAAGCACAACTACAGGTCCCACCCCCTTGCTCTCTGCTCTGCTGCGCTACAGCCCTCCCTCCACAGCTCGTCCCCCACAGCAGAGCCGGCCGTGAACGCGCAGGCTAGTAAACAGGGCCACCAATGACGGTGGATAAACAGTTATGGCACATTCACTGATAGGGACTAAACGTCAAAAATATGCTTTACATTGACTATGGCCTGCCCATACTTTGACGACAAACTTGGTCCTCAAATCCTTATGTATTTTGCAATACATGTAACTTTATGTTGCACTCTTTCTATAAGTTATAAATAGCTAGTAAGATAACGTTAATATAACGGTAACTAAGGTTGCAGTATGTAAGTAATTATTCTAGCGATATATAATGCTAGATAAGGTGTGCTAGTACATTATTTCAGCAACATGTCAAGCCAGTGAATTAGCAGGTTTCAATTGTTGCTTAGCAGTGTGTGTGACATTTTATTAACATGTTATGCGGCTACAATGGGCTGACAAATTAGACAAGATTGTTGATCGTCATCGGTTTTTTCCCCTTTACCTCTCTGTTTTATGAGCAGGTGTCCCTCGAGAATTGGCAGTTTAGGGTACTTCTCCGTCATAAGCACAACTGCAGCTCGCCGGCAATCTTGAGTTTGAACGACGGTACGCGCTCGCGCTGTGCAAGAGAGGGGTGTGATCAGCACGTACACGAGTGTGATTGACACTGCTAAGACATTCCTCCTGGCTCTGATTGGTTGTCTCTGACGGGAGCGTTGTGTTTCTGCAAATGGCAATAGGACCACTGGGAGGAGCCAGAGGAGCTTGATTTTTTTCACAGATTATCTGTCTCATATTCTACTGTCAGGACATAATGACAGTTTTAACAAATATGTAAAAAATATTTTTTTTACAAAAGTTACCTACCCCAGCTTTAAGGGGTAGGATGGGTTATGTGTTAAAACTTTTCTAAATTGCGTAAATAAATTGAGAACCACACAGGAACTAAAGGAAACAAAACAGAATATCAAAATAAGAGTCCATAATAGATAGTATTGAGTTTATTTTTTCCACACCAGAGGACATGTAGAGTCAGTCATTTCTACCTGATCTGACTCTTAAAAATTACTTTCATTAGTGTAAAAAATATGGAAATGTTCACAACACGTCTTACTTTTGCAATGTGAAATATACGAAGGTAAAATAATGACAAAAATCGCATGCGCAGGGTAAGATTTGTGAAAGAGTATAAAATAAGTTTCCATGCACAAAGGAAGATTTGTAAAGGTGTAAATCGCCCTTCAAGTGTAAGAAACAAATATTTGCAGCATTTAACTGTTATTCGTAAGTGTGATTCATGTATTTTGAAGGTGCAGCTTCATGCTAATGCAAAAGAAATAAGATCTATATTCTTCAGACTTTCATTTTTCCGCGCTTACACTTTTGGCATGGTTTTTGCGCACAAATGCGGCCAAAAGCATTGCAAGCCTGTGAGCAGCAATCTGCAGGCGAAAACAACAGAGGCAGGAACTGCAAAACGTATGAACTGCGTAAAATCAAACTTTCTGTAAAATAAAATAAATAAACTGATCCTCAAATCCTCCTTTGCACTTGCAAATTTATTTTACACTTGCAATCTTTCACAAATCTTACCCTGCGCATGCGATTCTTTACCTTCATAGAAATATTTTCAGGTGAAACGGGATATGCAACGATAAAACATTGCATGCAAAAACCTTTTGAGTGCAAAACTAAAGTAGAATAGCAAATCAAAGCATGTTTCATGTTCTTAACTTTTCCTCAATTCACTAAAAATATCTTCCTTTTCAGGTCTTCAGAGTGAAGCCAGGTCTGCTCGCACAGCAGGAAGTCCAGAGTGAACGCTAACAATGGCTGATGCTAGGAAAAGCCAATCCAGTCTGGGAGCCTCTGAGTCAGCGTGAACTCTGCTTTTCCCTGTTCCTTGGTGAAGATGGAAACATCCGCAATCGTACTCTCCATGGAGAATTCTGATTAATGCTCCGTTTGTGTTTGTATGCCACAAGCAGCCAGTGGGGAGGGATGGGAGCCTTTTAACGAATGCAAATGGAAGTCTATTCTTGAAGGTGCACTGCCCACCAGAGAGTTATGTTTTGGTTATGGGGATGATTTGATGTTTTTGCACATATGCATAAATGCATTAAATGAGATTATAATTTGAAACACTTACATAATCAGGCATAACTATGTTTTAGTGGAGTGTTCCAAGCATTAAAAATTAAATTGTAAAACTTTTAACCCGTTCTCATCCCAAGACGTCATCTAACTGACGCTTTTGACCATACGTCAACATCCGACGCTTTAGGGCACCCTTTTGCATCAGTTAGATGACGCTATCCTAGGGCGTCATTTAACTGACGCTTTACCTGACGTTAAAGCGTCGGATGTTAACGTATGGTCAAAAGCGTCAGTTAGATGACGTCTTGGGATGAGAATGTGTTGTCAGTGTAAACCTCAATAAGTAAACAGAGAAGCATTGCATTCCATAAGATTACATACAAGTTTGTGTCTTAAACTCATCAAGAAACCTTGTTCACAATCTTTTGTATTTCCACACTCTAATGAAACAGAGTATGATTTTGAAATTATTAGATTTTTTTTTTTTTTAAAGTGGACACTGAGCAAAGTTTTTAGAGTGTTGCATTTTGATAAAAAAAAAATTATGTATTGCATCAATGAATTGTTCACAATAAGACAAGGAATGTGGGTGGATGGATGGGATGTGTTCAAAATCGGATCCTATCATTCTACTCTTACTACACTGAACAAAATTATAAACGCAACACTTTTGTTTTTGCCCTCATTTTTCACGAGCTGAACTCAAATCTAAGACTTTTTCCTATGTCCACAAAAGGCCTATTTCTCTCAAGTATTATTCACAAATCTGTGTTAGTGAGCACTTCTCCTTTTCCGAGATAATCCATCCACCTCATAGGCGTGGCATACCAAGATGCTGATTAGACAGCATGATTATTGCATAGGTGTGCATTAGGCTGGCCACAATAAAAGGCCACTCTAAAATGCGCAGTTTTATCACACAGCACAATGCAACAGATGTCGCAAGTTTTGAGGGAGCGTGCAATTGGCACACTGACTGTATGAATGTCCACCAGAGCTGTTGCCCGTGAATTGAATGTTCATTTCTCTACCATAAGCTGCCTCCAAAGGCGTTTCAGAGAATATGGCAGTACATCCAACCGGTCTCACAACAGCTTACCACGTGTAGGGGGCGGTAAAACTCCTAAGCGGTGAGCAGCTGGTAACAAGAAGTAGACGAATGAGAACGTCCTCGTCTCAGTTCTCGCGCATGCGCCCATAAGGAAGTAATGGAATAGTGGAATAAAGTCGTTATTTATGTTTTTTTCGCACAAAAAGTAGTCTTGTCGCTTGATAAACTTATAATTGAGCCGCTTTAGGCACATGGAATATTTAAACCTTTTCTTTAATGACTTTATGGGCCGTCAAGAGCCAGTCCCTTAGGCAGTCTATATAGGACTGATCTAGCTCTCAGATTCAATCAAAAATATCTTTATTTGTGTTCCGAAGATGAACGAAGGTCTTACGGGGTTGGAACATGTGAGTAATTAATGACTTAATTTTCATTTTTGGGTGAACTAACCCTTTAATTTCTTTTCGACTGAGGAAAGAAAGACATGGACATCTTGGATGACATGGGGGTGAGTACATTTTTTTCTCAACTTTTCAAAAGTTTTTTCAAAAGTGAACTAATCCTTTAATTATACTTAGACCATTACGCTAAATATAAACAAATCTTTCTCATTTTTGCATTCTTATCCTGAGTTAACCACAGGAAAAAGTGTCCTAAAATAAACAATAATGGTTTATGATCTTGCTTGGAAAAGAACCATATATTAGCATATTATTATTATTAGCATATAACTGAAAACTGTAGTATTCTACACAGCAAAATGTGGTGGGTGGACCTGCAAGGAGCTATATTGTTATATAATTTGATTCAAACATGATAATTTTATTTTAGTCTAGGATCGACTGAATTTCAGTATATATTTTTTAAGCAAAAAAAAAAAATCGAATCAACTAATTTTAAGTGAAAAACATAATTTAATTTCACCAAATCATTTCTTTGTAAGGACACAAAATACAATAAAATGGCTATTCTAGAAAGGTCTTGCTGAAAAAGTGTCTGGATTCAGGATAACTTAAAGTCCCCGTGAACCGGAAGTTGCAAACTATTTTTCTCCAGTGCTGTGACGTATTTCCAAGTGAAACGGAATATTGAACAGAGGGCAGGGTTTTACTCTAGCGCTCCTCCTCTCCATCTCTCGCTCATAGCAAACTAACGGTTTGAGGGGAGTGGTTAAGCGTTTCCCCACCCAAGCTGTGAAACCTACGTCATCAGAAAAAGAAACCGTTCCAGACCGGAAGTAACTTTTCAGATTTTGATTAAAGATTACTAAGGTAAAACATTTTTTTAATATATATTCACTTGCACGGATTAATTGTTCACCACAAGACTAGTAATATGCGCTAACAAAGTAAATAGGTTCAATTTTGATTTCACGGGGACTTTAAAGAGCAAAATGGTCCCACAGAGCTCCTCTCTGGTTCAAGAGAGAGTGGATCCAGTGCAGCAGTAGGACTCAACAGCCACTGCTCTGTGTAAAGTGCAGGGCAGGCTTTCTACAATACATCAAAGCCTTTAAAAGAGACTGATTGATTAAAAGAGAGAGTGGGTGGCACTCCTCTCCAAAGCTTTCTGAAAATGGGCTTTCAGCTGAGACATACTCCATAGCACCACAGATAAATATTTGCCTTCATGCAGTTATTGGAGGAAATGCACATTTCATTGGCTTATAATAAATGTTTTATAACAAGACACCCTGGAATACATTTTTCCAATCATTCTGGGGTTAATGACAGCTCAGCTGTTTAACTGATCGTTATCCTGGGCATCCCTTATATCTATTTTTGTATGTTTTCCGTTTCACTCCAAAGTCTCTTTGTAGAAACTATATATATATATATATATATATATAGCCCACTAACCTTAACAAAATACATTTCCCATAATCCCTCCTGTTCCTCACCAGCCCGCATTCAGTTATACCTGCAGCTGCACCTCATCAGCACACACCACCTCTGGCATATAAATACACACCTCAAACACACTCATTGAGTGCATCTGGATCAGCTCCCTTGTTCAGTAGTTAGGGCTCTGATCAAGGAGTAGGCAATTTTAAGGGCTGTCTCAATCACAGAATCCTTCCAGTGCACTGAAATGTTCACTCTCCAAAAAATCCCACAATGCACCGCAAAACCGGTGTGCGTGCATGTGGGGTGTTAGGTGTGTGATGTGAGTGTGTGGGGTGTGTTGAGTGGTGTGCAGTTGTGTGAGGTGTGTCTGTGTGTGGCGTGAGTGGTGTGTGTGATGTGCGAGTGTGAGTGTGTGTGTTTCTGTGTATGTATCTGTATGTAAAATTAGGTAGAAAGTCAGGTATAGTGTATTGGCATTTAGATACAAAGTGTTAACCCAGCGGTCACTATTGTTGCCGTTGACATGTTTATGAGTTCTATGAACACATTAAACAAAGTTGAGTAATTTGAGCAAATGCATATGTCAATACTAGACACCTTTAACATGATATGTACCAAAAATCTTTGTCCTATCTTTATGTTAACGTCCTTTACTAATCTTTTCTTTGGGAGCTTTCTTGCTGCCATCCTCTTCTCTTGGCACAAACAGGAAATAAACAACTCTGGTCATGTGACTATTTACAGTAAACATGCGACACTGCACATATTTCATTGAGACCCTTTATTATTTCAATATCTGCTGGAAATGCATTGATAGATTATTCAGTAACATTTTTGTAGCCTTAGAAATGAAACTTTTTTTTTTTTTTTTTTTTTTTTTTTTTTTTAACGGTCACTATTGTGACCGTAACAGGGTTCAGATTATTTTATTAGATTTTCCTGTGGTGTGAATTCAACAGAGGTGGAAAGAGTACTGAAAATTTGTACTCAAGTACAAGTACAAGTACAAGTAGTTGCTAAAATAATACTCGATTACAAGCAAAAGTACTGGTGTTAAAAATGTACTTAAGTACAAAGTACCCCTCTCAAAAACTACTCAAGTACTAATTACTAATTACTAATTACTTTTAGTCTGTGATATTTATTTACTTTTATGGAAACCAAGTTATAAAAATGGTCTAATATGATTATTATTATTAATGAATTATAATGCAAAATAAATAAGCTTATTGGGTTATTTTATTTATAAACTTCTTATTTTTTTTCTTTTTTTTTTTACAATAAAGATTTCCAAAAGTACCCTACGAATATTTCAAAAGTTTCAAAAGTTATCAGCATTTAGCACTGACACAAATGTGCCATCTAGACAGACAGACAATCAGTGCAGTTACACTGTTATGCCAGTGGGTCATGGCCGGCAAGATACTGTTTTTATGAAAGTCATTATTAAACTCTTCATTCTAAGCTTAAAACACGGATTCAATATTAATAAAACAATGTGTTGACAATGACATACAATATAACTTTTTAATCTAACTTTACAATGCTAAATCTTTATTACGGTATATGTGCTTGTCACCTCAGTAACGCTGAAGCTCATGTTTCAAGTGATGTTTTTAGTCAAATTATCGTGAAGTCTACCCAACTTTAAAAACAAAAACAACTGAACTATCACATATCACTGCAGAAACAAAGTTTCTATAAAACGTCTCCTTTCCTTCCTCTGTATAAGAACAACTCCTCCATGTGGGGTCATGGGCACTCGTTATCTGGTATTTCTTCGGAATTTTCAATGAATTCAGTGTCTCGAATGTCCATGTCCATTACGGCAAAGTTCTTTGATAACACTAAAATTCAAACTGAAGGACGTGTGAGGACGAATATAGCTCTCCAGGAACCGAGTTTTTTTTTTCCCGCCCCAAATACAAGGGTTTTTATTGGCCCGCCCACGATCAGTTATTTCCATTGGATACCCAAATGCTGGTCAAATATTTGAATAATTGTTGAATTCAAATTGTACAAGTACTTTGTAATTAATGGGATTTTTAAAGTAGTGAAGTACATTACTTAACTTAATTTGTACTCAAGTACAAGAAAAATTACAGACTAAAAAATTTACTCATAAAAGTACAAGTACACGAAAAAACTACTTAATTACAGTAATCTGAGTAGTTGTAATTCGTTACTTCCACCTCTGGAATTCAATAACAAATCGTAAATATCAGAAATCCTGTTCTGTGGGGGGAACCCTGAGGACAAACGCACACACTCTCTGGAGATTAGCAAGTGAAACTAATACCTAATTAGAAAGCGAACTGACGGAAGACTCACCTCCAGCTCACGTTGTAAAATGTAAAGTCCATGTTCACACCATCTCTATAACTTCATTTAAACATTTGTCTTTTTTGCCATTTCTTCTCGCCGGTCATCTGCCATGTTTGTTTATTTTAAAGTCTGATTGTGAATGGAATCTGTTTGTGTGTGGTGTGCTTTCCTGGGCACTCCACACACTAGAACAAAACTGTTAAATCTATGATTTCTTATCTGTTTGTGCTCTCTCACATTTTGGATTCCTAGTTCCTGTATCTGTGCTCCTGCGTCTGTTGCTTTTCTCCAGCATTTCCTCAAGACCTGTAAGAGAAAGACTTTAATTACTATTCAGCCTTCTAAACAGCAACTAAAATATGTATGTGAGTATTTTCCTCAGCTGTTGAAGTCACTATCACTATTTTCACTTTCCAATCTTAAGAACTTCATTTTAAAGGGTTAGTTCACCCAAAAATGAAAATTATGTCATTAATGACTCACCCTCGTGTTGTCCCAAGCCCACAAGACCTCCATTCATCTTCTGAACACAGTTTAATATATTTTAGATTTAGTCCGAGAGTTTTCTGTTATTCCATTGAATATGTATTTTCGGTATACTATCCTTGTCCAGAAAGGTTAGAAAAACATCATCAAAGTAGTCCATGTGACATCAGTGGGTTAGTTAGAATGTTTTGAAGCATCGAAAATAAATTTTGGTCTAAAAATAACAAAAACGTTTGACTTTATTCAGCATTGTAGTGACTTCCGGTTCTGTCGTCAATCCACGTTCAGTCAGGCTGCTGATGTAAAACGCTGCTGACGTGTAATCTGGTGCATCCGAGCTTCGTTCACAGTATGAGGGAGATGCACATTGTAAACAAAACAATCTTCGCAAACATGTCTAAGGATTTCAACACAGAGGAAGACTTGCATTTTTTTTCCCCAGCCATATTTATTTGAACCCGAATACACGGACACATCAGATACACGTCAGCAGCGTCACTCCGGACTTGTGAATGCCGATTGACAACAGAACCGGAAGACAATACAATGCTGAATAAAGTCGTAGTTTTTGTTATTTTTGGGACAAAAAGTATGTTCGATGCTTCAAAACATTCTAACTAACCCACTGATGTCACATGGATTTCTTTGATGATGTCTTTATTTCCTTTCTGGACAAGGACAGTATACCGTACATACATTTTCAATGGAGGGACAGAAAACTCTCAGACTAAATCTAAAATATATTAAACTGTGTTCCGAAGATGATCGGAGGTCTTACGGGCTTGGGACGAGTCATTGAGTCATTAATGACATAATTTTAATTTTTGGGGGAACTAACCCTTTAATGCCCGCATTGATCATCGTTATGTTATCAATACTCACATAAGATATTTTTTGTTCAAATAAAGCACTTATCCATCTCTCTCTCTAATCTGCACAGTAAAAAAATATTCTTGGTAATCATCAGAAACTCAAAATATTATGTTATCTGAACTACATAAATTATCTAAGTTGATTTGACAAAAAAAAAAAAATGTTATGATCACAAATCAAATATTTTTTTACAGTGTGCTATCCTGACATTAGGTACCTTGCTAGTACAGGGTTGGAAAAAAATAAGTCAATCGAATTGCATCAAATATTTTGCTTATACAGTGAATCATAAATCTCTCAGATGTATTTTTAGCCTTCAGAGGTGTTCATGAGTGATCATCACGGATGTACTTTGAAATGCAATTAATACTGAATTTCTTTTTTTGTTATTTAAATAAGCTTCAAATGGAATTGTGCGTTCTTATGTCATGCTTTACTTTTATTGCATGTGACTGAGCTGTTATGCGGCCGCTGACACGATCACAATGAGTCTGACTCATTTGCACATGCTTGCGTTTGTCATCTGAAGGCTCCAATTCCACATCAAATCTTTTTCCACAAAAAAGAGAAAAACTATTTCCCCTCTGCTCCTCACCCCCAACCCCCATTTCTAATTTATGCCTGATTCACAATTGGATAATATTTCACCCAGCTGTGAGGACATGACAGGGGAGATATGAGATTCTTTGGTTTATATTATTAGAACAATTTCCATAAAATCACAAGATTCCCAGGCCCCATAGCAAACATTATTTTATTAGTTGGGAAGATTTTGAAGTCAATAATATAGATTCTTTCACATTACAAAACGCAAGCAAACACGTGCATTACAGAGATTCTGATCAGGGAAGCATGTTTCTACATGTAACATCTCTCATCATGTTGTGAGGACACAGAATAATGATTTTATCAAACAGCAACCATGTGCTTTAGATAATTCACTTTAATAATTCACACAAATTTGCACCTTTATTATCCTGCACTCTTAAATTCTTAAAAACGTTGCTTTGCCATCTTTGAATTATCGTGTATTACCTGTTTGAACACTGTTTTCTATATTACATATTTAATTTTGGAAATTAAAGTTGTCACACCTAGTTTGTTTGAGTCCTCCGAACGCCCTCGGAGCGATTCAGCGTGTATACTGTATGTGAACAAGGCAAGTGATCTCAGACGCCCCTTAAACAACCCAAGAACAAACCATACTCAAACCACCTCCAGAGTCATGCAATTGATGCTTTCTAATAATTGTTCATTTTGAGATAATATTTACCTGCAATGATCAGCTCCTAAATAGCAATGAGATCAAGTAGAAAGTAGAAATTTCTGATAATTCTCCAGAGAGAAAAAAACCCCCAGGTAATCTCACAAGTAAATCTTCTTATTTCGATATGGGAATGACACTCAGAGGAAAATGATTACTCAGAGATTACTCTTTCATTGCTTAGAGACTTAATGGAGTCCAGAGTTATGTGTTAAGTAACTGTAACTACAAACCATAATCAATCACTAAATATATTCATTTTCTTGAGGGGCGGTGAGCAGTTTTACAAAAGCGAGAGCTTACAGTAAATACTATATCAACACTAAAATTGGCTAGCAGGTTTGGGTTACCCATGTAAATACTATGTACTTATTCTAGTAACTACAATTACTGTGTATTAACTAGTACTAACCCTGAACCTACCCCTAAACCTACCCCTGTTCCATGTACTTATCTTATATTAGCCAGTACTTTCCAGGTAAGTACACTGTAAGTATACTGCAAGTACTGTACTGTAAAAGGAAGCGTTACCCAGGTTTGTTTAAATCGTAGCAACAACATAAAACTTATAATTGGAACTGTTAATACAGAACGCATAATAATAAGGCAAACTTATAAGTTGTGATTCACAAACAACAGATTCTCCCTTCAGCCTTCTGTGCCTAGTCTGCAACGTGGATCTGGAAGCTGTTCTCCATCAAATGTGCAGTTCACACAGATAAAAGTTGGAATTAAAATGTTCACTAAAATAAATTTTAAAACCCACGTCAGCCTTTGGAAGGTCAAACAAATGAGTTTTGGAAACGGGTTGTACAAAACAGCGTCTCACTGACATGCAGCTCATCCAGACCTTGCACCTTTTTTCGTGTATTCTGTGGGAGGATATTATTGAAATGAGGACTTTACAAAGCCCAGAAAAAATGCGTAGTCCAAACGGGAAGTTCATTGTGGTTATTGGAAAGGGGATTCTGTTAAATAAAATATCTCCCCTTGGAGTGGACTTTGAGGTTTGTAACTTTGTAGATCTTTTTTATGCCCCGAAAAGCACACTTGAAAAAGTGAAAAAGCATAATAGGTCCCATTTAAAGTTGATTTATTTTGGTATATTTCTGGTAAAAAGTGACTGGTTGCCTATTGCATTGACTTGATGTGAAGCATTATAAAAAATTAGATAACCTACTGTATTTAATATGCTTTAAAAAAATACTGTTACTGTGATCATTTATCATTAAAAACATCTCTCCATTTAATTTCTGGAAGAAAAAAATATGATTTTGTTGAACAATAAATATATTGTTAATTTCTAAGAGAGTCAGTCTCGTGTGTATTTTTACTGATGGGTTGTTGAATCCTCTTACATTTATCTGTCAAACTGTCAAATGTTGAACAATCTTTGCTAATGTCAGATTTGTGTAACCGCGAAACCATTAAAATCTATCTATTTCTTTTCTCACTCTTGCTTTATGTGTATGTGACACACACAGTGCACAAAAACATACACTTTGATGTGCTCGTGGGACAAGAGGTTTCCTAGGCCTCAGTCTTACAAATGGCTGAAGATTAATTGGCATTTTAAAGGTTGTGAGACGTGCCCACACAACAGCTTGCTCAAGGAATTCTCCAACATCTGTTCTTGAATCAATGAGTAAGCTCCTTATTAAGAGATGCAGGTTGAGGAGATCACCGCCCATCTGTTCGGAAGCAAGCATCTCTCCTGTACACACAGAGTCTCACTGCTTGACTTGCCTGTTACACAGCTCACTGTAAGTTGTCTCTCTCACACGTGTGCAAAACACATGATGTTTGACACATTACTGACATGTCTGCCGAAAGGACATGGGCCTGGTCCATCGTTAAGCAGGTTGATGGGAGGCTGGGATGCCCTCAGGCAGAAACTGTCACCACTGTATCAAAGCCTCACACAAACATGACTGCATTTCTATTTAACCTGCTAGTCAAATCAAATTAGGAAAATTCTTATTTAGTTTATTCTGTTTTGTTTTATGGAATATTGGGTTTCACTTTATTTGGATGGTCCCTTTAACACATTCAGTTGACTATACTGTAAGTAACGTTGCATCTACATCTCTACTTACTTTCACTAGAGTGTTAGTAGAGAATTAGTTGACTGGTAGGGTTAGGGATAGAATAAGTTGACATGTAGTTGCATCAAAATAACTTCCCCTGCATCTTGCAACATCTATTCTCTGATGACGTGCATTTTGGCACTAGGGCGGGAGTACTTGTCACTCACATGAGATCATAGAAAAAGAGTACAAGATTCAGATTCCAGAAATAAAATCTCTGTTACTCCGAAATTGTTCCCTAAAAGCTCATTCACTATTCCCTACATTAGCCCACTCTTGCTATTCACTTGAAGGAGTGATTAAAAAAAAACAAGTGAGTGGATTTGGATAGCCATTCATTGTACATAGGTTGTACACTTTGGTTGTTGCAGTGCAATGTGGGATGAATAAGTCCACTCAAGAATGTCCACTATGGTTTTGGACACCACCACAAATGGATGTCCCCTCAAATAGCACCCTATTTTTTCGGCGATTTCGGATTCAGCCCTGTTTTCTCTCTTTTTTTCTGTGCATAGTTACCAATTGGATGAGCGCAGAGTCTGGTTATTTCTTACACTTGCTTATTTAGAAACTGCTGGTGGCAATTTACCTTGGCCTTCCTCAGGAAACCTGTTGTTGGTGGTTTTGGAGTTTGTTACTCAAAGTTTTTAACACGATGCACATTAGTGACATCCGGTGGTCAGACTAGTTTTCTCCACTATATCTAACAAATCGCCACAGAGCAGAAAAAGCATGTAACCAAACAAAGCTTCGGTGACATACAAGAGTGGAATCAATCTGGAATCAATAGAATCCCAGCAAACACAGAACGTTCCCCTAACGTTACCGAATGGTCCCATGAGGTTATTTTTTTGGGAACCAAACAAGGTTCCATTTTTATAACGTAAGGAGAATGTTCTGGGAACGTTCCCTTAACCTTAAGGGTAAATTCTAGGAACGTTCTGGGAACCAAAAACTACAGTTCCCAGAACCTAAATTTGTTTGCTGGGAATCTAATCTGATCTAATCTCATCTAAATTAATTTGTGCCACTGAGACCACAACTCGTGTCATCATTTTAATCAATATTGTAAAATATACAAGTATGTGATCATGCCTCCCCAATAATCATTTCCCCCTTTTAATGCCTGAGGTAGAGTCACGAAGTGCCAGTTTCTTCAAACTAGATACAATAGTGCTATGAAAACTGCGTCTGACCATCTGAGCCCTGGTTTCAACCGTCCCATCAGTATTTTCCTTGGGAGTTAGGAAAGTGTTAACTCTGAGTTGAAGTTAAGATTAGTTGGCCAACCAGTCCTGCTATGTCTGCCAGGTTCACCCACAGATGCCTCTCCATTGCCACCATCACCGCCATTGATCTGCCAACCATGGCTGCAGTTTGTTTGATGGCCTGGAGAGCCAAGTCTGTAGTGCGACGCAGCTTGGCAACCGCTTCAGTGGAAAGACACTGACCTTGGTACAAGTCCTTTAGCAAATCAGCCTGATAAGCTTGAAGCAGTGCCATGGTGTGCAGGGAAGCATCAGCCTGACCTGCTGCAGCTTTGTTGTCAGGGCCGGGGCTTTAAGGGTCGATGTCACTCCAGCCGAGAGATTGTTGGCCAACGTTTCAAAGATTGGGGGAATCGACACTTATCCACGTTCACGCATCCCAATGCATGTCGGTGGATGCTGGCTGAATATGGGTTCTTCCATGCCTTCTCGATCTTGGTGTGAAGACGACAATCCACCACGAATGGTCTCTTTCCTAACACGCTCCCACGACAGCTGAAGTCTGCCTGAAGCGTGTTCCATAACGCCCAACAGCACATCACACATAATGGATGCAAGCTGAACTGGTTTCTTCCATGCCTTCTCGATCTCGATGTGGAGACAACAAACTTCCACAAACTGTCTCTTCCCTAGCATGCTCCCACGACACCATGAAGTCCAACAGCACATCATACGTGGCTGCGAGGGCTCAGATGTCTTGCCTTCTTCGCCCTAAACAGCCATCTCCTGCTCTTCTTATAGCATGGTGCCAGCAGAGCACTGTCCGCTGAACCAGAGGGTGCAAGAGACAATGCATCCTCATCCAGCAGCACCCTCTCATCAGAAGCGTGTGAGAGATTGACACCTCTCTCATATGCTTCAGGGAGCTCCATCTGTGAGCCCCATTATCTCGGTCACAGTGCACGCAAACAGCTTCCTCAAGAACTGAGAGTTTGTGCTCTTCACCCCAAAAAGAGAACGCACAAATCAGGCCCTATCTTGCACCCAGCGCCATTGACTTTGTATACGACACATGTATCATTTGTATTTTGCACCCGTGCAAAGCGGACTTTTCCCTCCACAGACGCACGCCGGCAAACTATGGAATGAACTTGCGCTCCCTGGGTGGTTCAGTGCAAAAAAAGGAGGCATGTTCCTCAAATAATCCCTGGTGCTATTTTCCAGTTCCAGAACACTGACCAGAAAAAAAACTAGTCTAAAGTCAGTGGCACGTTGCGTGTACATTCAAATGCTATTTTAAGCGTGCATGCTTGGCCATAATACAGAGTGTGAACAATGCGCATACACTGTAGATGATTCCCTCATCTACACAGATGCATTTTACTTTTTGCAAATGATACTTTAAATCACGAGGGAAATCATTGTTGTGTCCATGACGATGGGAAAAATAGGCATAAAGCTTACACATTTAGCCAAATTATTATATGCATGTTTAACCAAAGCTAATTTGGGTGGGTTTGTACCATCCCCGATGTCAATTCTCTTTCTTTTCCATGAGGCCTTGCATCAAAAGTGGGCGCGACTTCCGGTTCGAAGTAAACAAAGCGCGACTTGAAATGCTTGACACTCGTTCAATCAACAGTTGACACTCCGCAGTTATTTGGTTGGGAGTATTATTATAACATTATTAATAATCAATACTCATCAAGGCATGGTGACAGACAGTTGTGCGAGCTGACAAACAATTAATATAAAAATACACATTTAGTCATTGTGGTTTGGAGTTTATTCAAAGTTATAAATGAATGTGCTGCTTGAATACATTAACTGGCACAGTTGGTATTCTGTCAACACAGGCTTTGATCCTGAGTTTAGCTGTAACATCATAGCCAACAGCCAAACACATGCTGATAGAGTTTATAGAATATTAATAATTTAAACAAATGTACACAAGGAGATTCGTCATCTTTTGGGAGGTGATGGAAACTACAGTCGTTGGCAGGATCACTCAGATTTCGTTTTCAGCTTATGTTCAAAACAATCACGTTTAAGCCACTGAATTAGTTTAGTCCGGTTATACATACAACTGCGAACAGCACATGTTGTCCCTGAGCTCCGTAACGACATCTCTCATAAAGATTTGGGTCTTTAAATAGTAAAATAATTCTCCGAAAAACAGCTAGCCTCTTCGCTAACTAACACACAAAATACCATTGGAACGCTACTTCCGCTGCCTCACCGGAAATTTCACCCACTTTATTTTTTACAGGAGTGCCCCTCTGAAACTTGTGGATAATAGTATTGCGCCATGGAGCAAGCGCACCTCGTTCATCATTCTCTTAAAGGGAATGTGACATGACGCTCTTATTGGTTTGTTTCCGTTACGCCCAAACCACACCTAAAGCTACTTCAGACCGAACCCTTTTAGATTTGCGTCAAGCGCAAGAGTCATT
Source organism: Pimephales promelas (assembly GCF_016745375.1). The sequence continues at coordinate 10,499,360 of NW_024121133.1, forward strand.
TGCGTCAAGCGCCGAGATCCGCCGAGAAATTTACTTGCGCTTTGCGCTTTACACTTGCGTTTTAGATCGTTAAAATAGGCCTGTTATGTGCATCATCGGGTGTCAAATATAAAGAACATGGATCAGCACACTGTTTGAAATGTTTGCTTTCACAAGGTGGTATTGAACAGCGTGCTTCAAACAAACAGTCCTAGAAGATGAAAAGAGGATGACACGTTCTCTAGGCACCCTATATATATTTCCTGGTCACACTAGTAGTGACGTCACAGTCTGTCGCCGGCCAATACGACCGCCGTAATTTTACAAGTGCTTCAGATACTAGTCACGCTGATGTGTTTCCCAATAGTGTCTAAGGAGGCAGTGCGAGTTCCCTTTCGAAAGGAAACCTCATTACCTTAGCTTGATGGTTTCATACTCAGAATCTAGTCAGAATGTGAGTCTGATACTGCTCCATTGGGCTGTGATTATGGGCCGTGTTTCAACCCGAACCAGGAACGAAAATGACTCTGGACTCCATTGGATCGACAAATGCCTGTTCCTCTTTTAAAATGAATCCTGTGCTTCCTTGTGGTCTGGTCTTCTTTCACAAACACAGAAGGGAACAGACAGATGGTAAGGTGAAAACAGTGTTTATTGAGCAGAGTGATGGGACAACAGAGACGGTGACTTGACGAATATTGATGGAGACTATTGGTGATGACTGAAATGGATTCTCTGTGCAGGTAAAGGATGAACACGATGACTGGAGATCTGGATCGGGATGACGGACAGGAGACAGACAGAAGACAGGAGACTTGATGATCTCGGGTGAGTGTTCAGGTAAGAAGTCTGTTTATGTAGTAGTTACATTCATAGCAGCAATGTGGATGAGACCAGACACTGATGTGAGGGTGATGCTGGTCGATATAGGCTGTGTTGATGAGGGAGTGCAGGAAAACAATATCTGGTGATGATCAGCAGTAGGTGTAGTGATGGCTCACTAAGGGGAGGTGGGGACCAGAAAGGATGCTGGGAAGTGTAGTGCAGACAGGTTACAGAGTTGGTGACTGAGCTAGTGACTGTGACAAACTCAAGGTTTTGATTCATGATGACTTTACAGTGACCCTTTAAAGTTAAACACCTTCAAAAATGGATAAAGGACAGAAATGGATATTTACTGGTGCATTCATGCAAACTGAAAGGAAGATTCAGACCAACGGATCTGAGAGACTGTGTACACTTCTGTAGGAATATTTTATATTATAAAATCAAATGCATTTGTTGTGGACAAATCATTGTATTCTCTGCATTTACTGGATTTAGGGGACCACAAACAAGGAGACCAGATAAATTAGATTACACAATTACTAATCCCCAAATATATAATCTTGTCACTGCATGCATTCCAGACTCACATTTACAATCTCAATTTGGGAAAGTAGTGTACAGACAAAAAATCTCAGAGGACCTGCTTAACTAAAGGTTGGCAAATCACACTCTCAGGGTTACTGATTCAGCACTTTCGGGAAACTCTCACAATTTATATTCACCGCTTAATTCTACACATGAATGCCAAAAAGTCCATTGAGTGGGACTTGTTTTGCTTCCCCCCCGTAAATCTTCCATAAGCTACTCTGCATCGTTTCATGGTAGTATTTAACACTGGATGTTGTTGGGAGTAAGTTTGTAGGGTTGAGTAATAGAAAAGCAAATGGTGTTCAACTGAAATTAATTGTTCAATTAAAAGAACCAGCAAAGCATGTGAAGTATCTTATATGAGTGTTCCTTGACCAATGAGACTTGTGTGTGTGTGTGTGTGTGTGTGTGTGTGTGTGTGTGTGTGTGTGTGCTCAGAGACTAGTTTCAAATGCTTCTATTTGAATAATGCTGTGGGAAAGAAATACATTGTATCAAAAAAATTAGATGTTAGACCTTACAATATATAGGCTACTCTATAATCTGCTGTACTGATTGAACTGTCGATGTCTAAGACATCTAAAAGAAAAACAATTTTAGAGGTAGTGCAAGTTACTTTTTGTTGAAGGATGACAAAAAAATCCCCCCTTTCGAAGTAACATTCACCAGTTTTTCATTCACAAAAATTAAATAATAGGGTTGTTTTGATTTCATGTTTACTTTAAGGCCAACCGTATTAACACACGTTCTATATGTAAAATACACACTCACCTAAAGGATTTTTAAGAACACAATACTAATATTGTGTTTGACCCCCTTTCGCCTTCAGAACTGCCTCAATTCTGCGTGGCATTGATTCAACAGAAGTGCTCAAAGCATTCTTTAGAAATGTTGGCCCATATTGATGATAGCATCTTGCAGTTGATGGAGATTTGTGGGATGCAACAAAGCACGAAGCTCCCATTCCACCACATCCCAAAGATGCTCTATTGGGTTGAGATCTGGTGACTGTGGGGGCCATTTTAGTTCAGTAAACTCATTGTCATGTTCAAGAAACCAATTTGAAATGATTAGAGCTTTGTGACATGGTGCATTATCCTGCTGGAAGTAGCCATCAGAGGATGGGTACATGGTGGCCATAAAGGGATGGACATGGTCAGAAGCAATGCTGCTGGTAGGCCGTGGAATTTAAACAATGCCCAATTGGCACTAAGGGGCCTAAAGTGTGCCAAGAAAACATCCCCCACACCATTACACCACCACCACCAGCTTGCACAGTGGTAACAAGGCATGATAGATCTCTGTTCTCATTCTGTTTACACCAAATTCTGACTCCACCATCTGAATGTCTCAACAGAAATCGAGACTCATCAGACCAGGCAACATTTTTCCAGTCTTCAATGGTCCAATTTTGGTGTGCTCTTGCTAATTGTAGCCTCTTTTCTTTATTTGTAGTGGAGATGAGTGGTACCCGGTGGGGTCTTCTGCTGTTGTAGCCCATCCGCCTAAAGGTTGTGCGTGTTTTGGCTTCACAAATGCTTTGCTGCATACCTCGATTGTAACGAGTGGTTATTTTAGTTAAATTTTTCAGGTTATTTCTTATCAGCTTGAATCAGTTCTCCTCTGACCTCTAGCATCAACAAGGTATTTTCGCCTACAGAGCTGCCGCATACTTGAAGTTTTCCCTTGTCACACCATTCTTTGTAAACCTTAGAAATGGTTGTGTGTGAAAATCCCAGAAACTGAGCAGATTGTGAAATACTCAGACCAGTCCGTCTGGCACCAACAACCATGCCACGCTCAGAATTGCATAAATCACCTTTTTTTCCCCATTCTGACATTCAGTGTGGAGTTCAGGAGATTGTCTTGACCAGGACCACACCCCTAAATTCATTGAAGCAACTGCTATGTGATTGGTTGATTAGATAATTGCATTAATGAGAAATTGAACAGGTGTTCCTAATAATCCTTTTGGTGAGTGTATAGACGGTCAAAGATTTACTAATGCACTAACATACAGGGTACAGTACAACAGTCTACTGTATATTTTAAGAAGTAACATCTGATTTCTTAAGGTGAAATGTCTAATTTTCAGAACCCATGTTGAGATTTCATTTTACCAGTTGTTACTTACAATTTATACAAACATTACCATCCAGAGATTGATATCTCAAACATAATAATAGCGCATTAAATAATACGATTGCATTATGATTCATTACATAAATAGAACCGAATGTCATGGCGTCATAAAAAAGTATGAATATTGAAACCTATACATTTTTCTTAAACTCATTTTCATTGTGTGTTAAAATTTAACATTATGTATTAACTGTATTTATCATTTACATAACCATGGCATCTATTCTAATGCCCAGGTGGCATATACAATTATATAACTATAAAAGCAGGCTGTGTGGCTCACATGGACATAAGATTTGGGAAAATAAAATAAATCCTGTTTTCATTGCATTGATTTTTTTGTAATGATATTTGTGATATTTTTCTAATAAAGGGACTGATGAGATGACCTTTAAGTTAATTCAGCTCTATATGGAGAGGGATAAGGCTTTCACAGGCATGAGGAACGATTTCCTGTTTCCGGCGTGACTATCGAGTCTGTCCCAAAAATACCTCTCAATGCGCCCTCCCGGACTCACGCTAAGGGCCCTATAGTCTACACTACATGACGTCACCAGAGTGTGGAAGTCCACAAGACCGGAGTGTGCCATTTGGGACAGGGCCCTAGTTGATGGTATCCATAAATTCTTCTGGAGTCCATAATAGCAGCACTGATGAAAGGATTGTTTGAGCAACGCCCTCTACTGTACAGGTGTGAATTTGCACTTCCTTCGGCATGAGGTTTATTAATTTCACTTTTGGTGTGACAGGGCCTATACATTTGCCAAAGACAGAACTTTTTTTTTTTTTTTTCAACAATCAAGCTAGCCCAGATCAGGTGAAAAGACAAAAAAAAAAACACAAAGAAACATCAGAGATACTTTTTACTTTCCAGTAGTAACCAAGTAACTAAGTAACACAATTAGTTACTTTTTAGGGAGTAACACAATATTGTAATGCATTACTTTTAAACATAATTTTTCCCAATACTGTATATACAGTATCTATATATAGTTTATGACACTGCGATAGTCTTTTCTTCCCTTTTTTTGACAAATGTTGGGCTAGAATTGGTAACACATGTCCATTAGGAATTGATTAGATGGTTGGATAATTGGGGTTTGCTATTACTGCGATCTCATGTGATTGACAGGTTTCCCTGCCCTCACTCTAAACATATCAGAGAAGAGAAGAGAAGAGAAGAGAAGAGAAGAGAAGCAGGGGAAGATATTTGTTTTAAATATTACGAAGGCACATAAATAAAAATAAATTATGTTCAAGGATAAATCATTTATAATAAATACCACCATATTCCAATAAAAAATGTAAAAAATCAAATTTAAGGGTGACTTTAAATTTACAAGTGTTTTCCAAGTGTCATATTTTGAAATGAAGACGAGACAAAACAATCAAATTACACATCCTACAGACATACCTTAAATAATTTCCATCCATCATATTTTATTGACAATAATACTATATACAATTCGAGATTCTTAATACCTCAATCTTCTGAGGTATATAGAAAATGTCAGATTCAACTCACCCAAGTATTCTTAGCAAAGAAAGATTGATAGCAGTTTTGTAGTTTTGCCATTTTTCATGGCTTAGCACATCATACTTGTCACAATATCGCCATCAGTTATCTAAGATGGACAGGCTCACCATGTTTTGCCCTTAAATGTAGCAGAACCGATTGAGAGCCAAACACTTCCTGGTCTGTGATAAGGGGATAGATTTACCCTGCAGTTTGATTAATCTGATCCTTTGTGCACCTGCTGATGTACACTAAACTACACACAGACAAACATCATAAGCATTGGGATCGATATGGCTTTAGAAGTCAAACTGAACTGTAGATGATAGAATTCTGTGCTAAGCCCACAGAATCGGGGTGCCAAAGTACAAAGCATTCATTTTTTGAAGCTAGTCTTGGTATTCCTTTTGAAGTTTTGAATTTGCTTAGCTGGATGTTTCAAACTGAATTGTTATTCAACAATGATGTGCATTTTTACATACAACTTAGTGTCAATAGGTCATGGGCAAAGCTGTTTTTTTTTTCCATTTCATCCATCCAATCAGCATTAGAGGAAGCCAAGCCACCACTTACTTCAGCCCTACACAGTTCATATCAATGTTTGTTTCCTCTACCATTCAAAGATCATACTGTATGTATCTGGACTTGTGAACGTCTCTTATAAAAAAAAAAAAAAAAAAAAAAAAAAAAAAAACATGTTGTTGTAGGATTTTTATGTTTAGGAGATCATAGAACTTCATAAAGGTTTGGAGGGAATACAATCATCACAATATGGCATTTACAACCCATTTTACTTTCATAATGTGACATATTTCCAGATTAAATGAAAACCTAAAGGAAAAAAAAGGTAAGCTTGATGTAATTAATTGCTACATATAAGAAAGAAGGCTGAATGAAAGTTTAATGGTTGTGGTGGTGGTTTTATGTTGTGTGAAACATATTTAATTTAGTCAAACAGTTACTATTGATTGGTCAAAGACCTAGCCGCATCTCCCTGAAGGGGTTCATTTAATCTAACAGGTTCATTATTACCAGCAAAACTTAACATATATATATATATATATAGCTATATCATATGAAAAGTCATGGGGCAGAACAAGTGAACAAGTGGCTATTTCAATAAAAGATTACAAAGATAAACTTGCTTATATCAATTAGACCATATACGAGCTCCAATGCCTTATCAAAATAAATAAGTTTTACACCAAACCATCTTGTTTAGTTTACATCCCATAGTGGGAAAAAAATAGATGATTCTAAACAAATTTGAAGCAGATTCCATTTTTGTCCGATCAAATATTGTGTCATTCAGAACATTATTGTATTAAATCATTGTAAAAATCAAATGAACCACATCAATTGCATTCCTATGGAATACTACTTACATTATATGAATATTCTTCAAAGATGCATACGTATGTAAGGGGATTCATGCAATGTTTTAATTGGTGGTTTCCTCCTCTCTGAAGGAGCGCACGAGGAGAGCAAATAACTCCAGCAATCTCTCAAAGCCATGTGCAGGAAAACCTTCTGCTTCATCCACATCTGATTTATGAGCACACCGTCTTCTGAAGTCACTTTGACATATAATAACTCCTTATCGAACGATTTTTGAGGATTTAACAATAAAGGACAACACTCGTTTTAGTTTCATTCGCCTCCTTTGGTTTGCGGAAACAACTGACTTGATACACTTTCTCTGGACTGTGTTTGATTATCAGTGGGAATATCCAGGGGGAGTGTTTGAATTAAAATCCTCGAGACTTAAAAGGCATTCAAAGAAGACTGAACACACAGGTAACGCTGTTTCTTATTCTAATACGCTGTAGTTGTGCGTGTCTGAACGCGTAAACTAGAACGCTTCTGTGCGCTTTTGAAGCGAAGATAGTTTCACAAGGGACGCGTTTGCGTTCAAAAAAATCGGACGCTGCTCAATATAACGCAGGCTTCCCAAAATGTGTTTTAAAACTAGGCTATGTTTACTTGATGCGCCAACACTAGACGTTATAAAAACAACGATATGCTTTTCATTTGTATAAAAAAACAAAATAACTAGCGTTAACTGCAGCGTTCTGGTTTTGACCCTTCGCGTCAAGTTACAGTCACATGTTGGTGTGAAATGGGATGTTTGTTGATTTTTTTTCCCTCTTATGTTCCAGTTGTCGAAAATGAATCAAACTGCAGGAGCCACAAACACTTACAGAAGATGCTCAAAAGGAGGAAAAGTAAGTCGCGGATAACTATGCTTTCATTTGAAAAAAGATGAAATGTGCGATACACACTAAAAGCTATTCTATGGATGCATGGACCGACAGTTGTTTTGAATGTTGACAGTCACATTTCAATGTGGACAATTGTTGAAGCTGTATCCTGGTAACAAATAAGATGTAGGTTCAAACTCACCTACAGTTACACTGAAAGTGCTTTTATGGACAAATATGCGGAAATATACAATGCTTAAAATATTGGGGAGAGCGGGGCACAACCTAACACACATTCTGGGTTTGGACCAATTATTAAAAAAAAGTTAGGTTCAGCTTTTTTTACACAAGCAACATACACATCTCTGCTACAAATTCTAGGCCTACCATTTTTGTACTTTTGCACTGAAAGTGACAGAAGTGCAAATGTTACAACTTACCCCATCTGCAGGGTTAATTGTAACAGACAGAGGGGTTAGTTGTAACACTTGTGTGTAACACACATCATTCAGTACTATTTTATTTGTATAGTTTGATATTGTTTGTGCATCTGTATAGGTAGATATCCATACATCCCTCCCTCATCTAATCATCCTTCTATGGATCAATATCATGGATAGAGATATAGGAAAGGGCTGCACAGTTTTGCAATAAATTAAACCATACAAATTGTAATTGCAATTTGTGTGTGGCTGCTGCAATTTGTGTGTGGCTGCTGCAAACATATTTGCTTTAAAAACAGACCATATGTTTAATAAATAAACAAGTGATGAATGCATTGTAAACTAAAATTTAAGCATTTTAAATTCCAACATTGTTTGTGAAAGACCAACAAAGTTAAATGTTTAAATAATACTCAAACCTGAAAAGTTGTGTGGCTCCCTGTTTTCATTTGATTATCATTGTACACTTGGTGGCTTGTTTGTAACACTGTGTTACAACTAACTGCTTTGTATTACATATTTTAAGCCCAGCTAACAGTTGCTAGGAATTGCTGTCATGTTTCAAAACAGTGCTACTGTATGTTTGAGCTGACAAGACAGTGATTAAGGCAATATAAAGTTAGATTTGGAAACGTATACACCCAACTCAGAAACCGAAAAAAATGTACTTGCATGGTGTCAAAACACTCTTTGTCCACTATCTTCACGAAATATCATCAAAACTTTCCACAAATTCTCGGTAGACGGTCTTCTGGCAGTGAGAGAAAAAGAGCGGACAGACAACCTGCTTGATCCTGACTAACTTTGTAAAAGGTCCGTGTTACATTTAACCCCGTGTTAGGTTTGCCCTGTGCTCCCCTACCACCTACTCACTCAACTTTCCTACAACAATTTAAACCATGCATACATCTCACAACAAATATTTTCAAATTTTCTGAAGAGACTCGGTCATTTTATATCATTAACGGAAGCTCAAGCATTTTCGCTTGACGTGTGAGAGTTCCAATAAGGTTCATTCTCATTTGTTACGCATCACGTTTGAGCTTCAGCAAGAACCAATAAGGTTCATTCTCATGTTACGCAGCACGTTTGAGCTTCAGCAAGAACCAATGAGGCTCATTCTTGTGTTACGCATCACATTTGAGCTTCTGCAAGATCCAATGAGGTTAATTGTCTTGTGTTATGCATCACGTTTGAGCTTCAGCAAGAACCAATGAGGTTCATTCTCATGTGTTAGGCATCACGTTTGAGCTTCAGCAAGAACCAATGAGTTTTATTCTCAAGAGTTACGCAGCACGTAGCCTAATCCGCAAATATTTTATCTTAGCTGTAATCAATATGAACCATTGTATGGACAATGTCTCTTTGTTCCATAAGGGGAAAAAAAGCATATGAGTTTGGAGCAAAAAGAAGTTTCTTTTGGTTGAACTATTTAATTATTTGACTTCTGTATATCAGACATGTTTTAAATATACAATGGAGTACAACACATAATTTCATTCAGTATCATTCACAGTCACAGCACAGTCTACAGTAAAATAGAGACAAGGAATGGATGGTCTTCACCATACCAGGGTAAGAAGGAATCGCTGTTAACAGCTACACAGAAGCCCAGAACATACAGCACATCTGCACCTCACAGTTGTAACTCCTGCTCCTGTATAATAATAATAATAAAACCTTTATTTAACCAGGTGAGCACATTGAGAACACATTCTCATTTACAATGGTGACCTGGCCAAAAAAGCGTCGAGGTACAAAAACATAAGTTACACATAAAATTACAAGACAAAGTAATACTCAATTAACATAGAAGATTAATACAGATCCGTAGATCAAGTGCACAGATCAGGTTAGCATGTACAATGGTCCGACAGTAAATTTGCTTAAAATGATTTAAAAGTGATTAATGGGACAGTGGATTCAAGTTTCAAAGATTTTTGAAGTGTATTCCAATCATTGGCAGCAGAGAACTGGAAGGAGAGGCGTCCAAACGAAGTACGAGCTTTAGTAGCCATGTGATATACAACGAAGGTTCATAGAGGGGATTGCTCTCAAAGTTAATGTTTGTAGATAGGGAGGCTGTAATGTGCATATAGGGTTTTTTTTTCTGGAGTTTGATAGCAAATAATACACAAATAGAGTGTTGTATATGGAATGTTGTATGTGCAGTATATACACACAGTTTCCCCTCAGGCTATCTGAATTTTCTGCTGGAGTTCCCCAAAAGAGCATCAGTGCTTTGGGATTTCAGTCTGTTCTCTTAGCAATCCCAGATCTTTACTGACAATACATTTGGTTTCATGATGCAACTGGATGCTGTGTGATTGAAGTGAATTTTCTTGGATCCCACATTTGTTAGACATTCTCATCTTTCATTCATTCTTATTGATTGATGGACCCCCACCAGTGATCGCTGTTCTAGTTAAAACAGAATTTCTGTTATGTGCACTGCAATGCAGAGTAAGAGATGTTTATATTGATCTTGATCTTTCCTGCTCTGGCTACTCTTTCTGGTATCATCGATGCTCATCACAGAATTGCTAAACACCCTCAAACAACACGTATTAATACTAGAGCTGGTTCCCCAAACAGATTTAGTATCATGAAGCTGAAATAATTTATTTAAATGGTTTATTTATTGCTGCAGTCCCCAAAATTGCTTATTAATTTGCATACATGCCACTCTTGCTTTGCATATGCTCTGAAAGGTCACTGATTGAAGGAGAGTGAAGTCTGCACTGCTGAGAGATGCCTGTCTGATTCTGAGAGTGGACCTGTCATGTTTCATTTGGATCAAATTACAATTATGTGTGTTTGTGGTTGTGACATTTTCTCAGCCAATGATATGATAATGACAACTGGGAGAGACAGTTAGCAGGTAAACATGACATTTTGGCTGAAGTCAAAATATAATTAACAGTAGGAAAATGACTCAATTAAAGCGGCTTTTTTGAAGTTAAAATACTTTCTCTAAAAAAAGGAGAGACTGCCAGATGTATAGTACTGTTAGGATTTTTTAAAAATTCTGTTTATATTTTATGCATGTATTTGACCAATATTGAGATCAAATGTTCAGTTTCCTGCAGTGCAATATAAAATATATTGGATGTAAAAAGAATTGTTGCATTGACCCCACGTGAATTATTTAAAATTAAAATGTTTAACATTACACCTTTTTTTCACTGAACATTTGTGTTGGTGTGAAAATGACTTAAGTCTTATTAGGCCCCGTCCACACTACTGCGTTTTCGTTTAAAAACGGAGAATTAAAATGAATATGATCTCTATCCACACCAGAGTTTTATCTGCATATTAGAATTGATCTCCGTCCAACTGAAAACGCGGATCACGTGACCATTCACCAGCACTGGGCATGCGTGTGCTGGTGTAAACGGTGGCTGACGAATCACCCAATGATAGAGCCGAGCGTGAGCCTCTGCGTCAGCGTTTCTAAAGTCCCGTCTTCACTAAAACGCCCCTTCGGAGATTCCAAACGCAAAACGGAGCTGCAGCGTTTCTAAACGTAACTAATTTTAGGTCTTCGTTTTTTCCGTTTTAGTCTGGACAGTAGGTGCAAACGTAGCAAAAGGTCTCCGTTTTTAAACGAAAACGCAGTAGTATGGATGGGGCCTTAAGCCCTGTTTACACGAGAACACTTGCGGGTGAAAACGTAAAAATATTTTATCGGATGTGACGCAAAAAATACAAAAAAGCGAAACCACCCTACTGAGTGGAAATCTTAAAAATGCTCCACCGCCACCTTCCTGTGTAAATGGTAAAAAACGCTAAAGTCTGCTTGTCATTGAAGGTTGTATGCAGGCGCACGGACTTGGTGTTGTTGTGTGGCATTGCTCCACATTGCCACCTAGTCGCCTGAAGTGCATACTACATTGAATTTCACACACTTTTGCGTCACCATGTGCACGTGGATTTCCCACACAAAATCACTCGTCTAAACGAAAAATAAAAAGTGATAACACAACGCCACTTTTGCGTTTTCTCTTCAGAATCGTTTCCGTGTAAACATAGCCTCAGTAGAATCATCTTCTATAAGTATTTCATTTTGTGGTGTGCTGTGATCTCCCTGAGCAAGAAATAACTGCAACCAAACATGAATCAGTCCTGAACATCAGCTTGAATGCTCCCTTCAATATTACTTGAACTCAATGATGTTGAGTGTTTTCCTAGCACAAACTGCTATTCAGATCCTTCCATAATACTTCTATTGGGTTTCGGTCAGGACCTTGACTACCACTTCGCTTGTTCTGCTTTTACCATTCAGTGGTAGACCTAGTTGTCTTTCTGTAACTTTATTTTGTGCTTCAAAACACAATGTAGAGTTCATTGTTCCATCAAAGATGGTAAACGTCCTGGTCCAGTGGCAGCCATGTAGCATTCATTTACATTCATACCGTTTTGGGAAAAAGCATTTTTCATTTAAATAAAAAAAAAGTGCTATTTTTGAATTATTCTTGCAAAACATTATTACAGTTGTCTGATTAAAGGTGGAATACCTAAGATTTTTGCATTAAAATATCCCAAAATCACAAGGCCAGTCTTATACATTTAGTAAAGATATTAACTCACAATATTCCATATGTTTCAAACAATGTTTAAATCGTGAGAAAATTGAGATTTTAACCAAGGAAACAGGACGTGTGAGCAGGGGTGAGCTGGGAGTCGCGAGTCAATCGCGTCATATCCACGTTACCTCGGTTTCCGCTCGTACTACGTGTAGTCCTGGACAAATGCGGTAGTTGTGCGTTAGCGTCTATCAAACGACAGCTTGTTTCGCGTCAAACAAACATCAGCTTGTTTCGCGCATTTGTTATGGAATGGAGCACAATTATTCTTTTCATTTATTCTCGGAATGTGAACTGTTGGCTGTAAAGGGGGTCGCACACCGGACGAGAAGCGCTGCGCCACGTTTAGGACAACTCCACAGCATCGCACACCGGACGCGCACTTTCTCATCAGTGTTTGGCCAGCAATATTGTTATGTTTAATGACAGGAAATGAAGATAATGTCTGTTCTATGTTATGATTGTACTGTACAATTAAATACAATCGTTGCTGAGTCTGCATTCTGAAAATTTTACCTCAGAGCATCCGTTCACTGAATGAATTGAGAATCTCACCTGAAAAATCTAATAACATCAGCAATTGTCATTCAAGCAGCTAATTTCTGTAAATCACTGCAAAACTGAATGCATATTGCAGCATAGGGTGAAGTCAGGATCCATTAGCAACGGTTTGAGACAAAAATAATTAAAATTTTGTATAAAACTGTGTAAATGGTGCTCTGTGGCGCAGCAGGATTTTGAACAGGGTCCTGAGGCGTTGCTGGGCGCCGCGGACAGACGCCGAATGGCGCCGCCAGTGTGTATACACTTATAGATAATAATGTGTTCGAATAATTATGTGGTGCGACACGGCGCTGCAGCTTCTCGTCCGGTGTGCGACCCCCTTAACGTTAATTTTGTGAAACTGTAGCTGTGGTTGAATACTTTCACGACATGAAAAGATGTGTCAAATGTACATTAAATTGATTTTTTATTTTGATAAAGTTACCAAGGAGGACCAGCCACGTCAACTCCTTGCAAGAGACCTGCCCCTTCAAACCCTCTCCACCATAGCTTCGTCAAGTGACTCGTACAGTAACATCTGTGATAACTAATTTACTTTTAAACCTGACTTTTCTTGTGCGGTTATTTCAGTTTAATGAAAAACAAGCATGTCATTAAACGCAACGTTTATAGAAATCGAACTTTACCTCATCCATGACAACTAATTTTCGATTCCCGTCTGACTGATTTTAACCACGGTGGCGTTGAAAACAACAGTTCCCATCATTCCGCGTTCCTCCACGTCGTCATCAAGCAAAGCCATTGTTGTTGTTTTGAATGTAGCGCCCTCTAGCGGCATCTAAATCTTAGGTATTGCAGCTTTAAATCACATAGTCTCTGGAAAACTTTTGGCGGGATATTCTACTTGTAGAACAGGGGCTTTCTACTTACTGTCCTGTCATGCACATCATTTTTGGTCATTGTTTGTCTGATAGTGGCAAATGCATGAATACTTATCCTTAATCAACATCTTTATTATCAATGTCATAATTATTATCTTTGAATGGTTAACGTGTACTGCTGAATGTACTGACAAGCTAAACTAAAATGCCATTCCTATTGCAACTTATTGAAGTTTAGTACATTTAAATATATTAACTCTATTGGGATGTTTACAGGACACTATTTTCAACTATGAGCAGAAAACGTCTTATGTGTTTTTTTGCCGCTCATTTTCACGAAAGTATTGTTTTGGGGTAGTACTTCCACTCAATTTTCATTTTCCTTCAGGACTACGTCTGGGATTGTGCTGTATTTTTTGGTTTTCTCTTGTACCGGTCCAATCTGCGAACAAAGGGAGTGGCTGAGAACGATGACGTTGATGTCGTGCACTAGTTTGAGTCGTCATACGTCACAACCAAATGTTAACGATTTGTTTATGGCAGATCCAATAGTTTTGCACTTCAACAGAGTAACTTGCCTTCAAGGAAGTCAACGCTTGTACAAATGAAATTTACGAGAGTCTGGTGGGACCAGGCTAGTTTTGTGGGCCTGAAAACGCAAACTTTTGAAAAAAGGTTTTTGAATACAATTATCTTCTCCGTGTAATCTTCTCGTGAATTAAGTGTAGCAAAGTGTAAAGTTTAAGTAAACTTTATATACAGGTGTTCTATACAGGTGTGTTTTATTTCAGTAATATATGAAATGCTAGCACTTTTTATCCTTTTTAAGATTTAAAGTTCACATTTAATTCAGTTAATCATACTTCTTTTTCACAAGACAGTTTTATTACATTTTTTAGATATTGAATATTCTTGCAGAAATGTACATGTATCAATTCAGCTAAATTATTCGATTATTTATTTAATTAAGTTTTGAAAAATTAGATGTAGATGTATGGATTTTTTGCTAATGATTCAGTTTGAATAAGAAAAAATTGAAAGTGTTTTAATGGATATGCTCACTGAATGCTTTTGTAAAGCAATTAAAAAGATCCTCTGCTGACAGACACTTCTGTTTAGCCGACTGTATGATGGGTTTTGAATATGTGCAGTAGATAGGTAGTTATTTAGCTGAGTGAATAATTGACTGTTGTTGTTTTGTTGGCCTTACAGTTGCTCAGCCTTTGTACTGCCTAAAATCAAGTTCTAGACTTCTTCTACCTGAGGTCTACAGGAATGTTTATGGCTGAAACTGCCAAGACCATTGTGTCCATTGGCTGATGGCAGCCTTGGCCACTGTTCCTCACAGTGTAATGAGGTATATGTATGGACAACACCATCAGTTTTGTCCCTAAGGTAGGACACACATCATGTTCTTATTATCTTCATGACAAGGTGTGACAATGGCAGGGACATAGAGGTATGAGGGGAAACCTGTATTATCTCTGAACCCTAGGACGATTCAGTGTATACTGTGGACAGATGTGGAGAGTGTCACATTGTGTGGGTTGTGTGTCCACTTAAATGAGGCTCAAGAGGAGTTTGACAAATTGTTCTGTAGAAGACATGTCATGACACTAGACCGCAGCATCTTTATAAAGGAAAAGCAGGATTCATGCATAGAGAATATTGTACAGAGGACTCCCTAGTATAAAAAAAAATACTTTATTGTATTTAAAATTCAAGTTTGAATAAGAAGTTCGAGTCCTGGCTCGTGGACCTTTACCGATTTCCCCCAGCCCCATGTTCATATTACATTTTTATTGTTAGTTTGAATTACATTAATACAGCATTACAATACAGCAATACATTAATAAGACAGCATTCGCTGATTTTGACCAAGCTAGCGCCATTTAGAGCTGCCAGCTCTCACGAATTCACGCGCAACTGACACCTTTCACACGCCATCACGCCACACATCAATTTTGTCACGCACAGAAAAATCGCAAAGCAAAGAGGACACAGAGACCGACAGACTAGACAGAGCAGGTTAGTTATGATATAAAAAATCTCAGCTCTCAGATTCTGTCAATTTGTATGTAGTAGTGGGCTGTACTTTCCACACGATTGACATCAGGTTCAAATACGCCCACAAGCCGTTTGAGTTATTCATGTATTGCAGTTTGGCTGATACCGCCTCCCATGGCCGAAACTGGTGTTATGACACCTGTCGGGCCGTGGCTAGTAATTTAGCATGAAATTTCGGCACAACACCAGCAACAAGGCCCAGTTCAACGCTGGATTTGCATACTTGAAACTGTAAAAATCAAACATCCCGGTCAAAAAAACAAAAAAACATTCCGGTCATAAGTCAGAACCACAGGTGGTTAAACTGCATAAAATGTCTGTAAAATGTCTGTTTTGTTGGCAGTCAGTGCGCAAGTACATATCATCGTATAGTGAATCAAAAGTTATCCAGGGATAATGTGATGATGTATTGTGATACATTTGTTTAGCCTCTCCTCCATAAATTTCCTTTAGTTTATTCTAAAACCACTCGGTGCTCGTGACTCTTTAGCTCCGCCCACGGCGCGCTTCCAGGATCTCGACTGTTTTCGGAAAGAATCGGTACAGGTCTTTTATAAATCAGATAAATCTAAAGATATGAAGGATGCAATACTGCTCTATATAGTAAATAAGATTAACATGAAATGGTTTTATGCACCCACACTCAAACATACCCTAAACCTAACCAATATCAAAGTCAAACATGAGATAAAAATGCTTTTGCTGAGGCAACCATGTCATTTTATCTTACTTCCACAATTCTTTCAGCTCTTTTATTCAGACTCAATCCCAAGCGCTCCACATCACAAGTGCAATACTGTACCAGATACAGCTATTGAGAAAGTTTATTACATCAGTAAAGCCACAGAAAAGCTACATGTGGAGCTAGTTATGTGAAGGAAATGTCAAAACTTTGGCTATTAGTTTACAAAACATTCACTATGGTAAAGCTAATTTGAGGTCATATCATATAGTGTGCAAAAAAATAAGTCTTTGATAATCAATAATCTAATATGTGATTTTAATTATTTAAAATTATATTTTATTGGCTTTTACTTGGTATTATATTGATGCATATGATCTATAGTAAGAATAAGTTTTTTAAATTTCAAATTTTTTGTTGTTAAACCAACTTTAGAACCGATTATTTGATTTCATGGAATCACCCCAATAATGTGTAAATAAATCATTGTTTTACTGCCAGTATTGTTCATTTTAGCTGGAAACTGCAGTGAATTTTATATACAGAAGGTATATTTCTGGCCAGTTTCAGTTTTGCTAAATGATGGTAGAGCCTATATGTTACAATATTGACTGCTGTTCAGATACATGCGAGTGCCGTTTGGGACAGGACCTTTGGCTCTCCCATGAGGTTTGCCTGTTTTAGTAAGGCAAGAAGAAGAAATGATTGGTGGCCAGCCATGTGTGAAAAAGGCAGAATTTTTATACTGTTTGCATTAAGGTCTGGGTCAATTTATTGGGTTCATTTTTCATACTGTGTGTTTTTTTAATTTTTTATGTTATCTATATTTTGATTAGTGCTGGGATTTGTGAAACCTGGAAATAGCAGGGGATATTATGTGTGTGATCTTTCAGGTTGGAAAAGTCATAAAAAAAAAAAAAAAAAAAATTAATTAATATTTTCCCCAAAGATTCTATGTATATTTTAAAATATGTCATCAGTCAAAAATAGCTATTTTTGAGTACACTGAATTGATTTTTAAAACTTTTATCCAGGAAACAACCTGAAAAGTTGTGGAATCTCATTCATCAAAAGGTGGAAAACAATATGCTATTCTGCACTTTGGTTAATACTAGCTTGCACAATTTTTTTTCTTTGCCCCTGCTGGCAAGCTGTAGCAGCAGTTAACCACTAGAGGTCCCTATTGTAATACATTCATAGGGAAAGGTTTGGTACTGTACATTTAAGACATGGTTTTGCAGTATATGCTGATTTTGCTTATCGGATGTGACAGTTTAATAAGAAAATGGCTGTGAGTGTATGTCATCAATTGAGTCCGATGTACATAAAAACTCACATAAAGAGATGTAGATTCTTATTTGATTATGTGAAGGCTGAATTACAGCCGTTCGCTGAAGTAAACATTGTGCATGACTGTGCATATATTGAGCTATATAGCTAAGCTTGCCTTTAAAATAGGGTTGAGGAGGAACATGTTTATGCTGTCGGAGGAAAGGACAAGCATCCCAACAAATCAGCATAACAGGAGTGTGTATAGGAGAGGGTATCTTTGCTGTCATACTGTGTTCAGTAATTATGTCTAGACAATTTCCTCTGAAAATAAGACACAACACCCGCTGTGGTGAGGAAGAAGTGGCCCCGAGTGCACTCCAAACTTTTCCAAAACTTTTAAAACGAGCACTAAAGAACACCTGCTTGAGGAAATCTGAGTCTCCCATGACTTTCCCAACATCTGTTAAAAGATTGCGGTTGTAAACCTGAGTGGTTCCTCCTTTATTCTCCCTGGAAAGACACACAGTCCATTTCATTTTCAGTTTTACCTGGAGGCAAGTTCACACGAGTTGTATATTCACCATGAGACTATATATCATATTTTCTTGATTGCATTCAGAGATTGGAAGCATTAGTGCTTCACTGCTTACATGATAAACATATGGAAGTGGTGGCTACTGGCTTGTGGAAGAGTTTGGTTTTCACAGAGTAAAGGTGTAATAATTATACTTGAATGTTACCTCAATTCACGTGGCATGTTCAGAGGCTTTTCAAATTCAGAGATATATATCAATAAAACAGGCTTTCAAAACTACTTTCCTTGACAGAGGAGACTAGAAAATAGAGACTTAAGGTTTGACTCTTAGTAACTGAAAATAATCACCTAGTAACCGTCCACAACAACCTAGCGACCATACAGCAACACTCGGGCATTGTGACAGTGAATTTGCAAGGGCAAATACCATTTGCATTTCCTACAGTTCCTCTTTTAATGCTATACAGTTATGTTTTTTTTTTTTTTTTTTTTGTATGGCGCTATCCATAGTGCTGCTGAGTCCTGGTGCTGAAGTGCTGGATAGTTCCTAAGCAAAATTACACCCAGAAATTTCCTTGTTTTCTACTAGATGCTTGGTTTAAGTGAGATGACTCATTAAATAGACTGTGTAAAACAGAATTGATTTGCATTTTTCCATTCTTACTAAAAAAAAAACCTTTTTATCAGTTTAAGGCTTATGTTCAGTTATGTTAGTTCATTGTGTTTTGGTTTGGTTCTGTCCTGTTCCTGTTCCCTACCATTTGTATGTTGACCTTGTGTCCTAGTGTTTGCCTGTTAGTCACTAATTGAGTTGTTTTTCATTTAGTTTCCTTGTTTACCCATGTGATTTAAACCTTAATTTCTGTAGGTTCATTGTTCTGTGTCGTTGTTATTTATGTGGTTGTGTTGCTCCCTATGATCTTCTGTGTATCCCACTGTGGATTATTGGATTGACTTTTCTTTGTTTGAGTTCTTTATCATGCACTTTATTAATATAGCCACTTGTGACAATCAGAGATGGAAGCCTCTTAACTTCCATCTCTTTTGGTTTTCACTCTGACTAAAATATACCTAGATTTGGGTTTTTTTAAATAAATGTTTTGTTTTGCTCTGCTATTTGCCTTGATAATGTATTCCTGAGTGGTTGTTAGCATTTTGTCATGCAGTTGCCAGGCTGTTTTGAGTGGTTGAGAGCCTACCTTTAAGGCTCTGTGATATTCTGGCTTATAGATATGGCTCAAGTCTGTCCTTCAGTGTAAGTCAATGGGATTTCTGCACCCATTATATTTTTGAAAATCTTATTTTTCTTAAAGTAATGCATCATATGACATCATCAAGCTGCACAATTTGAGGAATCATTTATGTCTGTATCAGAAATGTTGCAGAATGATTGTTAATATCAATGATTAAACAATGTATGTTTATATCAATACATCTTATGTATTTTGTTCTTTTTATTTATAAAGTTCATGGATTGGTTTGTTTTTGGTCAGTGTATGTGGGCACCAGAGAATTTCCCCATAAGGGACAATCAAATGTATTGAATTGAACTGAATTATCACCGGTCATGCTGCGGTAGCGCCCACTATCCATCTGGACAGGCTATGTTTTGAGGCGGCAAGAAGGGGTCTCAGTAGCGAGCTCTTGGTCCAGTTGACCGTGACACCCAGGCTGTCCAGGTGGCTGAGAAGCAACGCTTTGTGAGAAATAAGTTCATCCTCTGATTGTGCTAGAATCAGCCAATCGTCCAAATAGTTCAAAATTTGCATGCCCTGACCCCTTAGGGGAGCGAGAGCCTATCCTTCGTGAATGTACGGGGTGCTAAAGACAGGCCGAATGGCAGGAAGGTGTACTGATATACCTGACCGTTGAAGACCGTCTTGAAGGAATCTCAAGAATGGCCTGTGACGGGGTATTATCTGAATCTGATAGTAAGCGTCTTTCAGATCGAGGGAAATAAACTAGTCCACGGGGCGACGGCAGCCCGGCCGCAGCAGGGCTTAACCGTCTTTTCCTCCCTTGAACAGCTAGGAAGACTTTGCAGGCTCGGGCTTTAGCGCGATCTTAGGCTGGGGTCCCTGCGGGGGAGCAGGCGGCCTATGACGGCTGGCTGACACAATCTAAGGGAGCCCCGTCGTCATTGCAAAGGTGGTGGCTGAGCTGGACGCTGGGCGGAGCTCCATGCAGGTTGGTCCTGATGGCGCCATGCAGCAGAGTTTGAACGACGTAGCAAGAAGAGATTCATGGCCTGCGTGGTCTTTTGAACCTCCGAAAAACGGTCCACGATCCCGCTAACAGCTGGGCCGAAGAGGCCGGTGGGGGAGAGTGCCTCTTTCCCTGACTGTCAGGGAAGCCATGCACCGTCCAAGAGCCTGGGCCGCAGACTTTGAGGTGCAAAACGAGAGGTCTATCACGAAAATCAAAATCTATCAAAGGTCTATCAAAATCCGTGATGGCTCTTCTCGTCCAGTTAACGGAGGAGATCAGCCTGGAGAATCTGCAGAACTCCCATGGAGTGCAGTGCTGAAGCGGCCTGTCCGCTGGCGGCGAAAGCATGGCCGACTAGGGCTGAAGTGGTCCCGCAGGCCAAAGGTGCCTTGCCACTGCTTCTTCCACCGGGGGAATGGAGTTATACCCCTTCTCGACGGCGCCGTCGACCTGAGAGGGCATCGAGGTGGCATGCGAGAGGACTCTCGCTGAGAAGGAGGCGTTCCACAACTTGGGAGAGTTCGTCGTGGAGCTCCGGTAGAAAGGGCGCAGTCCTGGATGCGGCCACTTGGCAGCGGCAATTGAGGAAGTATCCATCAAGCCTATTCGCCGCAGGCTCCTCAGGCACCTTGGTGAGGAGGCGCTGGAGCTCTGCATCAACGACGGCCTGAGTACGGCCTGCTTCCTGGACTGACGAGTGCGAACCGGACCACTCCTCGCTGTCAGATGCCAAGAGAGAGCAGCTGTCAGCGGCGGCGACCATGTTTAAATCATTCCCTTCGTCCTCTGAAGCGGTGGTGGCGCTGGTGGGAACCGGCGGCTGTGCGTCAGGGAGGGGAAGGCAAGAAAGAAGCTTGAGCGAAGGGTTCCGGCGAGCCTCAGGACGCAAAGAGCTTCGTTCTCCGGTGGTCTCTGGGAGCGGCGCTTCTTCCTGCGCAGCCCAACAGAGACAGGCGGCGCGGCGGTGCCATCATTGAAGAGCTCAAGTTGAGCCTGCAGGGTAGGGGTGGAACGGTACACAGAAGTCACGGTTCGGTTCATACCTCTGTTCAGACATCACGGTTTGGTACGATTTCGGTACAATAGAGCTAATGTAGCTAGCCGATGGTACAAATTATGTGTCCCTAAAGAATCCGCGTATCTAACAGTAGTTCCGCATTACATTACAGTTTTTCTCAGTCGCTTTGGTGCTTTTCTCACATCACTATTTACATTTGCACAAGAGTTAATGCAGTTCTCAAAACAATTAGTACAAACTGCAAAACTTAGTTGATAACCTGCAAAAGTGTGTCACTTGCTCAAAATGGATAAATCATTCCTCAAAAGCAAGTATTCATGTCATTGCAAGTGTCAGTGTCGTCAAGATGAAAAGTCCTAACACCAGTGTTTATGAACAAGATAGTCAAATGGCTTTGTCATGTTTTCAGTTGTTACAGTTTACTCTGTAAGTGTTTGCCAATGCAAAAAAAAAAAAAAGTCAGATCTTGGTGACACTACCTGAAAATGCTCAAGACAGTCCTATAAACTATTTGCTCAGCCATTGGAAAACTACAGTAAGGTTTCACATTACTGTATTTAGTGAGGTACAGTAATTGAGTTCAAGACACTGAATATGTATGTTTCACATTTTTACTGTATAGTCTTTTCAATTCTAATTTGTTCAGAGCATTGTGCAAAAGAAAAAAATACACCCTTATTTACAACAAACATACAGTAAACTCCCTTTGGGTAGATCGGTGCACAACTGTAAACAATATCACAGTACATATTGAAACTGAACATACAACATACTGTAAATCATTCATGCACATATCTTCTCATCAGTGAAAGCTGAGGTTCACCTGTGAGAAATTGTTCAATAAAAAAGGGTTTTTTTAAAGATACAAAAAAATTTGCTTGAGGGATTTTGACAACTAGTTCAACATTTTTGTATGTGATGACTCAAGCAATGAAATGAGGACTATTAGTTTTATATGGAATGACTATTCAACATTCACAAGTATAGTTAATTTGGACTGATATGACATAAGCATATGATAATGTTATAAAACAGCAGAGAGTTGGATGAAAGCAATTGATGCATGTCCAAAGGCATTTGCAATTTGTTGGAAGGAATGAGAAACTGCTACTATGATGTGCACAAATGACAAAAAGTTGTGGAGGCTGTTGTGCAAATGTAAATAGTGTTGTGAGAAATGCACCAAAGTGACTGAGAAAAACTGTAATTGATATGCACGCAACTTTTATTTATTTTTTTTACCATGTGTTCTCTGTGTAAATCCGTGCACCGAACCGTGATGCCCGTACCGTTTCTGTTCAATACGAATACATATACCGTTCCACTCCTACTGCAGGGTCAACATTAGCCGCGTTTCCACTGCCGGGCCAGGGCCGGGCCGTGCTAGTGCGTGCCAGGGCCAGTCGCGTTTCCACTGTCACTTCCGGGGCTTGATCGGGGCTTCCTCAGGGCCAACGGCCAGGATTTCTAGCCCGTCGAATACCTTGGGCCAGAGGGGGCCAGCTCGGGCTAGAGGCGTGCTCAAGGTAAAAGGCGGAGTTTATCGGTGTTATGGAACGTTATGATCTGAAGCAAGATGCACATAGGGGTGTCCATGTTTAACCGATTAACCGTTTAAAATTGCATAACATTTTAATTTGAACTGTAGGTCTATGCCAAATGCTGCAAACAATATAGGCTATATATAGCTACATATCGACGAATTTTCAGACATTTGTTTGATTTTTTTGCCCCTTAAACATTTAAAATATTTGACAAATTAATATGAAAAATATATATATTTTACTGGTTTTCTGAGGCCAAATTAGAACCTGGAAATGATATTTTCCCCGCAGTGCTGAATGAGAAGAGCCGTAACCACAGCCTACAGAAAGGGGATTTATGGGTGATTTATAGGCTATAATAAATGTGTCTGATAATAAAATAATATAAAATAACGAGGCATTAATTGTTTATTAATAAACTATTGTTTTCTAAATGATTTTCGGCTAAAAACATATCTCCATCTCCGGATGCACATTTAGAGAGAAATTAAGCTACATAAACATAGAAGATATTGGCTTTCGATTCGAATTTGTTCGTTTTAAATTGGACATTTAAAGCTTTAATCTACAAAGGATATAACCCCTGTAGACTAAAGCTTTAAATGTCCAATTTAAAACGAACAAATTCGAATGCGGTGGCTGTTTCAGGTCTCGCGCTTCAGTTCACGGAGATCATGAAGCGCGCCTTGATTAATTGTTAAAGCACAACGTTTTCTTGTTATAAATAAATTTATTTGCGAATAATGTATTATTATTTTCTGTATGACCAGAAATTAAAGAGTATTTTAAGTTGTTTCCACTGAAAGAAATGCAATGAAACTGTTCACATGGGCGTCTCGCAGCCATCAGTGCGTGCTCCACACACACTGGATATGCGCTGATATTTGTCAAAAATATTGTGTTTATTTGTGCTCTGTTCCTTTTTTGGATAAAGGCGTCTTCTACATATGCAGCCTAATAAAATGTTACAATAATGATGATGATGGTTATTATTATTATTATTATTATTATTATTTGCAGACACGGAGTTTTTGTGAAATGGACGTTTTGCTTATTTTCAATTGGCAATTTCAGTTTGAAGGGTGATGGAAATGGGGCTTTAACTGCTCCGTACTTGCTGCGTTTTATTTCTATAAATTAATTTCGTTTCAAATGGGGTCCAATCAGTTATTAAAGGTGTTAAAAATTTACTCTGTATCTCGAGGTTGCGGCGCGCACACTATGCACCGAGTATTAACCGATGGGCCTCGGTTAACGATTAATGAATAACTTGAAAACGTGCCCGCTGTCACAGTCTTCGTCTGCACCGTCCTGTCTTGTCATCAGCACTACACTTCCCAGGATCCTCTTGTCTCCACACCTGAACTCACTCCCTCATCAGCCTCCCGTTCAGCGTCCTGTATTCATCTGTTTCACCTGTTTTCACCTCGTTTAGTTTGATTCCTGTGTGTATTTAGTTCCTTCCCATTCAGTCTGTCCTTGTCGGTCGATGTTAATGTCACCCTGTGTTTCGCTTGCCTGTTTCCTGTTAATTTGAGAATAAACCTTTTGTATTGGAGCTTTTCTGGACTCTGCCTGTTCGTCCTTCTGCCTGAACCCGCACCCGTGACAGATCGACCGACCCCCAAAAAAGGGATTAAAATGGATTTAGCCGCTGTACAGCTTCTCCTCCTGGAGCAGGAGGATCAATCCCTCGAGGCCCACACACAGAGGTATTTGGATTTGGTACCTCATGTTCACTATGATGTTACCAGCCTCTGTGTGTTCTTCCGGGCAGGCCTAAATGCTGAAACCCAGGCACGCCTGCCCGAAGACGGGCCTCGAGGGGACTTTGCGGCCTATGTGGAGTGGGTGCTGGTGTCATGTGGATCTCCCTTTACCCTGTATGACGTCACCAGCCCCACTCCATCGCTCGAATGCTCTCCAGAGACTGAATGCTCTTCACCGCTGGTTCCGTCCAGCTCTCCAGAGATTGAATGCTCTTCACCGCTGGTTCCGTCCAGCTCTCCAGAATCTGAATGCTCTTCACCGCTGGTTCCGTCCAGCTCTCCAGAGACTGTATGCTCTTCACCGCTGGTTCCGTCCAGCTCTCCAGAGATTGAATGCTCTTCACCGCTGGTTCCGTCCAGCTCTCCAGAGACTGTATGCTCTTCACCGCTGGTTCCGTCCAGCTCTCCAGAGATTGAATGCTCTTCACCGCTGGTTCCGTCCAGCTCTCCAGAATCTGAATGCTCTTCACCGCTGGTTCCGTCCAGCTCTCCAGAGACTGAATGCTCTTCACCGCTGGTTCCGTCCAGCTCTCCAGAGACTGTATGCTCCTCACTGCTGGTTCCGTCCAGCTCCCCAGAGACTGTATGCTCCTCACTGCTGGTTCCGTCCAGCTCTCCAGAGATTGAATGCTCTTCACCGCTGGTTCCGTCCAGCTCTCCAGAGACTGTATGCTCTTCACTGCTGGTTCCGTCCGGCTCCCCAGAGACTGTATGCTCCTCACTGCTGGTTCCGTCCAGCTCTCCAGAGACTGTATGCTCTTCATTGCTGGTTCCGTCCAGCTCTCCAGAGACTGTATGCTCTTCATTGCTGGTTCCGTCCAGCCCTCCAAAGTCTGTATGCTCTTCACTGCTGGTTCCGTCCAGCCCTCCAGAGACTGTATGCTCTTCACAGCTGGTTCCGTCCAGCCCTCCAGGGACTGTATGCTCTTCACTGCTGGTTCCGTCCAGCTCTCCAGAGACTGTATGCTCTTCATTGCTGGTTCCGTCCAGCTCTCCAGAGACTGTATGCTCTTCATTGCTGGTTCCGTCCAGCCCTCCAGAGTCTGTATGCTCTTCACTGCTGGTTCCGTCCAGCCCTCCAGAGACTGTATGCTCTTCACAGCTGGTTCCGTCCAGCCCTCCAGGGACTGTATGCTCTTCACTGCTGGTTCCGTCCAGCTCTCCCGAGACCGTCCAGCCAGCGCCAGAGACCGTCCAGCCAGCGCCAGAGACCGTCAAGCCAGCGCCAGAGACCGTCAAGCCAGCGCCAGAGACCGTCAAGCCGGCGCCAGAGACCGTCCAGCCGGCGCCAGAGACCGGGATCCCACCCAGCCTCCCTCTCCCGCCTCCTCTCATCTGTCCTCCCTCTGCTCTCCTGCCCTTCAGCTCCCCGAAACCAGCCTGGTCCGTGTTTCCCCGGCCTTCGCCTCACACCTCCTCCTCAGAGACACTTCCTCGGCCCTCTGTCCCATCGGCTCCCCCGTGGCTGCTACCTCCCTCAGCTCCTCCATGGTCCCACAGTCCACCAGCTCGGCCAGGCTCCCTCGTCCCTCCGAACTCCCTGCACTCCCTCGTCATCCTCCCCTCACCTATGGACTTCCTTACTTTGGCTCCGCCCCGTTTTGTCACCCCTTCGGTTCTGTTGGACTCCTCACTCCCTCCAGTCACCCGTCAGCCCTCACGCCCTCTGACCTCACCGTGTCCCTCTGTGCCCCTGTCAGCACTTCTGTCACCAGAGCCTGCGGTGTCCCCTTGTTCCCTCGGTCCCTCCTCAGCACCCATCGTCGTCTGTCCCTCAGCTACACCCTGGTCTCCTCTCCCATCCGCTCCGCCCCTGTCAGTCGGCCCCCTGGTGTGGTCAGCCCCACTACCATCGGCTCCACCAGGGGTCCTCTCTCCAGCTGCTCCGCCCTGGTCTCGCCCTCAGCCTGCTCCACCCTGGCCACGCCCTCAGCCTGCTCCGCCCTGGTCTCGCCCTCATCATGCTCCGCCCTGGTCTCGCCCTCAGCCTGCTCCACCCTGGCCACGCCCTCAGCCTGCTCCGCCCTGGCCACGCCCTCAGCCTGCTCCGCCCTGGCCACGCCCCGCCCAGCCCCCAGTTCGTCCCCCCTCCTTCCTCTGTTATGCGGCGTGAGGTCACGCCTCCCGGGAGGGGGGAGTTCTGTCACAGTCTTCGTCTGCACCGTCCTGTCTTGTCATCAGCACTACACTTCCCAGGATCCTCTTGTCTCCACACCTGAACTCACTCCCTCATCAGCCTCCCGTTCAGCGTCCTGTATTCATCTGTTTCACCTGTTTTCACCTCGTTTAGTTTGATTCCTGTGTGTATTTAGTTCCTTCCCATTCAGTCTGTCCTTGTCGGTCGATGTTAATGTCACCCTGTGTTTCGCTTGCCTGTTTCCTGTTAATTTGAGAATAAACCTTTTGTATTGGAGCTTTTCTGGACTCTGCCTGTTCGTCCTTCTGCCTGAACCCGCACCCGTGACACCCGCAGCCCTACTTGTTTATATCGCGCTAAAAATCGCTGCTTGAAATAGAGAATCGCCTGTACTGGTCTCGGGACACTATTGCAGCCACTACGGCAGGTGAGTTAATATACATGCTATCTTCCTAATTTAAAAAATAAATTAATTCATAATACCCGCTGAAATGGGTTGGGTTTTATGACGTTTGATCCAGAAAGGCGTGTTAAGGCCAATTTATACTTCTGCGTAGGGTGCGCGCAGTAGGTACGGCGTAGCATACGCACAGACGCGTCCCATACCGCGTACCCTTCCGCGTTGCCTGACGCGCACCTCTTCAAAAATGTAACTACACGTCGCGACGACGCGGACCGCAAGATCGGTGATTGGTCGGCTTGGTAGCGTCGTATTTCCTCATACGCATTTCCGCACGTACCTTCTCACGCATTTCCACACGTACCATCTCCTCCGACGTCTTCTCTCATTTCTGCCTTTCAGTTTTAGTAATTTCACTAAAATGAACTGTTTTTTCACCCCAATAAGCTCCAACTCCAACATGATCCACTCTCTTTCAGTCGCTATTGCTTGTAGTAACCTAGCCGCGAGTAATCAAAACACAGTGGAACATTAAAACCCTCCGCCGCCTCCTAGCGTTTCGGAGCAGTACTGCAGAGCAACCAATAC
This sequence comes from Pimephales promelas, assembly GCF_016745375.1. Next base: position 10,527,248 of record NW_024121133.1, read on the forward strand.
CTGAACGCAGAAGTATAAATGCTCACAACGGCGTCGCCTACGTGCGAAGCCAACGCCGTACACTACGGCGTACCCTCGACGCAGAAGTATAAATTGGCCTTTAGGGGTGGGGTCTGGGGCAGCGCTGTGGGGCTACTGGCCCGGCAGTGGAAACGCAAGCCCGGTGCTTGAGGCCCGAGGCCACTAGCTCGGCCCGGCTCGCTGTTAGCTCTGGCCCAGCCCTAGCCCAGCAGTGGAAACGCGGCTATTGAGAGTTCTTTGCACTCAGGGCAACTGCCCATGTAGAGTGCACTTTCACCGTGCTCGCAGCCCAGGCAGCCCAGCAATGAGTGGGGCCCGGCACAAGCCACAGGTGGGGCGAGGCATTTTGACAAAAATGGCGGCAAGTAAACACAGAGAGAATGCAAGAGAAGGCTTAAAAGGATACTGTTGCCGGATAGCGTAGCAGGCACGGGTCGCTGAAGGTGGCAAAGAAGACTGGCTGCTTCAGACGCTTCCTGAGCTTGCTGGTCGCTTGTTTTGATGGCAGCGGCTTCTCAAGATCCAGAGATGCGGAGAGCTTCACTGAAGAGATGGAAATCGATGTTCAGCCTGTTTAGCCCCTCTTTCATATACGTTGGCCACTCCCACTATGGCGGGCTGTGACGCTGGGCATGACGTCTCACTGGGCTTACCGTTAGGCTGTTGGATTTGCCGCAGGACTCCCAATGAGCACACTTACTCAGTCTGCTGTCCGCTACTTTACGTTAACAATAAATACAAAATTAAGGATAATTTTTGGCTTCAGATCTCGAGAAAAGATTACTTTACCCGTAGCATAAGCAACTTAGGCAATACGAGAGAATCTCTCGTAAGAGAACCAGACCAATCCAATCAGGCTTTGTTGGTATCCTCAACACAAACTCTGATCATCAACTTTCTGTCAACTCTGGCCGTTCACTACTGATGTCACACCTAAACTCAGGATCAAAGCCAATCACATGCTGTGGAACAGTGAAACTGAGATTAATTTCACACAATTTTCACACAAGCAGTGCGATTTACTTCTCTATTCTGCAGAATATTATGAGATTGAAAAATGGAATTAAGAATTTTAATAGCTGTATCTATTGATTCTAAAGCTTATTTACACTATTTTAATATATTTATATTCCAATATTCAAGTGCGTAATAGTTTATAAACTAAAATTGCACATGTGTAACGGAGGATGTAATAATTAAATAAAATTGTTATTATAAATAAGCAGGCTTTTTGTCTTTAAAGATTTTAATAAGATTTTGTCTTTAAAAATCATTTGCTATGTAAAGACCTTTAATTTGGAGCAGAAAAGGTGGTAATGTCTTTATTGCATCAGATATATGTCATTTTGCCTAGCTGATTGGTCCAATTTCGGTCTCTTACCCAGTACATAAACCTGCCCTAGAGCAGGTTACCCTGTGGAGCGCAAATTACTATGGCGATGGACACTGCTAAAAGCCAAACCACTTGTTATGGGGCCAGAAACCCAGGGTTGGCACAAACTAAACTGAAACATGCCTGTCTAGCCTCCTAAACTGGCTCATGGTATAGGCTGTCAATGGAGGGACAGAAAGGTCTCAGATTTCATCAAAAAGATCCTCACTTGTGTTCCGAAGATCTTGCGTGTTTGTAACGACATGAGGGTGAGTAATTAATTACATAATTTTCATTTTTAGTGGATAGATGATGAATAAATCCAAACAACAGATGAGCCTGACTAGAGTTAGGACAGCCACACACAACAAGATAGTCAGAATGATTTTGGACTCTCCCATTCCGACAATCTTAGGTAAAGTCCAGATTATCTTAATGGTTCTACAGATTATATTATCAGATTTCCAACATGACATCATGACTTTTGCGTAAACATACACGCCACTTTCGAGTCAAGTGGCGTGTTATCTCCACGCGTTTTGAGCTATCCGCGTGTATGCGTCTATGTCTACGCCATTAACGTTCGCGTCATTCTGCGTGTCTGTACACGCAGTCAAATCTCCAGTCATAAATGCCATTAACCCCAGTGACGGCTAAGTTTAGGGATGGGGTTGAGGTAAGTCATATCTTTTTTTTACCTAGGATGGTAAGAGAACAGTCATAAATGCCATTAACCCCAGTGACGGTTAGGTTTAGGGACGGGGTTGAGGTAAGTCATATATTTATATAACGTTAAGTCAACGGCGTTCATAAACGCGCTGAAAAACGATTATGCGTCTTGATAGCACGCCAAAAATGGAAATACGAATTGGCGTGTCATACACACACTACTTCATGAGATCAGTCTGAGATTTCTCTGTGGTGTGAGGTGTGTTAGAGTGACTGAATCTGCTCGGAAGAACGTCGAGGCTGCACCATTCTGCAATCCTATTGTGTAGAGGGAGCCTCGGGGACAAACCTTCATGCACTCTGTAGATTGTGCTCATATTGTCACGTGGAACGAAACGATAGGTGAAGAAGGCCTTGATTAGACTCATCAGCTGATAAATTGCTATAGGTGCTGAACAAGTCACCCATGCCTACAAAACAACAACAGCAATGAATACAAAGACATGACCCATGACAAATAGCTTTGCAAACACCATTAATAAGCTCATTGAAGTTTATGGTGGACCATCAAAGTTAGAGTGGATAGACGCTTTTATCCTCTCTTCATTGCAAAATGATTATTAAATAATGCATGTTTAATTTTACCTCTTTATTTTGAGATAGGATGAAAACATGAATTACTCTTCACTGATGTAGACTCATATATTGGTTATTGTTAATTGGAAACGTTCTGCAGTCAATAAAAGAAACTGTGTTGTACTTTTGGTATTTTCTTTTTAAGGCTAATTTTGTAATTAAAAAAAAATTTAAAACGAGGAAAAATCTATTCTTATCTAATTTATTTTTAATCTTTTGATTGTGCACAACTAATCTACTAACCTCAACTGAAAAGTAGGGACTTGACCCGGGCTCAGAGGTGATGGTAGTCACGCTGTGTTTTGCATTGAAGTGTATCCCATAATTACAGTGGCAAGATTATCCAACAGCGCAGCAGTGAGTTCATTCAAACGTGCCAGCTATCGAGCGTTAATTCATTACTCAGTCTGCTCCAATCTATAGTTATCACTGGAGGTTCCATAGCACAACTTATTGAAATAAGCATTGATTTTAGAGAGCAGTCTGCGGTGGGGTGGAGTACTTAATTTATTGTTTGCAATGTGCCTAATTATTGCTTTTGAAGTGTTTTCATTCTCATTAACTAAGTCTTTTTTTCAATGGCTGGAGAGGGGAAACCACATTATCAACCTAATGCAATGCTCAGTAAAGCTGACTGAGTCATGCCTTTAAAAAATATTTCAGAAAATATGTTAGTAAAAGCTATATTTTTGTTTTAAAACTTTTTTTAATACATTTAATACATGTAAAAAAAAAAAAAACTACTGCAAACCGTAGTAAATCATTCATGTTGCATGATTTTTATTTAAATATTCTCCTCCCATACATTTTGCGTCTGAAAGGCAAGTACCTTGCAACAAATGCATAACCAATAAGGTCCACCATGAAAATAACTGTGTCCATGCCTGTGTTCATTGCTAAATTTTTACTTTATGCTTTTATTAAACCTCACAGTACTTTTTTAAAGCCAAAAAAGCGGTGTATGCTGGCGTGAACTTGAACAAAATCTGCGTGGGGAACCTTTTTAGCCCCCAAGCCAAACTCAAACATGATGATTCCTATTGAAATGACTGGATTTCACTGACTGGTGAAATTGTGCAGGGCAATGGTAAACGAGACTGACCCTTAAGAATCAGTTCACCAGAGACTGGAAAGACACTAAGGCACAGTCACAGATAACTATGGGAATTAGACCTTGAGTATAGAGACACAGCAAGAGACAGAGAAGACCATTTATAATTCACAAGCTCAGACACTTAATTAGCCAAGCAACTTTCTGCATGTCAACTCGCTGTGTTCTAGCCAGACGTGACCTGATGAAGTGACAAGCGATAAAAGCTATATCTTTGTCCTTATCAATTACATGTTTGTCCTTATCAATCACAACCATGATAAGTGGTGAGGAACAGGGCATTTTGTTGCATGGCTTCTACTGTATTTCTACCCAGATGTCCCTTTGCAATGCAGGTGAAACAACTACTACAGATTTGCTATAAATTAGCTAAAAATAATATGTGACCCGACACGGAAACCAGTGACACGATTCGGCAGCACAACTTACGGGCAAAATGAAAAAGAAGTGTTTCGTTTTTTATTTTTTTCACAAAATTGGTGATTTCCACTTTTTTGTAGAATCTGTTAGTTGAGATCATGAAGAAGAGTATTGGTGTATTTAAAAGCGTACATTTAAAAAAACGTGAATGTGAAATGTATTCATTTCATTTTTAGTTTAGAAAATCTTCAACTGTAATAGTCTCATAAAACACGTTAAAACATGTTTTGTTTTGTACATTTGCATATGTCAAGCACCCAACAGTTCAAACAAATGCAAATGAACCATTTCTCGGTATCATATTATTTATGCATAAGAATCAAATGTTAATGGAATGATATAACTACACTATTAATAGTCTAGTATTCTAAATTACTTGATGACATGGAATATGAATGAGATTATAATTAAAAGGTCTTAAATCCAATTTCAAATTCAAGCAAAAGGATCAAGTTCCCAGTCGTGCCCAGGTTTTTTTTTTTTTTTTAATTAAATCTTCAGTAGGCACATGTATTCAAAGGGTTCACCATATTTGGAAAAATGTTTTTGTTGATTTTGTCCATACAATGAAAGTGAGTGGGGTCCAAAACAACAACAAACAACTGTGATGGAAGAATTATTATTATTTATATACACTCACCTAAAGGATTATTAGGAACACCATACTAATACTGTGTTCGATCCCCTTTCGCCTTCAGAACTGCCTTAATTCTACGTGGCATTGATTCAACAAGGTGCTGAAAACATTCTTTAGAAATGTTGGCCCATATTGATTGGATAGCAGCATCTTGCAGTTGATGGAGATTTGTGGGATGCACATTTAGGGCACGGAGCTCCAGTTCCACCACATCCCAAAGATGCTCTATTGGGTTGAGATCTGGTGACTGTGGGGGCCATTTTAGTACAGTGAACTCATTGTCATGTTCAAGCATGTCCTGCTGGAAGTAGCCATCAGAGGATGAGTACATGGTGGCCATAAAGGGATGGACATGGTCAGAAACAATGCTCAGGTTGGCTGTGGCATTTAAACGATGACCAATTGGCACTAAGGGGCCTAAAGTGTGCCAATAAAACACCACCACCAGCCTGCACAGTGGCAACAAGGCATGATGGATCCATGTTCTCATTCTGTTTACACCAAATTCTGACTCTGCCATCTGAATGTCTCAATAGAAATCAAGACTCATCAGACCAGACAACATTTTTCCAGTCTTGAACAGTTGAATTTTGGTGAGCTCTTGCAAATTGTAGCCTCTTTTTCACATTTGTAGAGGAGATTATCAACCTAATGCAATTAGGTGGCGTCTTCTGCTGTTGTATCCCATCCGCCTCAAGGTTTTGTGTGTTGTGGCTTCACAAATGCTTTGCTGCATACCTCAGTTGTAACGAGTGGTAATTTCAATAAAAGTTGCTCTTCTATCAGCTTGAATCAGTCGGCCCATTCTCCTCTGACCTCTAGCATCAACAAGGTATTTTCGCCCACAGGACTGCCGCATACTGGATGTTTTTCCCTTTTCACACCATTCTTTGTAAACCCTAGAAATGGTTGTGTGTGAAAATCTCGGTAACTGAGCAGATTGTGAAATACTCAGTCCAGCCCGTCTGGCACCAACAACCACACCACTCTCAAAATTGCTTAAATCACCTTTCTTTCCCATTCTGACATTCAGTTTGAAGTTAAAGAGATTGCTTTGACCAGGACCACATCCCTAAATGCATTAAAGCAACTGCCATTGGTTGATTAGATAACTGCATTAATGAGAAATTGAACAGTTGTTCCTGATAATCCTTTAGGTGATTGTATCTTCTTTTATGTCCTGGCCTGAGATGAAAAAAAAAGAAGGAACAACATGAGGGTGAGTAAGTGATGACTGAAGTTTCTATTTTGGGTGAACTACACTTTTAATTCTCAAGATTAACTAATGGCTATAATGGTCATTTAGAAGAATATTGGGCAAGCCAGGACCAGGCTGGTCTCTCTGGCTTTGACTCAGACAGAGGAAGGCATGTTGCTGTCTTACACACCAATTCACTGCCGTCACCACAGGCTGACAAACACGACTGATTGAGGCCTCAAACCCAGCGGATCGGCTGCATAAACTCTGCCTAATGAATTCCTGCCCTGCGTTTCTCCACCTCTGCCTCATATTAATAGTGATTAGTGACACTTTTGTAAGCTAATGCAGATTGCTGCTCGGGAGAGAGGGTGATGGAGGTGATACTTATTCATGGGAAAGAGCAGAGAGGAGCGGATGAGTAGCATCACTGCTGTGGTAGACCGCCGCTGGGACAATGTTGTCGTTAAACCACTAGACGGACGATGTGATTTATTGTGTGGGCAGATTCTGCTGCAACAGCAGATCTCCAAACTATTTGATCAGTTGATGTGGTTTAGCTCCAGCACCACTGTAATTTCTATCTATCTATCTATCTATCTATCTATCTATCTATCTATCTATCTATCTATCTATCTATCTATCTATCTATCTATCTATCTATCTATCTATCTATCTATCTATCTATCTATCTATCTATCTATCTATCTATCTATCTATCTATCTATCTATCTATATCTATTCGCCTGTTCATCTACAGTATCTATACACTTGTCATTTTTTTGTGGTTTTAATTTGATTTTGTAGTGTTTTCTATGTGAAGGTGATTGACAGCAGGAGTGCTATGAGTCACAGATCTCTCTGCCCTCTGAGTAAACGGCCGTCTCCACTAAACGCAGAGGTCATGACAGTCCGTCTGCCAGTGATTTCGCACACTCAAGTTGACTCGAGCTCAAGGAGAGGAACTCACTGCAGGGCTACAAGTCACATTTAGAGGTACAGACACTTTTTAAACTTACAAATAAAAATATTTAATTTCTTTAAAATGCTTACTGCAGTTTGCCAAAACATGAAGCACTCAGATGTTTACATGGAGTACAGACTCTTCTAAAATGCTAAAGTAATTTCAAACAATGCAATATTATTGCTCTGTACCTAGCAAATAGACACAAATGCTAATGAAGAAATCAGTAATTATAATCGAAATAGGACCTATATCTAAAGTTTCCTATTTACTGTAATATTTGTCCTTCTTGGTGTAATTATTCTAAAGGGGTCATGAATTGAGAAATCAAATTTTCCTTGAGCTTTTGACATGCAAGAGGTCATCATACTTTACAAATATCTTATAAGTTTCAGAACTGAAAACAGCTTTTATTGAAACCAAGCCCATATAATGATTTTGGAATGTTCCCATTTATGACGTAATAGATAGCTGAAAGAAGGAAGGTAGAAGATGATCAACGCCTACATTGTTACCAGTGTAGCCCCGCCCACTGATTATGAACTAGTAAATAGCATATGTGACACTAACACTGGATTGACCACCCATGCCTTTTAAGAGTGCAAAATGTTGTGCAATGTGAAGTTGTGGAAAAACAAACACTGTCACTGCACAACCTGATGCTGGATTTGAAAAGACTGAAGTGAAAAAAAAAAAAATGAAAAAAAAAAAAAAAAACAATGCTGTGCCTTCCTTAATAGATCTGACAGGAATGGCGCAACTTATGTGGTAAAAAAAAAAAAAAAAGTTTTTACTGTGTCTCAATTGCTTTGTTACAGATTGTCTGATATGTACTGATTATCTGTACGTCTAATCAAAATCACAAGTGACCAGTGATTTCAGCTTTTTTTTTCTTTCAAAATCTTTGATTGCAGTCTGTGTCAGTAAATCAAACCAGTGATGAAAATAGTAAGATGAAAATAATCTGTAATTAAAACTGTGATTAAATTATATATAGAAAGCGATCGAAGAACACTCCCTTTACAATCGCTGGAGCTGTCAATCAAACAGCAATAGTTTATTTGGACTCTTGCCAAAACTCCCGTTATAATCAACAAATCTCTCATTTACATCATGTTTGCACTGTTAGTTATGATGAAAGCATTCGCGAGAGTGCAGAAATCGAGCTACAATGACGAGATCACTGCATTCATGTCTGTCATGCTCATCGCTGCACCTTTCATGCCACGATCTACAGTAAATATGATGCTATAAATGTGGCTAGGTTAATTTGAGTTTGAGAAGGCAGAATATTGAAGAACAAAATCCTGAAATGTATCAAACATAACACATACTCAAGACAACCTTATGTATCTAATTAAAAAAAAATAAAATTAAACAAAAAACAGGTGGAGTCAAACAGCTGCACAGAAAAACTTGAAATACATCAGGCTTATTACAGTAACTGACTAGAGGCTCATAAAGAAAGAACTTGCTCCGCTGTTTATCCCGCCCCTCGGATTGAGCCCTGTCAATGATGAGATGTAGGTCTGGAGGTCTGGCATGCCAGGCTAGTGGATTCTAGGACGCACCTAGAAATAGGGTGACCACCCGTCCCGCGTAGCGCGTGCGCGCACAGCGTTTGAAGCCCAATTCATGCGTCCCGCAAATTGAGACCGTGTCACGCATAATCAATGCTTGCTCAAAAAAAAAAAAAAAAAAAAGTCGGTCAGTCTATATCCTCGAGACCCAGGCAGCCAAACGTTGTGCCTGAACTCGTTCACGTTCATGAACTCGTTCATATTTTGGGTGAACTGAACGTATTGTTTTACTGCCTGTCCTGATTAACGTGTGAACTCGTTCATTCTGGTGTCTGTGAACGCACGCTCTCTCAGTTTAACTTCGTTCAATGGGGTGCCAGATTACCAGGCGAAAACACGGCTAAAACTCACCGTAAACAGGGCTTAATATGTTGCGAAAAAACACACAATCTGGCAACACAAGCCACCAGTGTCGCACCGCGGCCGCCGTCGACAAAGGCGTCATATGATAATTTAAACGGATTTTATAACGAGGTCGGTGAAGATGGGAAAAATCTTACATTTCTGTGCAAACTTTGAACTGAACTAGTTCGTTTTAAAATGTGTGAACTGAACTTTGAACTAGTTCAGAAAGTGAGAACTTCCCCAACACTGGTTGCCATTCCCACGTGACCTGCTGACTAGGTTGATGTCAACTTTTTCATTGTTGTCATGACAGCACACCTTGTCGTTCCGTGAACCTCTGGAGTTGTGAGTTTAGACTTTTTTCGACTTTTTTAAAAACTGTTCCTGTGGTGTTGAGCAACTATAATTCCTGTTAATCCTATAATTTTATATTTTTATTTATTTAAAGTGAATTAATTGTAATGAAAAATAAATAAAATTAAATAGCTAAAGTAAATCGTAAGTGGAAGTGCATCTGTCAATTCATTTAATGTTCAAAATATTAATTTTATTTAGAAAAAAATACACATTGGTTGGCCTATTCATGAGCATATCAGCAATTACACATGTTTAGGGAATAGGGCATTATTAATGTATGTGCTAAGGTAAGTTTTTTTTTTTTTTTTTTTTTTTTTTTTTTTTTTTTTTTGAATTATTCATGTACAAACAGTAAGGCAATAGTAACAATTCTAGATATGGGTAAACCACTATCAGAGTCTGCCCGTGGGGTGGGGGCACCACCGCGCCAAGCAGTGTCCCACATTGTCCCTCAGAAACATACCCTTTGTCCCCCCTTGGGCTTATTAGCAGGTGGTCACCCTACCTAGAAATCATGTAGTTAATGTGGGCGTCCCATGACAGATCAGAAGAAATTTGATCTCCAAGCAGTTTAAAGGTGGAAACTCCTGAATTTAAGACCTTCTGAGTTAACCTTGGTAAGGATCCATTTAAAGATTCAGTGATTTTTAAATAATCTGCATATTTCACCGGAATTACTAAAGGAGGCAGGCGAGAATCCAAGAGACAAAAATTTATAGAGAATTTATGGAGATGACAAAAGCAGAGGGGATAGAAGTCCCCCCTGAGGAACACCAGATGAAATTGGACAGGATATAGACACACAGGAGCCCCACTTCACCTTTTGCTCTCTGTTACTCAGACAACTCCTTTCACTGAGCTAAAGCGGTCGTCTGAGATTCATGCCAGCTAAAGCATAAAGCAGTTGACAATGATCAATTGTGTAAAAAGCTCAAATAATATTAACAAAAACAGCATGGATGTCCAATTTAGGATTTAAATATAATGCTATAATCAACACTTTTCATTAATATTAATATTAAAATGTGCTAAAAGTTTTCGAGAGAGTTCCACATAGCTATTTCATATGCAAAGATGTTAGCCAATCAGCAGTGGGCATTTACATTGAAGTTTTACAGCAGACAAGCCCCTTCAAAAAGGGCTACAATCAGGATAGGAAAAATGCCTTTTATTTCTAAATTATGACAATTTTTATGTAAATATCATATTAACATCATAAGTGCACCCCAGGAAATATCTTATGACCCCTTTAACGTTTCCTTTGGTTCAAACAACTAGGTAGAGCCTTATTATCTAATTAGTCTAAGAACTGGTTTCAAGTCTTTAATCATCCTATTTTTTGATTTAGTTTAAAAAAAAAGAAAACCCATCAAAGATCCTTTTTTGTGGAACCTCAAAGCCGACCTGGATTTGAAGTGACTGATGAACAAGAGATAAGGCTTAGAAAACCTTCCATCTTCTAATAAATATAGCCAGTCACAATACACCCTACCGTTCGAGAAAGTTCTCAAAGTGAAACTTTTAACGAATCAAATGCACTCACACAGCACATAAGGCAGTCTGAACAGGCACACTGAATGCATTATGCCTCAGTAACAGTCCCTTTGACCTGTTCACAGTAGGAATATCAGATTGTCCTTAAATATTTGGACAGTATTTGGACAGTATTCCCATAGTACAGTCCCCCTGGTCTTACCTCAAATATCATTCCCAAAGTGCTTCCTCAGCTTAGTGTTTGGAATAGGAGTCCTTTCATTGAAATGCACAGTGTTGCCATCTTCCTATAACTGCAGCTGAGTGTTTTATTGACTATTTGAAAATGGCTGGCAAATAACCTGCTGTGTGTGCCGAGACAACCCACATGGCCATGGCCGTTAAAAGAAATGATTTGTTGAGTATGAACCACACTTAAACCTCACTCATGTCGTACAAGAGTGCAAATGAGCAGTCGTTTGGATGTGACAGGGAATGCCATGCAATTGAACATAAAAATGGTTTTATGGGTGTAGAATCATCCCAATCAGATGTTTTTGAATCACTCACTGACATTCATTATGAATGATTGCTCCAAGGATCGTCTGTGTGGTTACAAAAGCATAAACGGATAAACTCTAAACTCTTAAGGGGCTATACTCTAAAAGTAAAGTTCAACCTTGTGGTCAACATGGAATTATTAATGGCCTATTCAGGAATGGCCTCACTCTTTATTGACGATTTATTCATTTGCGTTTTATTAGAATTTCTACTATTTTTACCAAATTTTTACAACATTTCAATCAAATATCTGTATGTCATAAACTGCCGCTGCAAAAAAAAAAAAAAAAAAAAAAAAAAAACGTTTCATGGGCTGAATGTATTTTTGTAACCAATGTTTAAGTAGTACTAAACATCTTACAGTTTAGATATTTTAGGGTTACAGGGTTAAATATCAGTCTGCAAATTGTCAAATTACTGTTTTATACATGGCATTATTTACATTTAGTCACATTATTTGCATTATTTATTTTTTTTAAAAACCTTCTAGAGGTTAGCTACTGAGTTTGATAGTATATAATGTAAGCATCATGAAATATGCTTTGTCAGTTTTGCATTTAAAATGTAATAGAGACGAATAGCTGATATTCTGATATGAAATTTGTGTTTTACACTAAACAGTTAAATCTATTAAATATTGTGAATAAGTTCACTATCCTGAGTCAATTATTTTGATATTAAAATCAAAATAAGGTAAAAATAAGGTAATGAGACTTCTTTCCATCTTGTTTATTTATTTTAATTTTTGCTAGTAACCATGAGTTACTACTATTATTTTCTATTTCTGTTTTGAGCTATAATATTTGATAGTTAAGTGTTTCCTTTCCTATTTTTGTTCCTTTTATTGATCGTATCCTTAATTATAGCTATATTACTTTGTTTGAACTTTTCACTTACAATATAGTTCAACAAAAGCATTGAAAAATGAACGGAAGCAGAGCAAACACAAGCTAGCATTCCAGATAAACTGATTAAATGACATAATTGTTTGTTATCAAATAAGTAAGTAACTACATACAAAAACAATGTGTGTAGAAAAGAGTATTCTGTGGTGGGTTTAAATGTTATTATGAGCAGGTGTTAGACCTAGCAGTGTTGGTTGGCAATGCCTTGATTTAGTCAACGCATAACTAGTGAAGAATTACATAATACACAAAGAGAGCTTTGTCATCTGGAGAATAATGAGACAGGTGTTCGCTCCAGAGCAATTGACACTATCAAAAGTGAAGAGGCATTTTATCTATGTCACCACAGATCTTGGGGGTTTGCAGAATATATGCTGTGTTTGTAATTTTATTCATTGATCAGTCTATGTCAGTGAAATCGTCAAACTTCTTTTGACTATAAATGTCTTCTGTTTGTGTTTTAGTTGTGCGTTAGAAATATACAGTCGCCCCAGACAGTTTTGGTCATTACATTAGGTAAAAGTGTTTTTTTTTTTTTAAAGACTGAGCACAAGCACACTTTTCAGGTAAAAAAAACATTTTACTGAAATAGTTTTGAAATAAAACAAAATGCAGAATATAATGTTCAATATGAAAACAAAACATTGTGATACATTGTGCTTAGTCACGTGGCATGAATGGATAATTTTCAGATAATTGAAAACAGTGTGCTTGCACTGAAGTTGTAATTTATATATATATATATATATATATATATATATATATTATTGTAATTAATTGTAGTTGTAATAATAATAATAATAATAATAATAATATATATATATATATATATATATATATAAAATCCTCATTCCAATCCGGGTCACGGCACCAGTGTTACCCTTCCAGTTCTGCAGCCTCTAACATGTCTCTTGAGGCCAGGAGAGTGAGGCTCTTTGCTAGCTGACCTCCGTTACACCCACCCCCCTAAACCTCCCTCCAATCTTGGGATTCCAGCCGACGTTTCCAGGCATGCTAAAGGTCGTTAGCGCACCTCTTGAGGCTAAGGTAACGAGGTTTACCTGCACAGCACTTTACTAGCTGGCATTCATGAAAGTTGTGTGGACAGGAATGTGCACGAGACTGAGTGGAATGCAGAAAAAAGTATGCCCAGACCTTTAGAGAAGAAAAGGAATGCAAATAGTTTTTTCCAGGTATTAAATGAGTAGTTCACTTTAAAAAAAAATACTTTTGCTGATAATTTACTCACCCCCATGTCATCCAAGATATCCATGTCATTCTTTCTTCAGTCGAAAAGAAATTAAGGTTTTTGATGAAAACATTCTAGGATGCACGTTCATGGCTCTCCTGTTCGAATTCGTTCATCAAAATGAACTTTTATTTTTCGTGTCATTTGGTTCATTCAACGAATAAAATTAACAAATTGACTCGGAAAAAGAGTTGTTAATTTTGATGAACGAGTTCGAAAAGGAAAGTCAAAAACTTGCGTCACAGAACAGAGCAAGGCGACCATTTGAGCGTATAAAACTTAAACTTTGTTATTTATTTTTGAAATGAGCGATGGTTTCACTTGATAAGACCCTTATTCATCATCTGGAATCGTTTAAAGCCCTCTGAACAGTTTGCAGTTTGCACTGAAAGTGTCTTTTGGACCTTGAACCGTTTGGTGCCCAGTAAAGTCCATTATATGGAGAGAAATCCTGGAATGTTTTCATCAAAAACCTTCATTTCTTTTCGACTGAAGAAAGAAAGACATGGACATCTTGGATGACATGGGGGTGAGTAAATTATCAGCAAAAGTTTTTTTTTTTGTGAACTACTCCTTTAAATACCATCTTAGTCTAAATTTGAGAGAAAGTTTTTAACTTGATTTCATACATTCAACACCTTGTTGACACCAATTACCTTGAAGTCATTGCAAAAACAGCATATAAAATCAAAATTAGTTATATTAAACGTGGAGTCTTAACTTATTGCTGTTTAGGCAGATTTGTCTTAGAAAGCCTTTTTAAAGAGCCTGCTTCACCCTCGACACCTACATCTGGATGGATTCTTAATTATTTACAAGACCTTTGAAATAAGTGTGGTGCTTGGAGAAGCATTGGTAAAGGTGACAACAATTTGCATTCGCAAAGCACTGTCCATGAGATTACACGAATTGATTGATGCTCTTTTCAGTCGCCCCAGAAACCACCTTGAGGATCAGTTATGAGCTGTATATCTCCCCAGTAACAGCCCATAAAGCATATTCTCTCCTGCACTACATCTTTCAGGTGGGGATATGAGGTTTAATCCTAGACCAGCTGTCTGGATCGGGTGAGAGAGTGTCATGTTAATAGAACATCTGAAGGCAGCCAATATCATGACTTTTCTTAACTCTTTCCTTGCCATTGATTTTCTGTCATTTATTACAAAACGCTTACCCGCCATTGGCATGTTATTCCGGCATTCCATGTCTTTACTGGGAGCTATTACGTATCTACTGAAAGAGTCAAGCATCAAGGGAAGAAAAAATATGCATAAACCAAAAGTAGTGGATAGTTTTAGCTAACATGAGGACCAAACATTCAACAGCATATAAATCAAAACTGCCTGACATTACAGAGAAACAATGGAAATGTGAAGAAAAAGAGTTATGCGATCTATGATTTGATCATTCTGAAGACACAATAAATATTTTAATTTATAATTTAAATATATCTAGTCCCAGAATAAAATTAATGTTTGATCTGTTTAAACTGATATTATGCATATCTTAAAATATGCCAGTGACGTTGTTTTGTCTCAAGATGCACACCAGTGTTTTTTTTTTTCTAAGGCAGGTTTATAAAAGCTAATTGAAGGGGTCATGAACTGGCTTTTAAAATTTTTGTATATTGTTGCCTGAGGTCAACTTATGACGTTCGCTTGGTTTTTACATTAAAAAACCCATCAAAATGAATAATAGTAATAGGCTTTTTTCTACCCTAGTTTTTTATGGGCGTCTCGCATTGAAGACTTGGAAGTAAACACCCACTGCTGTGAGTGGATAACAGTTTTGCATATTATAATGAGTTTCACTCCTGGTTTGTCATCACGAGGTAGTCTTATGTTATTTATCTATGCGTGTAATGCGCGAATCGGTGGGCGGGGCTAAACCGCCATGTTGAAGCAGGCATTGATCTTCTCCTGCAGAGGGTGGTGTTTTATCTCCTTTGACGTCATAGTTCCCCACTTTGAAAAACGAGTCGTTTGCTGGGGCTGGTGTCAACAAAAGCTTTTATTGGACTAACAAGGACGTTTTCAGTTCTGAAACTTACAGGCTATTCATATAATATGATAAACTCTTAGTCAAAAGCTCAAGGAAAATTTGATTTCTCAGTTCATCACCCCTTTAAATGTTCTATTTGAACTAATGCTAGTTTAATCTGAGCCCTGTCTGTGAAAGCAAGCCTTAGTGACTTACTGTACATTTTAGACACACTAAATTTCTTTTTTTTTGCCATTCCACCAACGAAAATAGTTCCAAACAAATCCACACCAGAAGCAATACACAGTAGTGTTGAGTTTTTGAATGAATCCACTTTTTGAACAGATCGTATTCAATGATCTATTCATAAAGTAATCAGTCAATTGCTTTATTCTTGGATAAATTGGTACATTTGAACGACTTAAATTATTCAGAGATTCACTCATTAATTAAGACAGTAACTTGCTACCACCTACTGGTGGCTGGCTTTAATTTCATATTTAAAAACATAATTTCATTGTGTCCCCACCATTTCTTATGTATAAAAAAATCCCTTTGATGCAATGCACTATTGTTTTCTGTTGGTCCGTATAAACATAAAAAAGATCAGATTGCTATGATTTTTTTTTTAACCGATACAGAGAGGCTTTCTTTTGTAACAGTAGGAGCCCTACATGGTTGATGTAATGTTGGATGTAAGCCAAAGGTCTTAAACCCTGCTCCTGGCTGTCATATTCCCCATGTCTTGTCTGGACTTTTGTTGTATTTCCTGTCCTAGTGGCATGTCTGTATAGTTCATTGTAGTTTTTCATGTTGATTAGTCTTCCTCTCGTTTCATTGTTGCCTTGTTAAGCTTGTTTTCTAGTCTGGCATGCCAGACGTACATCGGGATGTTAGATCTGAGAACTCACCATTGACAGGGCTCAATACTAAGGGCGGGATAAATGTCGCCTGGAATTATTTTTTATTTTTTTTATGTAAAAACACAAGGCTACGTCTGGAATTATACATGCAAATACATTTCAAATGATGAAGTCTTAGCCTACTTACAGGTTGTGGTCCAACCAGGCCCGGCGCCATGAGGGGGCAAAAGGGGGCATTGCCCCCTCAGATCTGATTTGTGCCCCCTCAGTTTAATGTTTGTATTCATGGTTACAAATGAAATGTTTAACCTTTAGAGCGGTACAGTCCCATATGGGATGTATAATGTTCAGTGACGTGACATCACTACCAGATTCGCGCTTTGGTTGGCCAGAGACGGACAGCGCTGTCATATAGGCTATCCAGTGGTGGAATGTAACGAAGTACAAATACTTCGTTACTTTACTTAAGTACATTTTTCACGTATCTTTACTTTACTTAAGTACAATAAATAGTGCCTACTTTTTACTTTTACTTCGTTACATTTTGCAGCAATTATTATACTTTCTACTCCACTACATTTCTACAACTTCTGTTACATTTTCATTACATTTTCTGATCAGTTTTTCCCCTGCCAAAACGTAATCTGACCGTCTGTTCGTTGCACGTTTGTCTCACCAGTGACGTTTGGTTGCCATAGATACAGTATATCAACCCGGTCACACTAAATGCGTCTCACACGCAGTGTGTTTATCATGTAATTCATACGCGAAAATTTGTTTTTACGTGCATAGGAAACGCACCGTGTGTAATATATGTTTGGTTTGGTTAGGATTATGGCGAGCCAAGAGGTTCAGAATTACACCATAAATGAATCGCGTTTACTGCCAAACATATTAATATATAGTAAGGATAAGCATGATATTGCCTAATTGCAAGCTTGTTTCAGAAATGGTGACATTTTTTTCCATCATTATTGAACATCATTATAGGAGTATATGAAGCAGCAATAACAATCTATTCAAATATAATTTGCCAACGTGAGTTATTCATATCAGACAAACATAGTGGAAATGACTATAAAGTTTACTTTATTCTTCTCACATTTCACCGGCCACTTTCTTACATATATTTCGGGAGAAACTGATGATGACTGACAGGACTCTCTGAACTGCGGCGCAAATAATCGTGTCGTCCATCTCACGTTATAGATGAAGATCAAGATTATTTATAAAGGTTTTAAACGACCAACCACACTCACTTACACATTTTTGACAATTGGAATATCAGATAGTTGATGACATGGTAAGCAAGTTTGTGAATATTTTAAATAAAAAAGGAAAAACGAAATAAAAGTGATACACATTCTGTCATTCATTATTGTGGCTATGGTGGCACGTGACAAATATGACGCGTAGCCATGGAAACATTAAGGGGGAACGTTCTAAAATTAAAACTCACTCTGGGGAGTAAGTCAGAATATTTTAAACTTAAGCATGAAAGAGTTCATATATGAATAAAAAATTATGCTGGCTTATCTTTTTATTACGTGGTTGCATATGGAGTGTGTTATGGAGCACTGCATTTAAAAATCTGTTGTTCCAAAGCGAGGTGTGTATATTGATTGTTCATTGATGGTATAAAGTTAAGCCCCCTTAACAATTTCACATGCCCCCTCAGTCATTTCATCCTGCAGCCGGGCCTGGGCCCAACAACTGCTGCCTCTGGTTTTAAATTTGGAACTGCTTCATGTTTTAGTAACAGTTTCTTGTTGAATCCGGTGTTGAATTCGTGGAGATTCTGGAGGCTGTCTTCCATAAAATGCGCAGCACAGAGAGCTAAATTACGATCGTCATTTTCAGGAACATAATCAAACTTAAATTGTATCCATTGTTGACGAAGTACAGCTCGATCACAGAAGACCTGACAGCTGGGTGAACACAACACACTCGACGAAATACAGTATGCGCACGCCCTTTCTTGCATTTTCCGGAGGGAGGGGTTGATGCAAATGTGTGGGTTAGTGATGTCTAAGACCCAGCTGTCCCAATCGAGTTTTTGTAGGCAATATACTTCCTGATTTTTAAAAAACGATATCTCTGCTTACACTGAACTTTCGGCGCTGCAACTTTGCAGAGACTGTTCATGCACCAATAGCAACATTACACCCCCCCCCCCCCCCCCCCGCCTTTAATTATATATTAAAACCCTCTATCCTCACCTGACTATGGCTTTGTAAACTGAAATCGAAAGGGAGGGGTGAGCAGTGGGCTGAGCCCTTAGTGCAAACCTGGTGCAAACTCGCAACCAAACCGCTAGATGTCGCTAAAAATCCCACACTGCACCTTTAAGATTCAATTAATAAAAAACGAATAATTCACTTTAAAGAAAGGTTTCTTTGTGGTTTCTCTTTAAAATCTTTGTGAAAGTTTTAAAGTCGCTTTCATAATGGTCATGTCCGTGAATATATAACGCATATTTTTCTAATGTCTGGACCACCGATCTATATAATATATCATTGTATATAGATGAGTGGTCTGGACTTGAGTGCTAGCATTCTGTGTAAACTACTTCAACAGGAAGTGGAAAACCGTTTAGTCAGTTGAAACCGCAATGCATCATGGGAAATAGAAGGGGCGCACAATAGGCTATGTGCACAAGCGTAGTTTTGAACTTCCGCTTTTGTCAGATTCGGCATATCAGTTTCCGGTCTACGACTGTTCATCCGCATCCTCTAATAAACAAACAAGATGAGTGCTGCTGTTGTACGAAAAAAGAGTTCTTAAACACATCTAAGTTTCTTAGGCCCCGTTTACACGATGGGAAAACGCAGATATTTCTCTGCGTTTTGCCCTCTCATTTACACGAAAACGCAGTTTTTATGACAGAAAACGATTATTTCAAAAAACTCCGGGCAAAGTGGAGATTTCTGAAAACGCCGGGTATGTGTTGCAGTGTGAACTGGGAGAAACGGCGTTTTAGGTTCTCTCTTGTCGATTCTGAGGATTCTGATTGGCTTGCATGGCTTTATCCTTAACCCCTACACTGCCGCCAATAGGTTTGGCATAGTTATGATGGTGCTCAACGGCGTATTTATGCAGGTGTGTGAAGGATGTTATTTTTGAAAACGGAGAGGGGGAAAATATTCGTTTTGCTAAATACCCGGCTTTGTGTAAACGTAGCCTTAAAACTGTAGGTGGATCTAACGTCAGTTTTACACCCGTTTGCAGTGTGTGTTACAGTGCAGGAGCAACGCGTGCTGTTAGTGCTTTCACATGATGCGTTTGCAGTGAATAACTAATCCACGGCTGTACCACAAACACATATTTTTTATTTTTATTTAAAAACACAATTTAAACAACTTAAGTTAGGGCTATTATTCCATGCATTACATATAAGTTGCTCAAGCAAGTGGTCAAATATTTACTATATTAAAATCGCAAATAATTTAAATTAAAACTTGATATTGACAAAACCAGCCGACTTGCCTTTTCTTTTGCATTTCAATTTTAAAACAATAGATCTTGTATGTTAGAAAAAACTTGTTTTTCCACCTCCACGATTGAGACGAGTTGTTCATTCTGTCGCCTTGTTGAAGTAAATTGTATTTTTCCTTAATTAAATGTGCATTTATGGTGAGTTTACTACATTTTATTTAATTAAACGCATTCATGGTGAAATTACTACATTTTCACGTCAATCTTTATCACTTTGATCACCAGCGTTTGCATTAGGCCTACAGCAGAAATAGACTGGGTGTGGAAACGATCGCTGTGCTGCTGTTATATGTACGACACCAGTGAAAAGTGAAAGCCCTAACCTGTTAACGTGGTGCGTTAGGAGTCAGCTGTGTAGCACTTTGCTCTGTTTCAAGTCGCTAACAGCCATTTGAGCTTCCTGATAAACACCAACCTTCGTGCGCAGTGGCTGCACAAAATAAACATTTTGGGCGACGCGCAAAAAAAAAAAAAAATTAGTAAGTATGTGTTTGTGGTAACTTACAGCCGCGGATCAGTTATTCACTGCAAACGCATCATAATATGTAAAAGCACTAACAGCACACGTTGCTCCTGCACCGCAACACACACTGCAAACGGGTGTGAAACGGACGTTAGATGTGTTTAAGAACTCTTTTTTTTTTCGTACAACAGCAGCACCCATCTTGATTGTTTATTAGCGGATGCGGATGAACAGTCGTAGACCGGAAACTGATATGCTGACCTCTGACAAAAGCGGAAGTTGAAACTACACCTGTGCACATCATAGATATCTATATAAAGGCTAGATATCTCGTCCGCGCTGCTGGCCAATGGGGGTCGACGTCAGCACCTGGCGGCCATCTTGTCACAGGCAGCTCGGTCACTGGTAACATTGTTTTAATGGTGCATGTACTTTTTAAATCACCATAACTTGCTCAATTTTCAACAGATTTTCAAACGGTCTGGTTTGTTATAAATGGCAGAGATGTAGTTATGATACTGCATACTTATGAATAATAAGTGTATAAATAAATAATCATCCAGAATTATAGCCACGTTAATAACGTTTGTAAGAAACCAAACCGTTCGTAAATCCGTCAAGATTTCAACGAGATAAAAGTATTTCTTACATCAGATACCACAGAGCCCGCCAGAAAGCCTGTCTGTGACAAGATGGCCGCCGGTGATGACGATAAATACTCCGCCGTGAGACATCTAGCCTTTATGTAGATATCTATGGTGCACATAGCCTATAAGGTGGATATATTAGAATTATTTCTGAAGGGTCATGTGACGATAGTAATGGCTGATCAAATAAATGCAGCCTTAGTGTGCATAAAAATATTTTAAATATTTAAAAAAAAATCTTCCTGACCTCAAACTTTTATTTAATTTATAAACTAAATTATTGACAGTAGATATTTCTCTTGCAATTTTTGGTATGTTAGTGTGCATACTTATTTCCTCTTTTTTACATTGTCTTTGTTGTCATCTAATGCTTATCATTTAAAGTTAATGTTTAAAATAATAATTGTAATACACTATTAAGCCTAATCTATAGCAAATCTAAAAATAAACACATTTTTTTTCCATATTATTTATTATAATTTTGCCTAAATCCACATGTAGCATTTAAAATGATTTTGCAGATTTAAAACTTTTTAGTTTTTAGTGTTTCATTATTAGCTTTTTCAGTATAATTCAAAGTAAACAAGCTGTGTTGTGACCTGGAGGTGTAAGTGAAAAAGCTAAAATGATGGTGTTGAAGACAGAGAAATTAATTTCGCAATGAAAAGCTTTATACACATTTCATGTACATTCGGGATGTTTATACAATTATTGACCAAGAAAAATCTAAGAGTGAGTTCTTACAATTCCTTATGGCAATGAATACTTTTCAAGGTCTAACTAGATTTTAATAACCGGAGACAGAACCTTTTTCATACTCCACACAGAATATAAACTACTGGAATCAGTTGAGAAATGTTGAAGTTTTTGTGCTTTTCGTCTAGAAAAAAACAGCTTCTCGTTTAATTGTATTTGTTTATAGAGCAGTCTTGCCCAGTTCAATATCGCAGACTTGTTGAAGCATCGCAGCAGAGGGCCAAAGTGAGGCCGCCTATATAGTATTAATATGTCTGTGATGCTGAGGAGCTTGATTTGCTGGTTCAGGTGTGTTTGATTCGATTTAGATCTAAACTCAGAAGGACAGTGGGTCCCCCAGCGTAATGAGCCGGAGAATGCAGGAGAACGCGAGTATCTGAATGGAGGTGTTTTTAATAAAACAACACATTGAACAGAGAACAAAGAACTCAAGGAACAAAGGAACAGAACCAGAACCAACCATTACATGTACAACAACTGACAATGGAACAAGTGAAACACAAGGGCTAAATATACACAGGGGCAAACAAGCAGCCTAGAAATATAGACTTCCCCTAGCGGCTGCAGCCAGTGTAGTCTAGCAACTCTCTGTTGACTTTCGAGCTGGAAAAAACAAACTCTAGTCAAGCCAATCACATCGTGTATAGAGTCGGCTGGCGGGCTTAACATAACGACGACAGAGTTTAGACGGTTCACTACTTGAAAACAAAGAATGGCTGCTGCTGCTGGCGAACAGCGGTCTTTCGATTCGGCTTTGCCCGCGACTCTGGATGATTTAATTTAAATCAATGTTTCATCAACCAATTGACTGGTTTTAATAAATAAGAAGTATAGTAAACAGTAGATCATGACGGAGGCACGCAAACTGGACTTTGGTCTCATGAATGAAACTCGGCGTAACGCTAACCTCACAGGCCTGAGAAAAATATAGACTATGCCACTTTGAAAGACTGCTACTTTGAAAGCAGAGGTAGACAGTAAAGGGCTAACCAGCCTAACCTTATAGTCCTGTTATTCTGCAGCAGTCGGGGTGATAGAAACTGTCGGATGTTCATGCTGGATTAGGGAGATCGTGCAGTCATGAATCAGCTAGCCTATCCTTTGGAAGTTATGAAAAACGTTCATTTTGTTTTTATCTGTGATTTAATAAAACATAACATGATCAGATCACATTTGATGAATGTTTTTTCGATTTAGTTTAGCGATGTGAGGATGACACAATCTAAAACACATGGCAAAAAAGCATAGACCAGACTAGAACCGGCAGTTGACAACCGGAGTTGTCGTCATGGCTGCGCGCATTGTTTAGAGCAGAATAAAGTGGATTGATTTGATGCTTAAGAAATATTACTGTCAACTGTCACTTTTAATCAATTCGACACGTCAGCCAAGAAAATGCCATTGAACTGAATGAAAATGTATTCTCTTGGCATTATCCTTGGTTAAAAGTGAGTTTAAATATAAACCTGTTTAGCAATGCGAAACAAATGCTGTTGTATGAGCTCTACAGCTGCTGTATCTTTCCTCACCCAGCGTGCAGCACCTTACGACCTCCCCTGCCATCCGTTCTGACTCCGCTCTGGGGTGGGCAACTTTTCTGGAACATTTCCTTAAGTTCTTCTCTCCTGTCAGCCTGGCCCATGAGGTAGAAAAACATCTGCTCTGGAAGTTCACCTCATCATTCATCTCCCCAGCAAAGCAGGTTAAAATGATGGATTTAAATATGCGTTTATGGCATATGTCTGCTGTTCCCAGGAAACACCATTAATATTCAGATATGCTGAGCGCTTTGCTTTCAGAGGAACAGGCGGTGTCTTAAAAGACTGGTAATTGCTTAAGACTTATTCGTTCTTTCACTCATTAAATCATAAATAGGGCATGGACTTTGAATAGTTTCACAGAATAGTTATTAGTTTCAATGCATAGTGTTTAACTCTTCATGTTTCGTCTTGCAGTTCAGTTTTAAAGAGATACGGATGTTTTTCATGGCAAAATATGTCTGGCAGGGATCCAATATGTTCAAATAAGAGTAAAGCACTTGTTAGGAAATCAACCGACCTCATATTTGAGCACTATTATGATGTCACGTTCGTTCTACACATTTGGGCACAATTCGTCTGGACCTGTCTTCATTAACTGAAGTAATTGTCTACGTCTGACAGGGCACGGCACGAAAGGTCAGCGCTACTGACTCTTCTAAATTACCCTCGTTCTACTTACAAAGTACTCCTGAAGAACCCCGCAAGACGTTACACATGAGCCGGTTAATCAACAGTGCAGAGACAGCCATCAATTCTGAGCGCTCATATGACTGGAATCCTAATGTTGACTGTGCTTGTCGAAGTGTTTTATCTTTATGCGCATCACACGTGTGTATAAGTGCATGTGCTATGAACCAAGTCATATAAGCTTTTAGGAAATATTTAATGAATAGAAACATTTGGAGTTGGAAATACAATGGTGTTAAGCCATGGTCAGACTACAGGGGTTTCAGGCCGATTTATGACTGATCTACACACTAGCCAATGAGAGTCAAGTCTGAAAAGAGACGGAAGTGGAACTTTTGATATGGCGAACGTTTAAAGCTGCTGTACATGTCCGGAGGACAACAGAGGTGGAGGAACGGCTGGTCGAAATGTGGAAACAGCAGGACTGGATTGTCTTCTCATATACAGCAAGTTTACGCGACACGGTATCCATTTTGTTTACATCCATTTCCCTGTGAGATCATGTGAGGTGCTAAATCTGGCATTATTATCTTAAGAAAATCTTTTAGTGTGTGATGTGCTACAATTTTCAAATTCTGTAGTACTGTAGGTGCAGGTTTGAAATTTGAAAGACACAAATCTGTGAAGATTCTTCTTATGTGCGTAATGCAACCAGGTTTCACTCTCGGTTAAGGATTATAAACTCCTGTAGTTCGAGCCCGGCATTACATGGCTTAATTTGTGTGAATAATGGGTTTAAAAATGGTGCCTTGGTAAAGTCTGTAAATGGATGTGTTGCTTTTAATTTAGTCCAACACAGGCTTATTGGAAAAACTTATCTGTGGCAACATTTTTGCCAAACGCAAAATATGTACCAATATGTACATATCACTGCAGTTTCCAACATAAATGAACACTAGAGGCAGTAAAACAGCAAGCACTTTAATGCCGAGATCAGACTGCACAATTTTAGCCACGATTTTGGCTCGCCGACAGGTTTGAGGAAATCGCCGACCAATACCCAAAATCACAGGCAAATCGGCGGTCGTTCACACGTGTGACAATAACGCAGTGTGAATGAGCAAAGACGCGATCTGAGAGAATCGCCGACCAGTCGCCGACGCCCGTGAGAATATCTGGACCTGTCGGCGATTCAAAATCCTGCTGTGTGAAACGTGTTCTGACTGAAAACTACATCGGCGATTACCGACAGCCAATGAAAGAGCAAGATACAGAGCAGCGGGGAGTTCGGGGAGGAGTTTTAGATCACATATCAACATTGTATCAGAAAAAAAGGCTTCTTTTCTGTCTATTTTTGGACACAAGAAATTGAAGGCAGGAGCACAACTGGGTCGAAAAAGAAAAAAAAGTCTCACGTGAGAACTCTGGTCTTGCACGTGTGGTGTCGCGTTGTTTCCTTGTCACATTGTCACATCTCACGTGTGTTTGTTGTGAAACATAGTTTGCGCGCAGCGCGCAAGACAGAGTTGTCGGCGATTTTTCCTATTGTAAAGTCATGCAGTGTGAAACCTTCTGTTGCCGATCCATTGTGCAATGTAAACACAGCAGCGACTGAATGCTGGCCAAAATAGTCATGCAGTGTGAAAAGAACAGCGACCCGACTACTTTGAAAATCATGCAGTCTGAACTTGGCATTAAAGCTACACTGTTTAACTCTTTCAGTTTATTCTTAGCTAAAAACACTTAGTTCTTGAAAAGATAAATGTGCTCATTAATGTATATTTGAACTTTAATGGTCGCAGTCTTCACACAGACGCATGCTTCAGTCCGTTGCGGGGACTGAGAGACTCTATTTGTTACGGTGAAATCACAAAACCTAATGCACAAAAAAACATGTCCCTGCTTGATATACAATCACTAATAAACAATTGGTTTTGATGAGGAAAATAAACTATACTACTAGTACGGATTAGAACTCAGAACCTCTGACATGCTTGGCAAAATTTCTGCCACTGGACCATTAAAGTTCATGGGTATATATATATATGTATTTACAGGTACACATGAAAATTCTCACCACTAACAACATACATTAGATCTCATTAAACGACAAATGAAACGCAATGCACTAGGCTATTTTATACATTAATTTAATGAACTTTAATGGTCCAGTGGCAGAATGAGTGTTTCAAAGTGTACCCGGATGGTCTACTTTTTCCGGTCAGAATCCGAAGTGTAGATCGATGCACACTCTAACGGCTGATATTGCCCACAAACCATTGCGTGTTGGACGAGGATTCGGTTAGAACTACAAACACGAGTAAAAAGTGTTAAAAAACTACAGACACGTAGTCGATACAGAGGCGTCCCCGCGGTTGTGTAGAGAGGTTTAGATAAAGAGCTTTGAGTGATTCATTATCAGTATCTAACCTGACGAAAATGAATTTATTCAATGTTGTCCACATTATATTGCATTTGCAGCAGCATTGTGAACTTTTGTAAAGACACGTTTAGCCATTATGTTTAAAATGCATCATTATATTCAAATTACAAACACATGAGGAGAGCATGAAAGACCCACAACTGGCAGATGAACGTGCTCTCCGAAACGGTAGGAAATAAAATTAGATAGAATGGAGGATTTTAACTGTGACAAGATGATTGACAGGGCAGTTTACGGTGACAGGATGCATGCAGCACACGACACGACAGAGCTGTCCGTTAAAGATGACGTGATAGTATGTCCCAAAGCTTGCCTACTCTTTTGCTACACACTCAAAAGTATGTACTTTTTCCTCACAAAAAGAGTACATACTTTTAGGGCGTAGTATAAGTAAGCGAATTGGGACGCAGCACATGTCTACCTTCATCAGTTCATCTTCTTCACCTGTGTCTTGTTAATCACCTTCGTTTGTGTCACCTGGTTCAGTTCATCAGTGTCTGTATGTAGTTCGTTCAGTTCAGTCTGTCCTTGTTGGTAGTTATTAGTGTCATTGGTTTTGTGAAGTTACATGGTTGTGTTTATTGTGTGTAATCCTGTCCGCCATCCTGCCTGTCTGAACCTGTGAGAAGTTGATTTTGAGTAAACCGTTTGAATTGAGCTTTTGCCTCGTCTGCCTTCTTCAACCTGCACCAGACCTGTGACAATGATTGCATTTTGGTGGCACATTTGCTTTTGTTAACACTATCAGGTAGGTTTAGTGTAGGCCTACGTTATTTTAAAACGGAGCATTGAGCTTTTAGCGCCACTCAGAGGACATTTCAACTCAGAATTGTGGTGATAAACTCCAACGTAATATAATATTGCTATATTCACGTTCATCTGTTACGGAAAAAAAAAATAAACATGCTTTTAGCGCCACTCACTGGACATTTCACATTGAAACTTCCCCGAAACTTGCACGACACAACATATTTTGTGTTTGGAAAAAATGTTGCCACAGGTACGTTTTTTCTAATGAGATTGGCTGATTCATTAAGATGTTTTGCGCTACAGACATTATACCTTAAACTGTACAGCTTGTTGAGGAGAGTGCTAACAATACAACTGGCAAAATCTGTTTGTTTTTTTTAATTTTTATTATTATTAATTTGTTTCAATTATGACCAAAACATTTAAAATATGATGTGAATTACAGCAAACACTTTCTGCTTTGATCCAAACCAAGAAAGAGGAGAATTCAATTGAATGTGGCTTTTAATGTTGACGCAACTCATAGACACAGAAATTAATGTACTATTATCCCACTTACCACAATAATCTTGCAAGATCATAAATTCCAGGTGGATTCAACATGCTTTGTTGCAGAATAAACCTTTGCAAGCAAAAGTCAACTTTTGCTTGTAACCATGAGATTTAGTAAAACATTTTAAAATGACGCCCTTCGTTCTCACCATCATCGCCCTTCTCCCCAACCAACCATGTAGCGAACCCTATTTTGTGTATGCAGACTTAATTAATGTCCTTGTGGGAGTCATTTCACAATGTTGCCATGTATTGATTGTGTCCCTCAATTCTTAAATTAGCATAATAGCCTTGTTAACAACAGAATATTTATTCAGGATACGTCCTCCAAGCTGTTTTTCCCTTATATTTTGTTTTATCGCTCCTTATGTTCAGTCTGCAATTCATTGCAGTACAAATGGCCAATGGCTCATTTTCATACAGTACGTGTCTGCTCGCCCTACAAAGAATGTTAATTATCCTTTAAATTCATATTTAGACTGCTGTGTTTAAATTTGCACTTTAAATTACTGCGGATTTTAGATGTCTCTTTAATCTAACACACCCGACTGTTTGAAAACTGGTTATTTTTGCAATACGGTGATGCTAGTGGCCCAGAAATTACACACTTCAGCTTTACAGGTTGTACTTTTGAGCAGGTGGCCCAGTTTCTGACCCAGCACGGCTGACTGTGCAGCCGTTGGACCGGAAAAACTCCTACTTAGCAAAATTTTGCTGTAGTAATTGATTGTAACCACCTTAAAGCCTGTTTGTAATGGGAACATTTTCTTTGCTTAGAAAGTTGCCTGTCCTCTATAAAGAATACAGTGAAACTGACCTGAAGTATACACTTACACAAGCCTTTATACATTTTGTCTAACTGTAATTTATAATAGTGTAAGTAGCCTATGTGTTGAATTCTCAGCATTGGCCTATAGGCGCTTTAGTGTACATTACCATAAAGTTGCAATTTATAAGTATTTGACATTTTGGCAAATTGATGGCAAATTTGCATGATCTGATTCATAAGTTTTTGTACAGTTTTCTTATGCCTTACAGTTATAGGTTTAGGGGGTGGGGTTAGCGGTGGATGCTTACAATTTTTTTTTCTTCTAACGTTATGCTATGTATTTTCTTTACAAATCGCATTGTGTAATTTCAAAATCCCCACCTCATAAAATAGATACATTTTCTGGTTTGTGTAAACCAAGTCATGCATCACTTCACAAATTCATTAATCACTAGCTTGTACAACACTTATAAATTCTCATGAGATCGGGTTGAAATATTGGCATCCGCTATTAATAATAAAGCTCCTATGCAAGTAAATCCTCCATGCAAAAGAGGTTTTACTTGATCTTGAAAGGTTTGGCAACAACACAATGGCCACTTTGGATCATGACCAGAGACTTTCATTCTATGACTGCTGGTGTTGTGAACAGGGATCTCAGAAATAAAATGGCTTGTGAATCCTTTGATTTCTCCTTTTTATGCCTTTTATGCAAAAAGTTTTTGACCTGAATAATGTTTGAATGAGATTTGAGATTATGACAGTTAGTCTGTCCTTTAGAGTGCTTACACTAGTTTAAACCACACAGACATATTATTCAACAATTAAAATGCATCAGTTTCTGAACAAGATGTCGATGTTCTGTGAGGGTTTGTTTTCTTTTTTTGTTCTTTTTTTTCGTCACTTGTGTTGTTTTAATTGCACTATAAATAAAGTTGCTATTGTAATTGCTATTTTATTTCAAATAACATGTTGTATTTTCAAATAATTTTGTAATTTCAAATATGTATTTTTGTTTTTGTGATACATCGATTAATTTTCATTCAGATATTTTAATGATCTCAACAGTAAAGTTAAGGCAATATATCCCGTAACAGGCGCGAGGCGTGTGTTCCTCTCACAGCAGCGGGATTGTCATGTGCAGCTTCACTCTTTACTCGCGTCGAGTTCACGGAGAGCGATAGAAACCATCACTCGCTCGCTGGCTCACCCCTCTCTCAAACGACCAAATAACCGTCCTGCGCCACAGTGGAGGCTTGCTGAGAACTAACGTCCGCTACTGGCGTCTATAACAGCCGACGGCGAATGACTGTAGAGGCAGTTTAGTGTCGGAGCGCTCAACAGGGTGCTGAGAAAGAAGAACCGGACCGGGCGGAACCAGCCGAGACACAGACATACATCACACCGAAGACACAAAATGAAGGAGAAGAATTTAATCGAAACGGCCAAAATGCAGGGGAATATGATGGTAAGCGGAACCCATTTATTATCAGATGTGTGTGTTTCAGATGAGATAGGCTCCTGAAAGTGACTTTCTGTTTATAATAGATTTTATTGTTTGGCGTTGTTTGTTTTGTTTTTCTTCCTCGCGCGGAAATCAATGAGCAGTGTTTACTACTTTGCACTCCTTAACAAAAAAGTACCGTGGTCCTAATATAAGATATCCTAACATGACTGATGATATCTAATGATTAATTTATCAATACCTTCCAAGTGGTACTTCAAGGTGCTTCAACGAATACCATCATATTTTATGACTGAATTCAACCAATCAAGTTATTAAAATAACAACAAACACGCCATTATTCAAAACACGTTATTATCAGAGTAGTGTCAAATAAACTTGATATTGATGTTCAAATAACAAAAACATATTGCCTTGTTAAAAAAGACATTAAACAAATCTAAATTTGTTTTTACATTTCAAAACATAGTAACAACTTGGTAAAGAGGCTAGCACATGTTAGTGTGCCAAGACAAAAATCACAGTATTGGCACATAGGCTATAGCCATTTTTATAAAACAAAAAACTATAAAAACAAATAGGATTAAGCATGGCACCATTTAGAGTATGTCAAGTTATTGTTGTAGTATCATTATACCGTTGTAGGTTTTCTCAGTGCTGCTTCTATTTCTTATACTGGTGCTGTTTTTTTCTTATTTCTTATACTGGTGCTTTTCTTATTGCTGGTGCTCTGAGCTACAAGAACTTATAGACTATTTTTTAATAAAAATCAGTTTTGTTTGTTATTATTTATAATAATGGCAAGTGATTCTGCAACCTGCATTAAGTAGATAAGAAATGATTGAAAAGTGTAATAGTTGTTGAAACATGTTTAAATGTATATCCTGCAAGTCAAGTGAAGCAGTACACCTGGGATTGTATTTATGTTAGGGCTTTAGTCTGCATTAAACGCAGAGGTGACCTTTAGTGTCCAGAGTTCAGATGAGAGAGAATTCATTAAAATTTGATTGCACCCAAAGCACAGTGGAATATTGGGATATTGCAGCGCCAACTTCGATGTGTCACTGACCTGCAGAGACTGAGGTCCGCCAGGCTTTATTCTTGAAACTGAGACTGATCTGATACCAAAGACTGGAATAACTTAACTCTGCAACCATGCCAGAGAAATGGAAGTATTTGCCCTCTTTAAAATGAAAAAGAATATTTACAGAAATGTACTCTGAAAGTGCCCAAACTTACAATATACAAACAGGAATATGGGCTAAAATAAATACTTGGTGTCATGTTTGTAAGCGTACTGTTAATTGAGAGAAAATGCTGTTTTATTGTAGGCTAAAACACATCATTTTAAAGAGTGTCCTCCACTAATGCACTTTTACTTCTAGATGCACAATTCTATTCTTCATGTAGGAACAAGATCCTTGTCCAGCAAACCATGAGAAATGTCAGTTTGAGCCATGTACCTATCTGACAACCTGTCTGCTTTTGTTATGCTCATGAGTTCGAGATGGTTGAATTTCTCAAACCTACACTGTGTTCTCAGACAAAGACCCTAAGCTTGATCTAAAGAGATGTCTGATCAGTGGTGATGGTTAAAGATACAAACCGACTGAATAATAAGCTTTGTTCACTGATTGATGAACAGATTTTTTGGATAACTTTGATTAGTAGTTTTCAATGAATTTTATATTGACATGGGAAGTTATTTACATACTCTAAAATACTAAGAAATAGTTTAATAAGTGCGAGGAATAAAATTATATGTAAATCTGCTTAACAAAAAACAGTTTAGATTATATTCCTTGACTGAAGGACTGTCGACTCCATAAAGTTAATGGGATGAATTCTTTTTTTTGTGCATTTTTTATCTAGTCATGATGCAATTTTCCTCCAGATGAGCAAAGATAGTAGTAAATTGCGTACTGCGTGTGCCATCAAAGCAAATGTCATTGAGATGAATGTGAATGCTAATGGGTACAGTATGCCTTCTTGGTGTAAAGCACAGACAAAATAAGATTTCAAGCATGAATTGATATGGTTTGAGTGTCCGTTATTCCCTTCAGAGTCAAGAGTGCCTTTGTGGTCGTATATCCACAGGTCGTTTGTCTTTGGAGTCCGATTGGCTGAGTTATTTTCCCCATGTAGAACAAACATACTTTGCTTTGATTACTGTAATTGAAGCATTACAGTGGCCTTATGGGAACTTTGGCTACTTAGTGGCAAAGAGGAGCGAGTTGGCATATTGACATAGCTAAATAGAACATGTTTGTGTGTGTGTGTATCATGCAGCTTGTAACACCTGATCTGGGATTGATTGAAAGATAACCAGTGTGACTGATGCATGTGACATGTCTGTGTCAGTTAAAGTCACACACAAATAATGAGAAGAACATACAGGGTTGTCTGTCTACAAGCCCAGATAAAGCGCCATGTTAATGCTGGTAAATGCAGGCTTGCAAGCGCCCTGGATCCACGGAGCAGTTTATTTGATTGGGGTTGGCCCGCTGGACGAGGGCAGCGCACAAGCAGGGAAAGAGGTCCGTGATTTATAGTGACCTTTAAGTGGGTCGTCGTTTCTCAAAGCTAGATCTGGCATCCGCAGCGTTTCATTAGGCCTGCTGGAATCCATCATCTGTAATGTTTTTCTCAATGCAATTTAAAGAGGTACACGCACACGTAAATATCAAGTTATATTCCACGACCGTCAGACTTTCATGCATGAACACACAGTCATTTGCTCTCAGAGAGATTTTTACCCTTTCTAACATTGTTAGCAGTCATAAAAGTCATATTTTTCTTAGCATCTCAAAGCGTTTTCATCCTTCTAATTCCAATCAAAACCATTCCACATCATTGCAGGCTATATGAGCCCACTCAAAAATATATGTTTATGAAATAAAACCTTTCCCACATTATTTCATGTGGGAAAGTTTAGTAATGAATTAAGCAGTAACTTAAAGGAGTAGTTCACTTTTAAAAAAAAAACATTTGCTGATAATTTACTCACCCCCATGTCATCCAAGATGTCCATGTCTTTCTTTCTTCAGTCGAAAAGAAATGAAGTTTTTTGATGAAAACATTCCAGGATTTTTCTCCATATAATGGACTTTAATGGGAACCAAACGGTTCAAGGTCCAAATAACACTTTCAGTACAAACTGCAAACTGTTCAAAAGACTTTAAACGATTCCAGACGATGAATAAGGGTCTTATCAAGCGAAACGATCGCTCATTTAATAAATTAAAAAACAAAGTTTAAGTTTTATAAGCTCAAATGCTCGCCTTTGTGATGCACGTTTGTGACTCTCCTGTTCGAACTCGTTTATCAAAATGAACAAATCTTTTTCCGGGTCATTTGGTTCATTCAACAAACGAAACTAACGCATTGACTGGGAAAAAGATTCATTTCGAACAGTAGAGTCATAAACGTGCGTCACAGAACAGAGCAAAGCAAGCATTTGAACTTATAAAACTTAAACTTTGTTATTTATTTTTTAAATGAGCGATCGTTTCGCTTGATAAGACCCTTATTCATCGTCTGGAATCGTTTAAAGCCCTTTTGAACAGTTTGCAGTTTGTACTGAAAGTGTCATTTGGACCTTGAACCGGTTGGTTCCCTCTGAAGTCCATTATATGGAGAAAAATCCTGGAACGTTTTCATCAAAAGCCTTAATTTCTTTTCGACTGAAGAAAGAAAGACATGGACATCTTGGATGACATGGGGGTGAGTAAATTATCAGCAAAAGTTTTTTTTTCAAAAGTGAACTGCTCCTTTAATAGCAATAACACAGCTGTGATTTGACTGTAGGTGTTTTTTTTTTTTTTGTTCTCAACCAATACAACTGTTCCAATTAAAGCCAAAGCATCAAACTTTGTTTTTTGCCAAGCCGGCCAAGAACACAGAAAGTGAGTTGAACTCAATGTCACTCCAGATTTTACATTTCCCACTCTGCTCTCAATAGTGAGAACCCCTGCTCAGAGCGTTCCTGGAGCTAGTGCAAACACTAACAGTTTGACTTTCAAAAATCCACTCTTTGCTCCAGGCAAAATCACACAGCTCCATTGCCCGCTCCACTTTCACTCTGCACCATTTACATGATCTGTAACATTGCAAACACTGACAGAATAAATATGTGCCCACATTATTCCAAATAAAAAAATAAAAAAATAATTCGCCAGAATTACTTCCTCTGCCTTGGAAAAAAAAAAAAAAAACGTTTAATTTCAGCTGACATCATGACCGTGTGGGCGTGGAAAATAGCCAAAAACATGTTTAAAGCCATAACATCAAACTAAAGTAGCAAACAGAGTTGATGAGGAGGTGCATCTTTGGTGCATAGATTCTTGTATTAGAGACAAGAAAGCATTTGCTAAAGGCATATATATATATATATATATATATATATATATGAAGAGTTCAGATGCAAAAGCCTCTAAATGCCATTTGAAATTTTCTTCTAAAATGACCATTTTTATCAAGCTTGTATATTTAAGTTCAGTAATTTCACTTAAATGACAATTAATAGGTAATCTTCATTGCCGTTTAAGTAAAATTACTGAACTTAAATATACAAGCTTGATAAAAATGATCATTTTATAAGAAAATTTCAAATGGCACTTAGAGGCTTTTGCATCTGAACTCTTCATATATATATATATATATATATACACACACACACATACATACATATAAACTTCAACAGTTTCAAAACCAGTTCCTATTTCAAATGCTGAAAGTTTCGTTGAGAAATATTGTGCTGCTATTGCACGCCATAGTGATGCATACATATTTGCATATTTTGCAAGCTTTACTTAATTTGAATATGAAGAGATTGAGATTAAAAGCATGACGTTTTTGGCTGAAAGTTGGCTCAAAGTTAAAAGGAAGCGGTTCTTTTAACAAGTATTTCTCAGATGTTGCTCTTTCAGGAGATCTAAGTGAGTTTTCAGCTGTGTTTCATTTCAATCAACTTTGTCTCAGATGTTACTCTTAAAAA
Source organism: Pimephales promelas (assembly GCF_016745375.1). Next base: position 10,562,093 of record NW_024121133.1, read on the forward strand.
TAGGAATTAAAAGTCGATTGTTATAAAGCTGTATACAATTAATTTGGATTGCAGAACTTTTTACTTGGTCTTGAAAGATTTCGATGAAAAAGTGCTGTTCATGCTGAGATCTCTTACTTTTGATTGATCTGAAAATCATTGCTGTCTAAGCGAATCAACTGAGATCTCATTTGTGATTTATATTTATGTGTCTATTCTATTGTTTCAATGACTCTGAAACATATTCTATAAAGTTGTATCATCACCTCTCATGAATATATTTATCATCAACACACATTGTTTTAAAAACATGAACTTTTAAAGTGTTTTTCATGTTAAAGGCTAACTTGGGAAGATGTATTTTTGCTCCGAGTGGTGTCTTTGCTCTTCTGCTTGAGCAATTCGGATTGGATGGATGATGTGCCATGTACAGAATCCTGCTCATATAAAGGCATTTCTTTCCCCATGCCGCACATTTCTGTCTGTTCCAATGGCACTCCGGTCCAAAGCCATCCATCACCACTCACCAAGACAACTGTGGGCCAGTCTGCGAGCAAAATAATGAGTTTACAATAGATGAATATTTCATCATGCCTTTTGCCTCACCCTATGCCTTTGTTCACACACAGATTAGATGAGCTGATACTAGTAATACATTATAATTGATTCAAATGGCTTGAGGCTTTGCTAAAATGAATTCCTCATGCCACTTGGTATTTAGTGGTAATGCATATACGGTTATGGATGCCACTGATTGTACTGGTTATACAATTTTAGGTTGTAGTCCTTTGTTTCACAACATCTGGTGTGGATTAAGAAAATAAACAATAATTTATTAAAAGTTAATCATTCAACTCAAAATAAGATTTATTATTTTTATGGCACAGCCAGCCAGCAGATATAAAACATGTGACTGCACATTATATAATGTATAATACTGATAATTAATTGCTACTGTGATTTTCCACAGGCCTCCTCTTACTGCTTAAAAAAAGATGTCTAATGTGTGATTTAATAGACATAATACTGAGGAAATTTCTGTGTCTGTTTTATTCTAGTTTATATCATTCAAAAATAACCATTATATAAGCCTGCTATTTTATGTAATTTTCATTATTTTCAATTATTATATGAAGCCTACAGTGATGCAAATTTGGCAGGCAGCTAAGGTGTGTGAAGACGTAAACAGTACACTAGGAATAGAAATGTTGTTGCACTTGAAATTCGTCAAGTGATAGTCATTTAGCTACATACTATTAATTTATTACACACAAGAACAATAGAGAAACGTGAAGTAATGCAGTACAAATCAGGATGATGAAGAATTTGTTCAGGCTTGTTCTTATGAAAAATAAGTACATTTTAGCATACTTTCATTTCTATTTAAAATTAAATGTATGTATTTAAGTATGTTTGTAATTACACAATCATGGAGTTGCAATTTAGTACATTTACAATAAATTAACTTTAGGATAAATGTAATATTGAATAGTTATGTTCAGTTCTTGTGCTGTAGTATGTTAGTTAACACATCAAAATAAGTGTGCATGCATACAGTAAGTGTAAAATTTAATTTGACATTTGTTCCGTTTTGACACAGAAGAGATACATCATTTTTTTAAGTCCATCGTTTTAAGATTTGTGTAAGTGTGTTTAGACTCTAAAAATACACAATTTTTTTATTTTTATTTATTTAGTAAGAGATATAACCATTTCAACTAAATTATGCACTTTTTGCATTCGGGTCGTTTGTGCTTTACACATTCTTTAAAAGATCTATAAGTTAGACACTCACACACACATATTTGTTCCTTCCCACTGGGGCTTTGGTTTATAAACATGTCCGTGCATGCAAGATAATTCTGAAATTGAAATAAAATAACAAACAAATGAATGTCTTTATATGTTTGCAGAGCAAATGTATTTAATCAAATAGTCTAAAAAGGTGTGGCTAGTCTGAGTTATCCCTATACTGTAGAAAACTTTAACTGCTTTGATTCAAGTATGTTTGGTTGCACGTTTTTGGGTGTTGTGTTAACATGGAGAAAGTGGAGGGGGTGGAGTTCAGCTGCATGATGAAGAAATTGCCTTGTGAGCAGCATTAATGATGATTTCCCTCTGCTATACTCATTAGGAATCTGCTGTCATAAGCTCCCCTCTACCACTCACTCATACCATTGAGTGTAATTGTGTTTCTTTGTCTGGCCTATGCCCACTGAATGATAAAGCTGGAGGTGCTTATTATGTGTAATCTCCACGGCCCAATGCAGGAGCCACCAGATCCGGCTGTATCTCAGTCAGGAGGGACGATGGTGAGTGACAGCAGAGTAAAGCGCTAAACGTGCCAATGAGATGTGGGTATTGAGTGATATGTGCAGGAGAGAGACCCCACATATTCTGAAATATTGTTACTAGATAATGTTATTTTTAAACCTAAAGTGTTACATGAATGTATTTTTTTTTTTGCAATAATAACCGACTGACTGTACATTATCCTACTTATTACATGTTAAAGGGACTATGTGTAGGAATTTCTCCCATCTAGTGGTGAAAATGTATTTTGCATTCAGACGAATTGTGCTCTTCAGCGCATCGCTTTTTTAAATGGGCGTTGCATCTACGGTAGCCCTTATATACCAAAAAGCTATGACAGGATGTCTTATAATAGCACTTCGTCGAGTGTTCCTTCGGTTGAACAGATTTGTTGTTTCTTGAAACAACGGACACAATGAACAAACGAATGTTACAGTATGAATTACTGACTGTGAAAAACATGAACTATTGCAATAAGTATGTCTTCTTTAGTCGTATATATTTTATTAAGTACGTGCATTGTTAGATATCATCATCAACTTTTTACTATAGACCATTTCACAAGATGTAAACAACACTGGTCCAGAAACACTTCCTGTTTCAGTTTGTAACTGTTTTCTTTATTTCACATGTAAAGAAAACATCTTAAAGATGTTTGTTTAACTTTTTGATTCAGTTTTAAATGTTCTGTTGGTTTTATTTTATCCCAGCTTTTGTGTAGTGTTAAAAAACTGAAACAGGAAGTGCTTCTGGACCAGTGTTGTTTACATCTTTTGAAATGGTCTATACATGTTCATCTGTCTATAAAATAAAGTACACAACCAAACAATGAAAAAAAGCTTGTTAACACTGTAACATTGACTAACCTGTCGTGAAGAAAGCTGGCAACTTCAGTGTCTCTTTTGAAATCGTTGGCCTAGTACTTTTTTATACCTCTCTGCTATTATAGTTTTTCAAGATGGCGGAACTACATGGACCTACCTGTCCTATGTATATAAAGATAATACATTTTTGGTTTATGAGGATAAGTCAGATAATTGGCAGAGGTATTTGTACACCATTGAGGACATATTTATTAATAAAAATATTGATTTTAAATAATAAAATACATAAAGTACACATTGTCCCTTTAACACAAAAATAAATACATGGACGTGAAAGATTTGAATGCAAATTTTATGTGCGAAGATAGAGCGCACAAAGTGATACGAGACACATGAAACAACAACATTATATGACCACAGAATACCATGATTGACTTACATTGTCACATTCAAGTATTGCATGCAACTGTGTAATAAGAAAAGAATTACATTCCAACACGCTCCATCACATTGACAATAACATTCGCATTGTCACACTAACCATTCTTTGTGTCCGTCTGTTACTGGCAGCTTTCACTGGTATTTTCCTTATTAACCTTCAGTTGGCATTCAAATAATGCCTTTGTAAGCCAAAAACCTTGATCACGGATATCGCTGTTCATCTTCCCAGTAGCAGATGAGATGCTAGAGAACCATGGGATATGTGGTATTTATCCTCCTCCACCTTGTTTCTGACTTCTTTGTCTTTTGATTTGTGCTAATGAATACCACGTCCTTCAGAAAGTTAATTTATACTTGATTTGAACCAATTGCAACTATTGCTGATTCAAACGGCAAAGAATTTCTTGAAACATGTGTGCAGAATTTCTGAAAAGTGCATTGTGATGCTCACTAATGTGATGACACTTTCTCCCGAATCAACACGTCAGCCTGTCATCTCTCTCTCACGGTTCGTCTTTTGGTCTCTGCATAGGCATCTCAGTAGAAAGAAGTTGAAAGCCACTGTGCAATTCCTCTTCTCTAACTTTCTATCTCGAGAGAGAGAGAGAGAGAGAGAGAGAGAGAGAGAGAGAGAGGGAGAGGGAGAGAGAGAGAGAGAGAGAGAGAGAGAGAGAGAGAGAGAGAGAATTTTGACAATCCTTTTTATTGCACAAATGACTATAAAAACATTCACAAAAACAAGTCGCACATTTTTCAATCTAATAAAAAAATCTCACATCAACACTTCCGAAATAACCAGTTCATTAGTGAACACAGCACACTGTCACAGCACCACATTTCAAAAAATATTTTATATTAAAAAAAAAAATAATTAAACTCGATTACAAGTCGTGATTTTACTTTTTTTTAAGCTGACCAATATAACTTCTTGTTTTCCTTTCTGTTCAATTTTATTTCTCCTAGTTATATACAGTACATGGCTAATTTTGCAAAATCAACAATTAAATTGAGCAACTGACATTAATAGTATACATACAACCAATAATAACCTCCTGCTTTGTAAAACATACCTCATAATATTCAAAAATAATCTCTAGAAGGATAAACAAAAAGAAAGTGTGTTAAAAAACATAAAACAATAAAACACAGTCTCCCTTTAATTGCAAAAAGGTCAATTCTCACTTACATTTGGGTTCAACATTGCCACAAAAGTATTAACTGCTATAGCCCCATAGAGTATCTTCCATTGAAGATCCTCCAACTCTTTTAGGGATAGGTTGTAGAGAATCCTTCACACTGTTTTGTAGTTTCAGTAATCTCTAATGTGTCTCTCCATTCAGTATCACTTCTATTCTTTAACCATTTTATATTCATCACTTTCACAATACCTCTGTTCAATGCTTTCCCTTTAACTTCAAAGAAGTCAATTTGCACATCAATGTCGTTTTTTAACAATAGATTATATCATTAAATGGAATAAGATCAGGTACAATACTTATATCTGGAAAGAAATCTTTGCAGTCTGTATATATATATATATTTCTTATTATACGCATCAAGTAAAATGTGCTCTTGTACATTCAAAGCCCCCTGGCGTTTATCTAAACAGTGTTTAATGTATCATGCAGATTTTACCTTTTAAAAAGGCTTAAACTGCTTCTACATCTTTAAAAAAATCAGGACCTGCGTTATTTGTAATGTGTTTAAACTGTAGAGATCCACTTGTTATGTACAACAAAACTTTAAGACACGATATTTCGTCCCCAGATACATCGAGACGTGCTCCACACATAATGGGCTAGTCCAGCAGCCAGTACAGGTACATTAATGGTTCCATCTATTGAGGCTTAAACAGACTCCATATTTTTAAAGAGACTTCGATAGAAAGCAGGAACTCCTCTAAAATCAAATTTTTTAGAGTACATTAAAAACAAAACATTGTCCAGGCTGAGTCCACTAATGCTGCATAAAATGCATTGAGCCACTGGTGTCCATACCAGTCTTTCAGATCCCAGCATAAATTTCTGAAGATGATTTGCACATCTACTTGCCAAATGCACCCTTGCCTCTATCTTCTTTAGCCAGAAACAAATCACTTTGAGGGATTCAATGCAAAATGTCCCAAAACAGCTCACAGTTTTTGGTAGGAGACCAACAGGAGGGTCAACACATGCAAGTCTATGCCAGAGGGAAGAAGCCACAAGATTGTTGATAATGAGGGTGCGCCTCTTAAAAGACAACCAAGGAAGCAGCCATTTTCATTTTTCATACGTCCTGTTACTCTTGTCTGCCATTTCTTCCCAGTTATGGAAATATTTTTAAAATCATTAACAATTTGTTGGGTAAGACTTTACTTGAAGGGGTGTGCATAAGACTAACATGACACCTTCATAATCATGACATGACATAAGTTAAGGACGTTTTATGCACATTTGTGGCAACTGTCATTAAGTGTCATTCGCTTAGTTATGCCATTTTTAATGCAAATATGACATTATTTGAGATGTCTTTATCATAATCTGTCAGTGTCTTTGTCATGACAACTTGACATTACTAATACAACGCAACCTGTCATAAATATGATATAGTCGATTAATTATCAAACTTAAGAAACCACCTACTGTAGCTTTATTGGTTAACATTACATGTCAGAACTTCAATATGTTATTTTTTTTTGCCTGTAGATTCAGATAAACTCTATACAAATCAACTATCTCTAAAATATTCAATGATTGAGTTAGGTTTCTTGTAACATTAAGAGTGTATTATTGGCAAAAGTTTTTCATGTGTATTTTCCCACAATCCCACCATTGTTTTAAATAGCTATATAAATGCTTTTATTGTTTAAAAACATCCCTGAAAAAGGTAAAATAATCTGTCATGAAGCAAAGATAATTGTCATGAATGGCAACGCTGCTTGACTTCACATACTGTAGCTCATTTATACAGAACAAAGAACCACACTGTGGTCTGAAAATTCTAAAGGATTCATTTGACAAGATTTAAAAATATTGAACTGGTGCTTAAAGCTGTAAAACCGACCAAGACGTGCCACAGACAATTAATTATCTTTACAAGGAACCCATGTGCGTTGTCTTAAATTTCATTAATTAATTAATTTATTTCATTTATTCATTTTTATTTCTCCAAATATCACAGAGATGAAAAGTTTAAACGAGTTGCTTGATAATTCTTTGAGATGCAACATGTGGTTATACAGTACATGATTTCGGTCTATTTTTTTCATTCTCAGTAAAATTAAAATCTCCACCTAAACCTAAAAAAAGAGCTGTATTTAGGCCTTTTGAGAAAATTTTTAAACAAAACTCTTTCCACTCCACTATTAGGAGCATAAATATATTAAATAAAATAAAAATAACAATTAATTCACATTTTTCGATAACTTTCAAAAAAATAACCGTTTTCAATTTCAAAAATTCATAAGATACTAGAGTCATATTTTTAGTAAATAAAATTGCAACGCCTCCACTAATAGAGGATTTCTTACTAAGAAAAAGTTGTCCTTCCCATTCTATTTTCTTGTCAACCTCATTTCTTTGATCACTGTGCGTTTCCTGTATTTTTACAAATATCCTGACTCGATCGTTTTTTTTTTTACTTTTTTACAAACTTTCATAAACAGTACACTTCAAGATCTGAGAAAGCCACTTTCTTTATCAAATATCTGGTGTCTTTCACAAATTGTGCACGATTAGGAAAATTATCTTCAATCTGCATGCTGTTTAGCCCTTTTGTTTCCTGAAGAAAAACACTGATGTCTTCAGGTTTGTACAACACATTTACTGCTTCATTTTGGGAACAAGCAGAAAACTCTGAACACACAGAAATGCTAGAATCATAATCATCATCATCATCATCATCCGAAGCTATGATTTCATCTTCAGCAGCGTCACTTTTTTTTTACTTGTTTACTGATTTTATCGTTTTGACTCTTTCTTCCTTTAATTAGAGTTTTGAAAGTAGATTCAACTTCTATGTTCAATTCACAGTCATTCAGTCTCAGATCTTCCTTTACAATTTCTCTCTTTTGTTCTACAAACGAAGCAGACTATTCTCACAAAAGCGAGAAAAAAAAAAGCACTCTTACCAGCCACAGTCGGCTAGCACTCACATCCACACTCAACACGCTCCGCCCACCCAGCATGCAATTGAGAGAGAGAGAGAGAGAGAGAGAGACTTTTCAGCCAGCTGATTCACACCATTTTTCATACACACCATTTTGTCTCTGTGAGTGAGGGAACTTCTGGGAAAGTCTCTCTGTGAACTCTTTTAATGGAACTCTTCATTTGTGTCTCCCCCAGAGCTAGGCATTGTGGGTAGTCATACTGAGCAAAAACGTTTTCAAGCTTTTAACAGGTTTTCCGAGAGCTGTTTGAGTTAAGGCAATGGGAAATCAAAACTGACCCCATTTACTTTCTCAGTACATGTTCTTTAGACACATTGTGATTTATGGGTGCAAATTATTATTATTATTATTATTATTTTTTTTTTAAAGTTTCTTTGCAATCTTTGATCACATTTTAATAACTTGCTCCTCTTCTCATTGTCAACCGCTCCCTTCCAACCACCTTACTCCATTCTGGAATGCACTGATTTTTTTCATTATCCAATCAATTCCCATTACACAAAATCAGGTACTGCTCTACACCTTTTCTCAACTTTGAAATGCTAAGAAAACCAAAGTATTTCATTTAGATTTGAAGCACCACAATGCGTTTTAGGGCTGTGACTAGCATGTCCTAAAGCAAATAGTGTTTGCAAGGCAGCTACAAAACTTTATAAGTTTAGGCTTTAGCCTTGGGTTTTAGCTTTTATAAATGAAATGTTGCACCAGAGCCACTTTTCGTGAGAAAATAAACACATAGGTAGTAGTCTCAAGTAGTCTTGGCATAATCTTGTATTATTATTTATAAGAATAAGACATATTTTCTTCAAATATTACATAATTAGATTTATATTTTTTTTATTACAGGTTAAGGTTAGTTTAGGTTATATAATGCCATTTTTTAATGTACATTTATTAACTTATATAGTTATTAACTTATAAATAATAAAAGATATTTAATTAAAAAATAATAATTTTTAAGATGTATACACTGTAAGCACTTGTAAGGCATTAGTTTTTGGCTCTTTACATTTAAATTTTTCTAGATCATGGTATAAATATTTTTTAAAACCATACAAAACCAACCTTTTTAACTAAAGTTTAAAGTGTCACATTGTGCTTTAAACTTCAGTTTTAGAATATTTTTTCTTTCTCTTGGAGACATATTTTTCATTTACCCTAATCATTTCTCAGTATGCTGATTAATGTAACAGAGATCAAATGATCTACATAACAACGTTTGAATGGGGACTCTATGGTAAGCAGTTTAAGCTAAATGAATTCAGGAAAACAAAATACAAATAATTGGAGGAATTTCAATGCAGTGCTGGCTTGCAAGCACTAAAATGACTAGATTTTAGCAATAACATTCAACTTTAACAGACCATACAACATGATTGTTTGCATATAACGTTTGTCTCTATAAGTCCTCATTCTTTCAGGATAGCATTTTAATGAGATCTTGCATGGCAGTCAGACAGAAAATTAAATAACACCTGTTAGACCCTGAACAGAATATTCCCCGGCCATTATGAGAGCGCTTTATCATGGGAGCACTCACTACATCTAAATTAACTTATAAATGCATGGCAGCGTCTTGCATTTCAGCCACGTTGCCATTTAGTGTCTGTTGTTGCTTAAGGAATTCACTCAAAAGGCTTAAAAGATAATGGAAATGAAAATTAGGCCCTTGTCGAGGGTCGCATACACAAGATTGATGTCCTGGCTTTGAAGTCCAGTCCCATAAAGGTTCCCTGGGGTGTGTTTCATCCATGTTCAGAGCATGGTCAGGAACTTGGCCATGAAACAAAATGACCGTTTAACAAAAATGGTCTGTTAGGATTGGTCTAAAAGTGTTCTAAAAGTATTGCTGAAACATTGGGACATTTTTTTCTTGAATGGAAAAAAGGCGCAATTTATTTTACAAATTAACATTGGAGCAATTAATATTGCATGTTAATTATTGCTTTTAAATGTTTCAAAAATCCAAATTTAAAGGGTTTTTAGTTCACGGTATGCTGAAAATTCTTTTTCTCACCTTCATGCAATTTTAAACCTCTATGGTTTTTTTCCACAGCACATAATATTTCCTTTTAATTAGACATTTTCTTCATTAGGATCACCATGAGCACCCTGACATTTTTTCACTCTATGCCCCTCATAAAAATGTCTCAGGTTACGACTGTAACCTCTGTTCCCTGATAACAGGGCATGAGACACCTCAGGCGTGACAGGTGTCTGAAATCACAATCAAATCATGGCAATCACATTGACTGGCGACAGCCTGTGAATCATTAATGTGAATGATAAACATGCGACCTGAGAATATAAAAGGGCGCCTTGAAAACATGACAATATCCTTTCATCTGAAGGGACTGTTTGGTTGGCAGGCAGGCCCTAAGGTATGGCAAGGAGACACAATGACTTGTTCCTTTTTCTCAGTGAACATAGTCATAACCTGAGATGTTCCCTTTCGAAAGGGAACTCAAACTGCGTCGAATGATGCTCTGGGGAATGATATACCCTCAACGCCATGCTAAGGGGAGTGCATGCCAGGTGGCAGTGACAACTGTCAGAACCAGCAAATTCAAATGAAATGCTAGAACCACTTATCCTCAGGTCACACTATGCTGTCAGTGACAACATTCCCTACGGTCATAGCCCAAGCTATACGCCTTGCAGGAAAACCTTCCATAAACATGGTTAAATGAAAGGCCTACCTGGGCCTGGAACCACAGCTTCCAATTAGAAGGGGTCCATTCTAGGGAATGTGACTGGGGAACCCGAAGGAACCCTTGCCAATCACTCTTCAGGGGAATGTACTCACCCCGAAATGGCACCAGGTTGGCCTGACCTGGCGTCAGTTACATAGACACTTTGTCTGGCCACTTCCTGTCTGTCCGTATTCAGAGCCTCTGGACACATGCCTTTAGGTAAGGCATCCAACCCGAGGGACTGCAAAGCAGGCAGTGAACCATTCGGCCTGGATCTCAGAGACAAGATATTCTGGGGGTATGACTCATCATAGTGCTTTCCAACACTTGCCAGCGAGGGAAGTTTCTTTACTCGATCCACGGATCTACCCAGTGTTTGTGTTTCAAAACACTCAGGAGGCCTGTGAAGGCCTAAAGGCTGATCTAACTGGCCTCACGAGAGGCTTACAACCGTCTAACCAGACTCAGGAGTCCGCCTGCTCATAGTGACCCTCAGTGAGGGGAGCACATCAGTGGAGATTTCTTTAAGACTGCAAGGGAAGCTCAGCTTCCCCTATAATGTCAAAAAAATAATGGTCAAATGTGTACTATTGTGTTAACATTTTATTGAGTAAAAATGCGTTAGAACGCGGTAATCTCGAAGATGAGTTCGTTCAGAATAAGCTACAAATAGCAGGTCAGCTGACTTGATCTCCTTCATGCATACCTGTAGCGCGTCACAGTGCATGCATTTTCCTATGGCATTTCCCCGTTGAAGCTCGACGTCCATTGACTTCAATGGGGCTGCTTTGAACAGTTTTTTTCAGTGCTGTTAAACTAGACGGTCATTGGATAAATGCTGCGATTATGTCCCGCCCACGGACGCCGGGCGTCTCTGGGGTGAATAGGGAAGTGGGCTGGCCTGGCGTCCGGGCGTCCGCGTGATGATTGGAGGATTGCATCTCCTTTTGATTGACAGCGATTTCACCCAATAAAAAAATCGCTGACGCGGAAGCTAGTTTAAAGACTTCGAGCTCAGTCTCGTCGTGGATTTTGTGTGCATTTTACTCGAAAGACGAACTGCTGTAATATATTTCTTAGTATTTGCAATTTTCATCAGATATTTCACAGTTCAACCTAATTCCCACATTTCTTCCGTCGATGTCAGGTGTCTTGTTACATGTGCGGGCGTGGTGTTTGAATCACGGCACATCTGTCTAGTTTGGTTTCACTTTTGTGTTGGGATTCGGACATGCATTCTCCGCGTGTTTGTTTTCGGTTGTGAGTGCACAGGATGACCTTATGGTCGTACTCATGCGTAACGTTAGCGTTCTGTCTTGTCGTGTTCGCTCTGTGTTCAGTGTGTTGTGTATTGTGTAGCACATGGCTTGTGTTTACATCAGCCATGTGCTTTCATGTCATGTTTTGTCTTGTGCTGTGTAGCACACAGCTTGTGTTTTACACTAACTGTGTGCTTTCATGTTGTCATGTTCTGTGTGAACACGTGTCTTATGAGTGTTCTCATCGTTCTTCAGGTCTCATTTTGTGTGAGCACAATTGCTTTTTAATTTATTTTATTGGTCATGTGTTTTTGTCATGTTTGGTATGAGCACATGGCTTGTGCTTGTCATGTGTTTTTCATTGTGCCATATGTGCTTTCCTGTCATTGTGTCGACTCCCATATTGTTTCCTGATTATTAGTTACCTGTCCTCTCTCGTTACCTGCCTTTTTTTTGCTCCCAATTTATTCCCCTTGTTTTTTTGTTTTTTTTGTTTTTGTTTTTTTTTATCAATAAAATAAAGCCCATCAACTCTGCATCGAGTCCTCGCTCTTTTCACCATCCCCACACCTGACAGTCGGGTTTAAAAAAAAGAAGAAGAAAAAAGAGCTTCCCCTCTTTGAAAGACCAGCAGCCGCCACTGGAGCACATTGTCCGCCTGGCAGGCAAACCAGACTGTAGGCAGAAAAAGAGGTTCCGGGAGGGAACCAGTAGCAGAGAATGAACACTTAGGTCTAGCCAAGGCGCAAGCTCGCTTTCAACAGCTGCCTGCTAAGGCCAGCTGAAATGATAGCAAGAGGCCACTAGCTTCCTGAACGCAGCACCACTAGGAAACCACTCAGAGGGTGGCCTGGTGAGGACAACCAACTGATAACCACAGTATGTGGGAAACTCACCTACAGGGAGGCCTGGTGAGGCCTACTACCTGACAGGTCCCATTCAGGGAGGCCTGGATGGGGCCTACTGCCTGATAACCACAGTATGTGGAGAATTCAACTTCAGGGAGGCCTGGATAGGCCTACTACCTGATAACCACAGTATGTGGGGAACTCACCTTCAGGGAGGCCTGGAGAGGCCTACTACCTGATAACCTCAGTATGTGGGGAACTCACCTTCAGGGAGGCCTGGTGAGGCCTGCTACCTGATAACCACAGTCTGCGGGAGCTCATCTTCAGGGAGGCCTGGATGGGCCTACTACCTAATAGTCACAGCATGAGGGAACTCACTGATAGTTCCAAGGCGGCCTGCTAAGGCCAGCCAGCTGGGGCCTGGTTGGGCCTACTAGCTGATAGCAAGTCAATACTGCAACAAAAGTACACTCTAAGAAATGCTGGGTTGTTTTAACCCATCTTTGGGTCAAATATGGACAAACTCAGCCATTGGGTTAAATGTTTAAATAACATTTTTAACCCAACATTTGGGTTTGTCCATACTTGACCCAAATTTGGGTTAAAACAACCCATCATTTTTTAGAGTGTACACTGTTGGGAACCATACTACCCCAGAATAATTATTGGGTCCAGCCACAGGAGGGCTAATATGGCTAGCTATCTGGTAGTGGCTATAAAGTATGTCCCACAATGTTGGGACTCACTTCCAAGAAGGGACAGGTGAGAGCAGAGCATTCACAAAGAAAAATGCTCACAATTTGTACAGGCAGTTCCCTCGCTTTTCCTTCCCAGACAGAAAAACGCACAGTTTGTGTGTGTCACCCGGCTTCAGATATCTTGAGCACGGGTCTGCACACTTCTGAAAGCTTTTTATAATAACTTGATTTTCAAAGCCGTTGCAGACAAAACAGTCCCTGAAAACGAAAAGGTTATTGTCATGTTTGCAAGGCGCCCTTTTATACTTCCAGCTTGCATGTTATTCATTCAAATTAATGATTCACAGGCTGTCGCCGGTCAATGTGATTGTCGTGATTTGATTGTGATTTCACTTATCACGCCTGAGGCGTTCCCCAAAGTGTCATTCGACACAGTTCGAGTTCCCTATCAAAAGGGAACTGAAAATTAGTATTCAGATATGATTACATGCATCGAAGATGTGTATTTAGGTCACTTTATGTGTAAAGTGCATTTTAATGTATTTTTAATTAATAGATTCTGGGGCAAAAAACAAGAAGTGAAGGTTAAATTTGTGGCTTTTCCTCACACAAAACTTAAGAAGAGTTGGAATATAGAGCATGATAGTAGAGCAAATAGTTTAATTTTGTTACTATTTTAAGTTTTAGCAAATTGATGGTGAATTTGTATGATATATTTTGTATACGCCTTGCTGAGGTTTAGGGGTGGACCTTCATTAATTTATCAATTTATTAATCTGTCAACTCTTGGAGAGATTAGCATGGTTATGGACATGGCAATATTAATGTGTTTGGTCTTGGTGGAATAGAGCTGCTATGCTGCTACTGCTGTTGATTATTGCTGCACAGTGCGAGTACAGAGACTTGCTACTGCCAGTATGCACATTCACAGACATGCTGCTACACGTATAACATATGTAATTACCTGTATAGCAAATCTATACAGGTGGAGCTGGGGAAGTTGGAGGGTTTTCGAAAGCACGCTGCAGACTTTTAACAGCAAATACTGCAAAGTATTTGGATGTTGAGCAGCAAGCTCATTGGCTGCTGATGCAAATTCAACCAATCAGCTGCACTATGTAGACAATGACTTAATTGCTAGCAGATTGTGTTAAGGAACTATCAGCTTGTGCCATCTTCGAATTTCATGGCAGAACTTTACATTTCCGTCATGACAACTCTCAGAGTAGGATAGACGATAAATGGACAATTCAAGCCATTATATGCGTGCTTAAACAAGCATCGGTAGACATGCATATATCCACACATGGATGAACATCATCGTACCCCCAAGTGGCCTATGACTGTGTGCCTGGGCTACAACGCCAAATGACGTAGCTCTAGAAACGTGCACTCTTTAAATGTGTTCATATTAACAATATAAATCACAATGCAAGCTAATGGAGATAAGAAAACCCAGCGACAACCTGAATTTAAGTCGTTTGATAATTTTATTGACATAACCCTTATACTCTTATTTTAATGAGTAAAAAAGCCGTTAATAAAAAAGGCACAATAAATGAATGACAGGAAATACCGCTTGCTGCCATATAAACAGAACTGCGGAAACGCTACTGCTTTTATGCTTAATAACAATGGCGCCACCAGGGGGTGGCCAGGGGTGGCCATGGCCACCCCTGGCCGACTCCTGGCCACCCCATTGGCCACCCCAATGGCCAGTATTAATTTTTGTAGCATCAGTTATGCATTTTATAAATAAGTCAAAAATATTCTTAAGTAAAAGAAGACGGGGAATTATGTGTCGTGACGTGCTTTTTAAGTGCCAAATGGTATACTGTTACAGCAGCTTTTAGGTGTGTTTTTGCCACGTTTGGACAGGCAGGGATGCAAACAGCGCTCTTTTCGGCGCCTCCCGCTTTTTTCACGTCAGTTTGGGTGACAAAGTCATCTGAAGTCATTCCATAGCTTAATGTGAGGGACAGAAGTATATTTACATCATTAAAGTATAAACTCGTTTTCCCTCCTCTGCGACTGCCATCATTCTCCATTCATATTCAAACAGCGTACGCGCGCCTCTTGGATGCACGGTAAAACTCTCTCCAATATGATATATTGACATTATAAATGCATGATCTGTAGATAAAAATCTGTATATTCGCATAAAATTACTTTATTTTCTTGGAGTTTGTTGCCGTTTTTAAAGACTCACTACCGTGTTCTGTTAGATCACACATACATATCACAAGGATTATGAATCGGCATCAAACGCACAATAACTGTGAAACAAAGGAACAAATCGCACTTGGATTTGTGCGCTCAACATTTCTTCGATTTGTGACATGAGCTTTTAAATGCGCACTTATGAAGCGCAGTGCTGCTGCACACTGTGACTCCAAGTTGCTTTGAGCACATCATTCTGCACCCGCTCTGTTTTTCATGTAATCATGCAAGAACGGGCTCAATCATGGGTTTGCGCACTGAAATATTATTAAAAGCCAATATATTTTGTTATACCTAGCCTGCTCAATACATTTTAAATAAGCATAATTTAATTGTATATAATTTATTTGTAGTTTAGGCTATGCACTTCTGAATTCTTGACATTAATATATAAATATAAAATTGTGACATGATTGCCTGATTGAATTTTAAAAGAGAACTAATAGTAATTTGTTTTTATTAACATATTTAGATTTTATAAAATTACTGTGCAGATTTTTTCAAGAATTACTTTTTGCTGGTGATGTATACACTCATTAAGTGTATTAAAAATTCATAATACATTTATGTAATATTTAAAGGTGTTAACTGTAATCTTACACTGCAAACTAATAACTTAAAAATGATTCAATTCATCACAATTGTGTAAGTATCTGGAAATTTGCTGTGGGGCAAGGACCCTTATATATCATATAATATATATCATTATATACAATGTAATATATATCAGTTGGGCCCTACTAATATCATTAGTAACATTAAATATTACACAATAATCCAAAGTATATCAGTAGGAGTTTCCTTAAGTCTTTCTGATAGTTTTCTACAGGCTGGTTTATTACAACAGTAGAAAACAATTCTGAAATTATGGTTTATACTGTAGTTTTGGTGTGCCACCCCAAGATTTTAACTGGCCCCATCTGGCCACCCCTATGAAAAATTTCTGGAGGCGCCACTGCTTAATAATTCACTTCTTCATCGAAAGCAAGACCGCTATATATGATGCCTAGTTAATTAATAGCAGACCACGCAAAATGCACCAATATATGAAGTAAAAGAGTGTTCTCTTGTCTAAGATGTTGATATCAGATGCTTTCTGAAAGCGTGCTGCAGACATCTAATAGCAATTGCTGGCAAGTTTTTGAATGTTGAGCAGCAAGAAAATTCACTACTGATGAAAAAAAGCAGCCGATCTGTTGCACTATGTAGACAACGATGTAATTGTTAGCAGATTGAATTAACCTGAGAAAAAAACAAAAAAAAAAAACAAACAAAAAAAAACAAACTAACAAACAAACTAGAGTTTCATGATTGAACTTTGTATTTCTGTTGGCATATTTTTGTCTTTTTTTTTGTGAGGATAGTGACACTATTCTATGAAAAGAGCTACAATTTTTTTTTCAACTGAGAAAAAGAAACAACTAAAAACTAAATGGTTTTGAAATGTCACGTGGGTGAGTAAACAATGTCAAAATTGGCAATGTTGGGTTAAACTATTTTAACGCATCTCATTTAACCAAGAATGGTCAATGGAGAGATGGGACTAAATGATCGCAGAGGGCACATTATGGATCAGTGGAGAGAGGTGAGATAGGTCCTCTCTGCTGAAGCAGTCAGTTGTTTCATATTCACCTGTATGATTGAAGCCTGAATGTGTGCTACATTTCAATTGGCACTGGACCCCCTCCAGAGTGCTGGAGAGATCTAATGCCTTGCCAATCATATGCACATAATAAGGAAAGGGGGGTAAAGGTGAGAGTCATGACTTCCAAATGTCTTCTGTTCTGTTTGTCAGACTCGTCAGGCATGCAATATCTCAACTGCTGCCCGAGCGAGCTCAGGTATTGACCTTAAAACACTTTCAAAGGGTTTTATTTGAAAGAAATGTTTGTAAAAGCCATATAGGGGCGACAGCGACTGTTTATGCATGCTTTGACTGATTGATGTCGAAAGCATCTCTGTTTGAAATCTGCTTTGGCGAGGGATCTGAGTACAGGAAGTGTGTACTGTAAAGCGCAGGCCATATTGGGCCGTAGCATGGCGTCTGTGAGCGGCTGCACTCACCTAAAGTGCTGGTTGCACATTGAGCCACTGATGCTTGCTTAATGGCAGGCTGCGGCGTCTCTATCCGCCTTTCCAAATCCAACCGTTTGGGCAGATGCTCCCTGGCAGTCGATGAGCCTCTGGCACACCTATTAATTAGGTTTCTTCATACAGGAAGCAGGTTTTGGGAGATGAGTACTGTCTCTCTTTTGGCTCTGAGAGTTTCATGGGAAATGGCAGTGTTGGAGAATGCACAAAGCTGGCACTTGACAAGTGGGAGTGGTTTTAGAAAGGCACCAAATGTTCCTCTGTAGTGGCTTTTTGTTTTTGATGGAGATTCATTTTTTTCTGTTGTACAGTGACTGAACTGCAATGGAACTTACTCATTGTTTGAATGTTTGTTCGATTAATTTGTTAACTACGTGGTGATATATTTTAGGGTAATGCTGACTTCTAAATTTCTAAAGTTCTAAATTTGGTTAGTGTAAAAGCTGTTTTCTTAACTCATTCTTTGCACACCCAGGAGACGCACAGAGTCTGCATAAAAACGCAGTTACAATTACTTATGGTGGTATTGTAGAGTCAAGCAATTAAACCAAGTCTAGTAACAGACTCACCCCATGTATACTATCCTATAGTACATATAAAGACTTAGATTGCAGGGATTAGTGAGTTTAACATCAGAAAAGAAATATTGATGATTTTTTAATTTTTATTTAATTTAATTCATTTTAGAAAATAGTTTAGTGTAAAAGTGCACTGTAAGTAAATTGAATTGAACTGAACATTTTTGGGGATGTTTATAATATATTTAACAGTACGCTAATGGTTTGTAGGAAAAAAAGATCTGCTTATAATACAATACAAATGAATTGTTTTATGGATTATATTTTAATTATTTATTTTGGTTTAAGTACAATGACAACACAAAAGCCAATTATTAAAAATTTCATTTTGGATATTATTTAAAGCTGCAGTCCGCAGTTTTTCCTCTTTGACGCCATCTCAGTTCGAAATCTGCAATTGCAGCTATTCGTAGAATTATCAACTTTACGTGAGTTGTACCTCGGCGCGGCACAGCGCGGATGAATCAAATGTTTGAGGAGAGTGTGTGGCTGTCAGTCACCGTGCCGGTGTGGATACTGGCATTCATTTCAGAATCACAGATTATTCTTTTTGGAAGTATGACCAGAATAAGAATTTTCACTCTAAAATGTCACCTGAACAAATAAGTAACATCCACTTCTGTTCTTCTGAGCAACTAAATGAAAAAAATTATTGCAGTAAAATGTGCTGATTAAATCTATCGATCGTTTATCATGTGATCTCAAACCATTATACTTTGTTCTCAAATTGTTAATGTTAACAACATCAGCATTGCGTGACTACATTTAAAGCCCTTCAGATATTTATCCTTGTGTCCACATGCCCGGTTGCAGTCTCTTTTTCCAACCTCTCAGTCCAAAGTCTTTTACATTTATTCTTATGCATTGTGAATCTCTATTTGTCACTTGTGATTGTCATTTGGACCTTTCTGGATCCGCCATCGACTTAATAAGTTTAATTATATCAAGTTCTGTGAGAAAAGGCTATAAATCTCCACCTCCAACATCCTTTACTTGCAATATAGCTGACTAGCCGAGACTCCTTCTTTATGTGTACAGGTGTGATGTACTGTAATGACACAAAGACATGCTTGAATCTCCCATGGAAATCCACCAGTACCACTGGAATTAAAAACATTACAAGCTTACCGTTTTGAATCGAGCTAAGGCAAGCAGATGGTTTTCAACACTGGCTTGTTATGTACTTGCTCAAACATTTATTTTGGATAATTTGTAACCCAAAAAAGTTACAGACTGAAGCTTTAATTTTTACAATATGTTGTCCTTAGAATGTCTAACCCATTATTTTTCTCACATTGTATACGTAGATTTTTACACATGACAAGTTAGGATAAAGGTTCCTTTATTTTTTTAGAAACGACTATCATATTTGTAAAAAAAAAAAAGAAAGTGATCTAAGCAGTTTTTAAATATATCCTGTTTACTCAACAAAACTCTTAAAATCCAGCAATTAGTTATTGCACCTCATTCTCCATGATTTTTCCAGGCAGTATAAAAACCTGTGCACAGTGAACACCAGAAATTGCATGGAAACCATATTAGTGAGTCAGATTTGAGCTGTCCATGTCAGTCAGTATTTGAAGTCTGTTCCACATCTGAAGGACACTGTTGAATTTTCAGATTTCTTTATTTTTCTAAAATGTGTAACATCTTCCTCTGTATAAAATACTTCTCATCACAGTATTTCATATATCACATTGGGACATTGAATTTAGCACTTGATGTGCGGTGAAGCCCTTTCTGATTGATAGATATGTTCACTGTTAAAAGAGCTTGACTGTAGCCTGCGGGTAAAGACATATCCAACCCCAGAGTCTTCTGAAAGGTCAACGCGCCATTTAATCAAACATCAGACTGCTGAGGCCGAGCTGTCAGAGCTACGTGACCTTCTGCTCTCCTCACTTTTAAAGATCAGCTTTAACCTGCTCAAATGCTGTCACACTTACCAGATCTGTCCTGCTGTTCCCTGAGCAAGATCACTCACCTCACTGCCTCTTTGCTCTTGGTCTTCGCCCACTGTCTGCATTTCCTTCAAGTGTGTTTGTGATCTTTGTCTAGCACTCGCCTTTGTTGCTAGTGTTTGCTGACAGATGCTTTTATAACACATAGCACCGTTCATCTCACACAGACATTTTTTTTTTTTAACAAACTTCAGTTCAGCTTTCAATTATTCTGTGCTCAGTAGCAGGAAATCCAGTCATCTTTTAGTTCTAAAACAAAATGACACATTGCCATTAGGGCTAATAGAGTTTGATGTGGCTCATTAGGTCTTCATAGGCTATTGCGTATAGTGGCTCTATTTTTCGATGGCAAATTGGATGCGATGATGATCTCTTGCTAATGGTTATTTCTAATTCAGAGCTAATGTGGTTGTCCAAGCCCCTCCCATGAATGCAAATGAAACGGTTGTTAAGGAGGATGACATTGTGTAGTGGAATTTCTAGTATCAAACATTGGGGCTACTTGGCCTTGAATTGCAATTTAAAAGATTTTAGCTATTGCATTGCTGATGCTTTCTGCTCTGTGTATTAGCAATTACATTTTACAAAGCTTTCATAACCCTAACTGGTTTGGCAAGTTGTGAGTTTTCTCACTCTTTGTACTACAAGGTCCCTTATTGTCCTAGACAATTTTCAAAGACTAAGATATTTCTTATGCATCTGCTATAATGGCAAAACCACCTTTTTATTTACAGAAGAGTGCAATCTATTGAATAATTATTAAATAAAATAATTATACAATTACACAAAACCGTAATTACAGAAGTGTCACAAAGTTGTCATGATCACCAGCTGGATTGCCCTTGATATCAAGCCCACACATATCAATTTCCGATGGCCACCAGCATGTCCAGTTATAATGGTCGCTAGTCCTGTGTTTCCATTACATTCCCATCCGGTCCACAACATGGCAGCCGCACCAGATCCTGATCACAACATGGCTGCTACACCAAAGCCTTCAGTCAACATGGCCGCCACGCCAGAACGTCATGAACATCGAGCATGAAGCCATTAAGGTGTGCCCTAGGCGTTTGAGACTTATTTAGCTTGGAGGACACTTGTGCATGCAGTTGGCATCTCTGCGGTAATGTCAAGCCTCAGGGTCTCAGAGATGGTCCCACTGTCAACTGTCAACAAAGCGATGGCTATTGTGTGTGCTTGGTTTGCATGTTGCTCTTTAACCTGTGAACCCATTCCAACCCATGAGATGGCTCCAGCTTCTGACCAGAGTCCAGTGATTGCTCCAGTCCCAGAGTTCAGTCTGCTCTTGTCCCTGAGCTGCTCTAGAAACCCCTCCTGGCATAGAGTTTTCTCTCTGCCTTGATACGAACACAAGGGTAATTACAGAGTTTCTTGTGTTACTTGATACGACCACGGAGGTCGTCCTTGAGAATTCAGCCTTCTTCGACACGACCGCAGAAGTCGTACCGGAACTTCCTGTCTACCCTTGAGAGCCACCAGAGGGCACTCAATCACACACTTTTGCCATTCCATCAAAGACTTCATTACCAGTAATCCTTTTCCTGGACTCATAATCCTTGATTTCTGACAGCTGTATGTCATTAGCCTGTTGACTAACCTTATAAAAGCCATGAGCTAGTCAGTCATTCTTTGTGAAGACTTGTATGTTACCACTGCATTTCTGAACCCTCAGTTTCCTGGATTTACCTGCTTTCCTGAGTTTCCTGCTCCCCTAAGCTACCTGCTCTCCTGAGTTACCTGCTCTCCTGAGTTACCTGCTCCCCTGAGCTACCTACTCTCCTGAGTTACCTGCTCCCCTGAGTTACCTGCTCTCCTGAGCTACCTGCTCTCCTGAGTTACCTGCTCTCCTGAGTTACCTGCTCTCCTGAGTTACCTGCTCTCCTGAGTTACCTGCTCTCCTGAGTTACCTGCCCTCCTGAGTTACCTGCTCCCCTGAGCTACCTACTCTCCTGAGTTACCTGCCCTCCTGAGTTACCTGCTCCCCTGAGTTACCTGCTTTCCTGAGTTACCTGCTCCCCTGAGTTACCTGCTTTCCTGAATTACCTGCTCTCCTGAGTTACCTGCTCCCCTGAGTTACCTGCTCCCCTGAGTTACCTGCTCTCCTGAGTTACCTGCTCTCCTGAGTTACCTGTTTTCCTGAGTTACCTGCATTGGCCTTGGTTTTTGGATGGTTTTTATGTGTTTTGACCCTTTGCCTACTGTAATGACTACGATTTTGGACTACCCTCAAATAAAGCTGCATTTGGATCTTCACTCTTCATGTCTATGTGGAGTAGGCTACGGAAAAAAGTGAGTCTTCTTCAATCAGGAACACAACGACCAATGAATTTACATAAGCTTTCCAGTCATTTCAGTGTTCAGTTATATAAGGTTGTTTAAATAATTTTTTACTCAAAATGTATATGGCACCACACATGACATGCAGGGGTAAAATTTGATTTTGTGGCCATGAATTAATAAGTCAGTGAAGAAGTCAAAAGTTCAGTTTAAACTGTCAACCTAAAGCTATATATGAAGAGTTCAGATGCAAAAGCCTCTAAGTGCCATTTGAAATTTTCCTCTTTAATGATGATTTTTACCAAACTTGTATATTTAAGTTCAGTAATTTCACTTAAATGGCAATGATAATTACCTATTAATTGTTATTTAAGTGAAATTACTGAACTTAAATATACAAGTTTGATAAAAATCATCATTAAAGAAGAAAATTTCAAATGGCATTTAGAGGCTTTTGCATCTGAACTCTTCATATATATACAGGTATATATATACACTCACCGGCCACTTTATTAGGTACACCTGTCCAACTGCTCGATCACATGGCGGCAACTCAGTGCATTTAGGCATGTAGACATGGTCAAGACAATCTCCTGCAGTTCAAACCGAGCATCAGTATGGGGAAGAAAGGTGATTTGAGTGACTTTGAACGTGGCATGATTGTTGGTGCCAGAAGGGCTGGTCTGAGTATTTCAGAAACTGTTAATCTACTGGGATTTTCACGTACAACCATCTCTAGGGTTTACAGAGAATGGTCCGAAAAAGAAAAAACATCCAGTGAGCGGCAGTTCTGTGGGCGGAAATGCCTTGTTGATGCCAGAGGTCAGAGGAGAATGGCCAGACTGGTTCGAGCTGATAGAAGGGCAACAGTGACTCAAATAACCACCCGTTACAACCAAGGTGGTGCAGAAGAGCATCTCTGAACGCACAGTACGTCGAACTTTGAGGCAGATGGGCTACAGCAGCAGAAGACCACACCGGGTGCCACTCCTTTCAGCTAAGAACAGGAAACTGAGGCTACAATTTGCACAAGCTCATCGAAATTGGACAATAGAAGATTGGAAAAACGTTGCCTGGTCTGATGAGTCTCGGTTTCTGCTGCGACATTCGGATGGTAGGGTCAGAATTTGGCGTCTACAACATGAAAGCATGGATCCATCCTGCCTTGTATCAACGGTTCAGGCTGGTGGTGGTGGTGTCATGGTGTGGGGAATATTTTCTTGGCACTCTTTGGGCCCCTTGGTACCAATTAAGCATCTTTGCAACGCCACAGCCTACCTGAGTATTGTTGCTGACCATGTCCATCCTTTATGACCACAATGTACCCAACTTCTGATGGCTACTTTCAGCAGGATAATGCGCCATGTCATAAAGCTGGAATCATCTCAGACTGGTTTCTTGAACATGACAATGAGTTCGCTGTACTCAAATGGCCTCCACAGTCACCAGATCTCAATCCTATAGAGCATCTTTGGGATGTGGTGGAACGGGAGATTCGCATCATGGATGTGCAGCCGACAAATCTGCGGCAACTGTGTGATGCCATCATGTCAATATGGACCAAACTCCCTGAAGAATGCTTCCAGCACCTTGTTGAATCTATGCCACGAAGAATTGAGGCAGTTCTGAAGGCAAAAGGGGGTCCAACCCGTTACTAGCATGCGGTACCTAATAAAGTGGCCGGTGAGTGTATACAGTATATATATATAGCTTTAGGTATATTTAAGTTCAGTTTAAACTGTCAACCTATAGATATATATATAGCTTTAGGTTGACAGTTTAAACTGAACTTTTGACTTCTTCACTGAAGTCAAATAAGTCATATATATATATATATTAGAGCCCGACCGATAAAGGATTTTGAAGGCCGATACCGATATACAAATATTTTTTGGTTTTAAAATCCGATATTCCGATATATCGGCCGATATATATATTTTTTTTCAGAAACGCGCAATAAAAAATTAACGGATTTCCTTAACTTTAGTTATTTGTAGTTGTTTATGAGTTTTAACTAAAATAATATGATAATGCATTTTAAAAAGAAACTTGTTTCTTTTATTGTCACAACAGAACAGACTGATGATAGTGGCATTAGCTAGCTTTATGGTTAACTAGTCTATGATGAGCCATAATTTAGCAATGGATTACGTCATACTGCAAATTGTAAAACATACATTTTCAATATAACAGGCCAAGGAGAGATGATGCGTCTCATTGCTATAACTGTCACGCGCTATTAAAGAAATGTATCAGTCACATTGTCAAAAGTTAAAAGGACAGTCAGTCAACTACACTGTAACAACGCAACGTAACTATTACTAGCTAATTCCGCTTCACTCTCAGCTTATTTAACAGCAGCAAAATTTATGACTATCATGTCCAGTTTTGTCATGCTTATTTGAGTTAAGAAAACTGATGGGGATGATCTTTTAATTGCTATTCAAGCAATGTATCGTGACCAACTCAACGAGTGTTGCCAACAGGGACGTTATAAAGTGCCCTCTGGTGGACAAACTATACAACTCCAACTCTCCTGAAATGGTTCAAGCGCATTTCGTCCGTTTTTATTTTATTTTTGAAATATTCATTTATCGGCCATTATAACTGCCGATAACGATAGTTTGGAAAATGTCTAATATCGGCCGATAATATCGGCCTGCCGATATATCGGCCTGGCTCTAATATATAGATAATATATTGAATGATACATCATTTAAGCCATCTTGCAGACCCTTTAGAAGTGTGCTGAGGGCCCCTTGGGTTCTGACCTTCTTGTTGAAAATCACTGGTATATTTGATATTTTACGGCATCAAATCATATTTCTTAACACTGTTTCACTCATCCACTTAATGGGCTGATTTGCCCTATATGCATTTCTGCTTCATCTTGCTTTCTCAGCTCTGGCCTCTGAAGTTATGATTGAAAAAGTGTATAAAAGTGCAGAGATGGCAATAAAACGATTGCATTTTCTAGTCTGTCATGCCGTCCCTATTGAGTGTTCAGAAATCAGCAATAAATATGGAATACTGATTTTAGTCACAGCAGCTGCAAACAAAACATGTCTTCATCCTAATGAGAAAACAACTAATGTGTTTCTGAACATTGTAGGGTTTGCAACGAAAAGCTGACTAAACCTGCCACTAATGAAGTGCAGACTAGAATCGTTTGGGGACAAATCGTGAGTTGCCAACTCGTGTAGTGCGTTACATCCTGTTGTGGATCACGTTGTGTTGAACAGCTCAACAACTTGAATACTCCTGATTTCACAGAAATCAAGTCATATGGTGTGAACCACTCAGTTTAGCCCGACGTTTTAAAATCATGTAGTGTGAAGGCTTTGCTAGCACAGAAAATGAGTCTGAGCTGATTACCAATTTTCTGAGCCTGCTCTAACATATGATTATAGATTTTTAATTTAACTTTAATTATTTCAGTTATTTTAAGTTATTTATTTATTTCTTGAGAAGCATTTTACCAGTGTTTTAGACACTGAAAATCTAAATCCTCAGCAGTTTGCCATCATCCTCGTTTCTCGATCTTTCATATTGGTCTCAGGTTGTACATAAAAAAACCATTAAAAAAAACAACTCAAAATCACTCATGATTTTATTAAAACAAATAGGGCTTCAATCACTTTCGTGTGGCATTCCATAATCAGTTGAATAATCTTTGAATATGATTCATAAAATAAACAAACAACAAAATGAAAGTAAAGTGTTGCAGCTCCTCATGGACAACTGCCTCATATAAACATAGTAAAACACAACACAAATGTCCCAGGCCTGGCCTTGACTTTTATCCTTCCGAAACTCCTCCATGATACTTGAGGCCAGTGTCTCGTGCAGGTGACGCTCATTTACACTCATACGGCTTGCCATAGTCAGTTGCATAATCTTCCTTTTTATTGCTACTGTAATTTTACAATAGATTATAATGATGCCCTTAGCATACAGTATTTTGAGTGACTAGTAACGTGATGCTGACATATTTTAGCAGTTTATTGCTTAGCTATAGTAAGTTAACAAAGAAAAAAAAAACTACAGTTGCCTATTTACAGATTAATGTACATAAAATACTGTACAAAACCAGGAATATTATTATACATATCAATTGTTCTCACATTTACAGTAATATAAAATTATTTACAGTGACTTATTTTATCTATTCTAACCATTTTCCTAACATTTTCCTGAGCTCTTTTGTAAATGAAAAGTATTTCTTACTTTACTTTATCTGTTTATCTTATCACCATGGTACTGCTATTTTTCTTATTACCTTTGCTTTTTCCTATCACTTCTTCTGCAGTTTTACACAGAAGTCCACTGATTTTCCAGCTCATCTACTTGTTCTGTTGACCCATTTAACTCCTTAAATGTTTCTTCACATATATTTTTTGAATGTATCCCAATCTGCTGATTTAATCGAATCTTGGTTCTTCTATATTAAATCTCAGAATTATATCTACTTATATTACTTCTACTCCAATTTTATTTATAATGGGGATTCTTTTGTCCTGTTTTTGCACAGTGAATTCTGTGTGATTGGATTCCCAAAAAATAGTGTTGGTCTAAAGAGAGCTGAAGGATGAGAGTTGAACATGCTTTCCATTTGCGCATGTGCAAATATTGCTGTACTGCAGAAGCATCACAACTGCAATACAATCATTTACCTTGAGCTGTGTACATTTGAAATATTACTTTTTCTAATTTTGTCAACACATGAGTTTTAATTTTAATGCACAAACAAAACTACATTATTTAAAGTTACATTATTAACTACATTATTTTTAGTAAATGATTTGTGAATTTTATGGTTTCAATTTTCTCCAAATTGTCTGATTATAAAATGATTGTTTACATACAGTATTGAAGAAACATTATTATACAAAACACATACTGTAATAGCAAGTAAGATATACAATATTACAATGACACTTAAAGTATTTACATTTTACATTGCTTTTTAACACACTGCACAATGCACTTTATCCACACTGTGGATTGTGTCAGATAATGCCATGTTGGAAACATTTCCATTGACATTTTACTGGTTTTTCAGATATCTAAATGAATACAAATGTGAACATGTAACATTTAGTTTTCAAAGACACTGGATATGGTAATGGACTGGTCTACTTTTTACCTCCTTATCAATGACCAGCTTGCTCTTTCCTCTGTACTTCTGACAGGCGAGACATTTAATTAGGGATGGAACTAGCATAGTGCCCTGTAGCCTCTCTTTGGAAGATAATACACTCAGTGGCCACCTTTTTAGGTACACCTGCTTGGTAAACAATATGTAGGAATTTTGTAATAAAATATCAAAAAATCACTTGCACCGTGTGATATTTCCTGCAGTTGTGTACTTCCAATATCCTTTTATCCTTCGGAACTTTTGCAGAGCATGTCAGAGGTTCTGGGTTCTAATTCACACTCGTATAGTTTTTTTTTCTTCATCAAAACCGACTATGTAGGGACAAGTTTGTGTGCATTTTTGTTTTGTCATTTCACCGAAATGAACAAATAGTCTCCGAAACGGATTGAAGCACATGTGCATAAGACTGCG
Organism: Pimephales promelas; assembly: GCF_016745375.1. The sequence continues at coordinate 10,590,012 of NW_024121133.1, forward strand.
CGAGCCACGAGATACACTGTTACCGCGCCACCGATCGCAGCGGGAACGAGAACTTCTTTGATCACTTGATTTTAAAAACAACATAGTTCAGAGCTAGATCGCCTCTTATTTAACAAACGAACGAATTGAATTCTCTGCCAGCAGGGGATATTTTATTTATTTCTATTGGTAGCTACATCCATGCCGCGAGAGGTTTTAAAAAGTGGTGGGGACAATATCGACCCTAGCAAAAAGTGGTGGGGACATGTCCCACACGCAAATTACGCCCCTTTGAAAATGCCACATTGATAGTTCACAGCCTACTCATGACAAGATTTCACTGCACGTTACTGCATAAGAGGTCGTTCACATTCATTATTCAAGTTCGTTATTTCAAACATAGGTGCGCCAGGACACCTCTGTTCATTATTGCATAGCAAGGACAGACGCCACGGCAGAGCAAGCGCTTTTGTAAAGGAGAAAGCGTGCTCTCCATGAGGACGAGGACGTATCAGCAAAGAATTAATTGATTTCTAGCCCTTGCATTTGCTTTACTACTACTACTACTAGTACAGTACAGCTATCGGCTGTTCGGCCGAAAATTCGTTTCGATGTTGTTACGGAAAGGTTGAAGCTGATGAGTTGGTTATTGTCATATGGCCTGTTGAGATGAGAAGTTACGATGTTTTCATCTTGAAAAAACAATTGAAATAACGAATTTGCACGCGAAAAACACAATATGTGAACGGCCCCTAAAGTGGACTCGGGTGCGGTAGTTTTACGAGTAGGAGTAACGTTAGGAGCTTCTTCACTGCCGTTAGAAACATTTGTAGGTAAAACAGTGTTTATGCATTATGCTGTTTCCTGAAACTGCAAACTGATTTATTATTTAATATGTAATGAATAACTGTCAAATATGAGTGTGAATGAGTGCATTTAGATGAGAAACTGATGCGCTTTATGCAGTAAGTTTTATACACATCCCCAATGATGGAACAATCTAAATGCAAAACTTTGGTTGTAAGCATATGGATTTGGTTTGGGTGGGTTTTCACTGCTAGTGCTAATACTTGTACAAGTATGTGAGATGGCATTGGCTCAGTGATTCATGTCGGTTGTCTTCAAATCGGAAGGTTGGTGGTTCAATCCCTGCTTCCACCTGACCAAGTGTCGAGGTGTCCATGAGCAAGACGCCTAACCCCAGTTACTCCCGATGAGCTGGATGGCGCCTTGCATGGCTGACACCCCTGCCAATGTATGAATGGGTGAATTCGTGGTAAAAAATGTAAAGCGCTTTGGTGACCATTGGGTCTGTGAAGGCGCTATATAAATGCAGTCCATTTAACAAGAAAATTTGGTTTAGTCTGATATGTTTTTTTTTTTCTTTTTCTTCGCTGCCTGTCTATATATTAAGCCATAGTGACTGAGGTTGTTTGGGTTATTCAGGTATAACTGAATGGCGAAAAACATTCATTTAGCTTCAGTGCTGTAAGGAGGTCAGAGGAGAATTTGCAGACTGGTTTAAGCTGACAGAAAGGCAAACACATCAAACCTTAAAGTGGATGAGCTACAGCAGAAGACGACACAGAAGCTCCACTTTTGTCAGTTGAGAACAGGAAATGGGCATGGGCTCAACAAAACTGAGAGAAAAAAAAAAACTCAGCTGGAGTTCTTCTATAATCAAATTTGAATTTGATGGGCCCAAGCATACAGTACCATGGCCACCATGACCACCATGGTGGGCACAAGTATTAAAGTGCATAAATAAAAGAAGAACATTTCAAAGTCTTTCAGTGTGACTCACTCAAAGTGTGACTATACTGTGGAAGATGTCTGAATAATAAAGTAGAGCAGCAAAATAACTAGATGTAGTTGTTTATTTTGCCATAGGAAATTCTACATTAAATAAATATGTACTTACTTATTCATTTACTGGCTGCCAGGTTGTTTTTCTGATTCATTGTCAACTGATTTCTGTGCAGTTGCTAGGGTGTCCTTGTTTGGTGGTAGGTAGTTGTTTAGTGGCCCAAGTCAAAAAAAAAAAAAAAAAATCAAGACCTAGTCTGTTATGGTTTCTAGATATGTCCTTTTCTAGTCTTCTTTTAACAATGGTCAAAAGGAAGCTCTTTGTTATGTACCTACAAAATACACTATAAAAGAAGAGAGAGGTTGGAAATCTTATCTCCAATCAAGCGGTGTGAAATAAGCTGTAAGATTATCTTAACTGTAGATCTTTTACATTATCACACTCAGAAAAACAGATATCGGTCGGATCAGCAGGGTTACACATGTGAAAATGAAACACCTTTTCTACAGAGGATCACTGCCAGTGGACGGGGGAGTTGAAATACAATAACAACAGGTTATGCTTTACATGGGCACCTGCACAGAGTCAAGTAAACACAGCTGAGCTGTTTGTGTCTGTGGGGGTCGGGGCCACTTTGGCCCCTGTGAGTGCTTGTCTGGTGAGCGAAATGGCAGCTGTTTATGAACACTGCCCACGTCCGGATGGATGAGGCTGTAACTGAAGTGGGCTTTTATCCAGGAGGATGTCTCTTCAAATACCCCATCTCAGCCCCAGCCATGTGTGCCATGAGAGACAGTCATTTCGCTCTGTCGTTCTGTGAGCTCAGGGGAGTGAGACTGGCCTGGAGGATCCAATCAGTGCAGAAAAACATTTGGCGTCTCAGTCCGTAGGGAAAGCAGCTCCGCATGAGTGGCGCTCCTCGCTGTTCCTCTCAAGTCCATCTCTATTTGTTACAGGGGAGATGAGCTTAGCGTTTTGCTGTTTTACAGTTTTGGTTCACGTGGTCACTGAGCCTTTACATCAGTGGTTTCGACCTGGTGGGTCGTGACTCAAAAATGCCTCACAGATCTGTTCTGATGCTGAAATAATCGTGCATAGTTAGGATATCAAAATAAAGGTGAAAACGCTTCCCATATTTTTCGTTGTTGACGCCAAATGCTGTGGGCCCTATCATACGTGCGACGCTAATGTTTTTTGCTAGTTTCAGCCTGACGCAGTTATCATTTTCTCGTCCTGTGCCAAGTTGTTTAAATAGCCCATTTGTTCGCTCATAGGTGTGCTTGTCTGAAAACAAGGTGTGTTCTTAAAATTGATTGAATATCAACTGGTTGATATTTTGAGGCAACTGAAAGAGACTGGTTTAAAGTCAATGGTGCAATATTATTATTTTTTTATTATTATTCAAAGGGCGCATTGGTAATATGCGCCTATAGGCGATCCACAATACACTCTGCTTATCACACACACACAGAACAAAGAAGCGCACAAAGAAGCACATGAACTAGCCAAATATATATAAAAAATAAAGGATTACAATGTAAAAGATTATTATTTTTTACACAAAGATATGGTGGAATCCGGCTTGTCCCGTAGATAGTCTGCTTGCAGACCATGTACTTAGATCGTTATAATAGAGCCCTTTGTGCGTCAAATCAAACTCTAGTATTTTGATGGAAATTCATGTGTCAGTTGGTAGAAATTAGTTAAATTAGGAAGATACCATCATAGGTTGAGTGACATGCCTTCGCCCTTTAAAAATCAATTCAACATTAAATAAAGATTTGTAGTAAGGATAAACATGGTTTGTGTCGACCAAAATGTGTAGTTAGTTGTGTAGCCATTTAGGAACCAAACACTTCCACTGTAAAAATAGCCAGTTAAGGTTTTTAAAAGAAAGCTACATGATTTGAGCTCATCAAAACAAATCATCTGTTTATAGTTAATGGCTTCACTGAGCAGTTAATGAACCAGCATCTCACAAACATCTTGCTTTCATCGCTTTCATCTGTCTGAGAATGAAGCAAGTTTTATGTACATAAAGTTTGTGAAACAAACCACAAAATTCATGTAAACCATAAATCAAAAGTTGCAGAAAAATTCAATACATTTGAAGCATTTTTGTTGTTGTTTTAACTTTTGCCTAATAAACAACTGTATAACATTTAATGTCCATTTTGAAATCTCAGTCTTAATTAGTAAAACCAGTTCAACCAATACCTGAGAAATAAAGTGAGTTGTAGAAATTTGTCGTGGTCTACAATACTTGAAAGGTAATCTTTTATATCTGCTGGGTTTTACTAAATCTATTAACTATTAAATTAATAAGCATAATAACTATGAATTACCAAAGAAATATGCAACTGTGATTGGCTGAATATATTTAAAACATCCATCCTTCATTTTTTTTTTTTGGTAGAAAATGTGATTGATGCTTCCCTACAAAACCCACTGCTACATTTCCATTTTGTAGGGTGATGTCAGGGTGTTGTAATTAATTTGCTATGGTGCTTGTAATTTAGCATGCTTGGTGGCTGTTAGATTTGTCAGGGTGGTTACTTATACTGGCCTATTATTCAGTTATTCAGTGGCCTCTCATTTTCTCATTTGTACGTTTGTGCTTTGTTTCCCTAAGGCTAGTGATACCGGTCAGGTACTGCTTACAGATGCTGATTCACAACCCCTCTGCTAGTGGCGGCAGAGTCTTTAGGGAGGCGTTACATCAGGTTTAATAAACACATCACATACATTATGTAAGTCAATGCTTTGAAGGGCAAGAGAACATGCCAGACATTATTAAATCATAGTTCACCCATCATCATGAAAATGATGTCATTTACTCAGCCTCAAGTTGTTCCAAACCATTATGAATTTCTTTATTTTGCTGAACACAAAAGAAGATATTTTGAAGAATGTAAGAAACCAACAAGTTGATGGGCTCCATACTATGGAAGTCAATGGGGTCCATCGACTGTTTGGTTACCCATATACCCATATTTTTGGGTGAACTAAGCGTTCTGCAGGGTGCTTCAATTATAGAAACTTTTAGGGGTTCCATGGTAACTTTATGGATTGCATTTTAATTAAAATTATATGCAATATAATATATATATTAATATTTTAATATATTACAATTAAACAGCTTGTTTACATATTTTATATCTAGAAAAAAAGTTTTTTGCAATCATTTGAGACATTTCTTTATTTCTCCTAACTTTATGGATTGCATTTTAATAAAAATTTTATGAATTAAACAGCTTGTATACATACTTTATAACTAGAAAAAAGTTTTATGCTATCATTTGAGACATTTCTCCTTATTTAGAAGCTTTTTGGCAGATAAAATAAAGATGTTTAAATACATCCTTGTGTGTATTTATATATACAAAATATTTATACGCAGTACACACACATATATTATACTGTATAAACACAAACTTTTATTTTGGATGTGATTAATCGGAAACCCTTTCCATCTCAACGAATTGAACCTTTTCTTTCCAAGAGTGAAAAGGAGATGTTTCGCGGAATGCAACATTACCAAACAGCTTTTTTCTTTACAGTGAAAGTTAATAATAACAAACCAGACTGTTCATGCACTAAAAGATTAGGTGTACAGTGTCACAAGTTAGTGGATGGTTAATTGTCAAACTCACATGGTTGCGACTGTCAGTGCCGTCCTAGGTGGGGTGCGAGGCCCTGTGCTAACTTGAAATGCGAGCATGTCCTCCCACAGAGACAGACTGAACCTTTGCGGCTGAAACACGGATAGATGTTTTAAATGTTTAAAAGGTATTACATTGAAATCTGTTGAATAAAGTGTAAATTTAGTTTGTGGGTAGATTAAATAATGATAAGTGGATAATCATCACCTGTATGGAGATCATTAAATTTTTTTTTTACTGGCTCAAAACACACACCGCAATTGTGCAATACCGTCGATTGGCTGTAGCTCGTGACATCATTGAGGTTGAGTCGTGCGGCAGCTCTGGATATCTAGCATGCTAGATATTTTTCTGGGTCTGTGAGGCGTCTGCGAGGGTCTTTGATGCGTTGTTGGCTCTTTCATATAACAGATTTGTGAGCGTTCATTGCCCGCTAATCCCCTGCGGTTTGCACGCGATAACTGACTTGACGGCGAGCTCAAAGATTTGCAAATCTGGCTTAAAATCATGTTGATGTCTTTCACATGGTAAAGGAGGACTAACAGTAAATTAAACGCTAATTAAATTAATATTCAGCAAGCCACCAGACCAAGGCCTTCTAGTACTTTCTTCAATCTGTCTCCAGTGGGTTGGGCTAATCCAAAAAAGTGAAAACAAGGGGGGTGTTCTGAAGACAGGCTGTTATCTGTGAAACAGGGGTGCTCTGAAAACACCCCCATTAGCAATTAGTGCTTTCCTCCTGATGAAATTAACACGTCAAAAAATCGACTAATCAGAACAGCTGGGCCCCCTAGTGGCGTAGTTAACTTCCTGGGAAGGACATGAACAATAAATTATGACTATTTCTAGTGAAAGAACCTGGTAGAACAGTATATGTATATGTAAGATGTAGAAAAAATAAAATGCTACAAAATGGATAATATGACACTTTAAATACATCTATATCAGTTTAAGATGGGCGCAGTAATCAGTGAAATACATACATCATTATTTATTACCCTAAAAACTCCGCAACATGAGCCATTTAGCTCTTTCCACATAAACTGAAGCCTGTATTGAAACATTTAGTCCATTCATTATTTATTATTTATAAACCTTTCACCTCTTTTGACAGGCTTATGAAAGTGTGTTTTTTTCATGAAATACTTTGATAAATGAACGGCAGAGGACAATCGTTCATTTATATGCAAATAGGGGCCCTATTTGATATCAAGCCAAAGAGAGATAAACATTATTATGCTCTAGTGTGAGTGTGTTGTTTTACACACACACCCATGGACGTTCAGTAAATAGATACTTAAGACGTGTCAATCATGCGCTGTAACCCTTTTTTTTTTTCATATCCATTTTAATTCTTGTTTCTCCTGATACGCTTGCAGTCCTATTAATAACACACACAATAAATATCAGAGTCAAGCACCATAAGACGTTCTTTTATTATGAGGAATGGGACAATTTGGCACAGAAAGCTTGTGGGTGTTCAAAACACGCACATCACTTATCTAAATAGTTCAGTCGGTCGCCGAATGTTAAGTTATTAAACACCACAAATCTGTATACAGACTCGTTTGCTGCTGCAGAATGAAATTAGAAAAAACTTGAGCATTATTTATTTATTTATTTATTTATTTTTTTGCATAATGGGTCACAATCAATGTCTGATATTTTTGTTTAAATGGTGGCTATATGCAAGTGCACTTCTAAATAGGTTGTCCAACATTGCAATAATCAATACCAGTTAAATTTCAGATTCCCATTCTTAAAATTAATACAATAAAACAGACAAATTAAAATATATTCAAGCACACTCCCTTATTTAAAGGGGACATATCATGCAAAATCCACTTTTTTAGCCCTTAAATGCATTTTGTTGTATATTTGGAGTGTTTATAAGTACAGAAAAGATGAAATTATTCTCTTCAGGTGATTCGTTTATATCTTTATATTCTGTTTTTGTCATATTTTTCAACCTGTTTAGATTTTTCTATCACGTCACCGTATTTGCAGCGGAACTGCCAAATAAGGACATTGACTACAGGTCCAACACTTCGAGCAATCCGCCATTATTATTTCTCGCTCCGATTTTGTAGTCCGAGCTCAATGATGCAGAAGTTACGAGAGGGCAAGTCAAAATGTTCAGTTGTTGGATGTACGTTAGTGACCTGAAGCACTTCAACAACCTCCGCCAGTATACAGAAGGGTTTGCCGATTGACTTCGTCTGAATGAGAGGTAAATTCCTTCTATCTTTAGAGACGACAAACAGAGCATTTCGATAAGCTGTGAATATAGTTAATAAAAATAAAGTACTTTACTTTCTTAAAACACATGGTGGTCATGGTTTAGCAGTACCTTTGTCTTTCTTTGTTTTTGTTTTGAAGTAACGTTACACGTCTGCAGTATTATTGTTCTTGAGTTTCATCAATGGTCATTTAGCTGCGTTGTTTTCTGATGCTTTTCTAAACGTATCATATTGTCAATACAGATTTTTTTTGTGGTATGATTAGACCGTAGTCATTTATCTTGTCAGTGTGCTTGTTTTAACAAGAGAAATAGTCGACTTTCACTAATAACACAAAACAGTTAACTCGCATACCAATATATCCATATGAAGAAGTTGTTCTGCAGGTTCGTCGTCGTCTTTATCAACTCACTCGCTATGGCTAGAATATGTAAGGCTTGATGGACAAGTCTTCTGTTGTTGACATTTTATTAACGTGTGAATAAAAATGTTCTTTGAAGGTATCGTATATAATCGTATATAATCTCTAATCAAACTACAATAATGGCCGAACGTGGGGAGTTGAACTGACCGTGAACTCATCGACCTGGAGGGCGGGCGGGGTATGACGCATCTCCTGTTTATTTAAAGGGGACGCATTAAAACGGGTCGCTCAAAGACGCACATCAGAAAAGGGGCCTGTGGAGCTATAATAATGAGGAATTCAGACCCAAGCATTGCAGTTATGTTTTATATAGACCACAACGGTATGATTTATATGTAAAAATGAATGATTTAAAAGCATGATATGTACCCTTTAAAAAAGTGAATATTTAAAAATATTTGTGCTTAAAAAAATAAATAAAAATAATATATTGAATATTCAGACAATAGCATGTATCTTTCACGTATTTCTCAATAAAGTAAACACTGTTTCATGTTCTAAAATAATTATTCAAGTAATCATCATTCCATACTCAAAAATAAAGAACAAAGAAACAAAGACACCAATGAAGTAAACAGTGCTTGATGTTTTTCAGTTATTAAAGGCATATTATCAAATAAAATGTTTGTGGCCACTGATTTTTTTTTTTTAGCTTTTGTTTTTTTCTGCTCAAACTGTTGCTTTTGCTAGTTTTTTTTTTTTTTTTCATGTGCAATAGAATGGCATATGCAATGTTGGACCAACATTCCACAGGCCACAATCAACAACCTGAGACCTAAGGGTATTTTTACAATTAATTTTCTGTCTGGTGTTATTTACTAAAAAAGCGTGTAAAACATCAACTCTTTGGTGCACAGACAATTGACACACCTCTTTTTTTTTCAGGACAAATTGAACTTTCAGCATATTTGTGTTGCATTGATGTCACCTGAATGTAAAATAAGTTATGGGACCATAAAGACAAATGAAAAAATAAATCGGAAATTGAATAACTCAAATATTTTTTGAAATCACACAAATAAATAAAAGCTAATCAAATTTCCTCTGGAAAACAGTTTGTTCATGTCTTTAGAGTTCTGGAGCACAGGAAGAAACATTATAGCTTGTACAGAACAAAAACTATTGACATTTTTCCAAAAGAATTCCAGGCGTTTTGGGCCTCATGAAATTCACTGGTGCCAAGCCTCAAAAGAGTTCCTATCAGCAATCACACAGAGGGCCACATCACAGGCTTTGCATTTCTATTTTATTTATTCTTTTATTTATTGTGTTCTTTTTATACTTTTATACCACTTTTATTCTACTATAATACTTTTTATGTATTATGTAAATGGCACTTCAGCTGAGTCTATCCTGGTAATATACTGTAGTTCCTCATCTGTCAAAAAGCTCTGTTCTCCTGAAAATCCATAATCCTGCATGGCATCAAAAAAGGCCAGCACTTTATTTACATACATTTTTCTCTGTGTTCTCGCGCGTCTCTATCTCTCTCCACTATATCAGCGCTTATATCAGTGCAGGTTCATGCGTAATGACACACACCAATGTTTACGACGGATCAGCCTGTAATTGGTCAAAAATCATTGCGTGAAAACATCATGCGATATCCAAAATGGCAGCTAGCATCGAGCTAGCGGCAAAAATGAGGGAATATTTATAAATTATGGACTTCAAGAGTATCAAAGTTTGATATATGCGATATACGCGATTGCTGAAAACCTCTGAAAAGGATGCACAAGTTCCAGGCTGGATAGAAAACCTTCCGTAAAGGCTAGAAAGACACCAAAGACACCCCCGTGATGGCTAGCTTGTTAGCTTTCTGCTGGAAAAAACGGTAAGAAAATCGATAAATCTGTCATCGAGTTATGTAAACATTTATCGGAGGTGATGTGTGGCGTCGTCGACGATGCCGTCGGTCTCAAAAGGGTTAACTCTATGCAAAGGAGATGTGTTGCACTGCATGATGCACATGGTGGTCACACCAGATACAGACTGGTTTTCGGAAGCGCTGACGGTAGGCTTCAGGAACCAATTCATACGCTCTGAACTAGGGATGGGCATTCGATTAAATTTTCTTAGTCGATCGTCGGAAGAATTAACGATCGACTATCGATTAATCATTAATATTTTTATATTCAAATTTATTATATTTCACTTTTTATAAATTAAAAATGCAATGAAAATACAACAATAAAGCGTTTTTCCTCTATTAGATCTTTATTACAAGATGATCATCTTGTTAAACTGGGCATTTGGTTAGGCTAAATTTGAAGATATGTGCGGCGGTGTTTTAACGCAACTGAACCTGCAGCTGCGAGTTGGCCCTCGTGAGACCCTCGTTTGTTCCAAAATAATAAGAATAATAAAAATAACTTAACCAAAAACATAATAACATTTAGATCTGACAGGTTTTGTCAAAATGTAACTCAATCAAGGCATGGAGTCGAGAAAGGGTGAGAGAGCTTAGCCTACCTGACAATCAATTAGGCTAGGCTACTTAAAGCTTCATAAAAAATAACTCGCATACAACTTCTGCTCCAGTCTACTGACTTTTGTTGAGAAAGATAAGCATGTTGATGACATGATCTGGGGTCAGACGCGACCGCAACCTGCATGGTGACCGTCAAGCCTTGTTTACACTTTCGCCTTGCACTTCAGCGCGTGAGCTCGAGTCTCTGCAGACTGCGAGCGCACCTCCCCAAACGGACGAGGTGTTTATATTTATACTCATTTTTTTCGCGCGCACCTTCACGCTCGTGTCTTTTGGCCATCCTAACTTTGCTGCAATACCTTCAAAAGTGGTGAAGGAACAATCTACCTCAGCTTCTCTTAAAGGTAGTACTAGCTTTACACACCTCAAAACGTTCGGCTGGGTATTGCCTACTTGATCATCATCGCTGACTGTGTTGGATCATGAAGGTGAACTTTCAAACGTGGTGGAGAGGGAGCTCTCAAGCGTGGAAGGGGGAACTAATTCAAGATTTTTTAGCTTAAATGTCACGCTGTGCTTCTGGAGTTGTACTACTTTAATATCGTGCTCGTGTCTTTTTAGCTCCAAGTCAAGCTCTTTTAACTTAACTGCCATCATCAGATTCAGCGGAAAGGGGTAAAACTGAAGTTAAAGTTTCTCCCTCTACTACCTTCTCCTCTAACACATCTATTGGGGATTCAGCAGGTAAAATGCCCGTACTCACCAACTAGGGCTGGGCGATAAAACGATAACGATATGGATCGCGATAGACACGTTATCGTTTCAATAAAAAATGTGTTCGATATTTTTTTTTCTTCGTCGGAAGAAACCACAGGTTGCGAAGGAGGATTGGTTGCAAAGGCACTCACTCTCTGGTAACCTAGCAACGTAGGGAGTGACACGCTAACAGGCAATGTAACGGTGTCAGTTTGGTTGCGCCATATCATTGTCTCGTGCTTCTGGATTTAGGGGAGGTTGAAAATTAGCTTAATTCCCAAAATGGTGGAATATCCCTGTAACGTTAGCTAGGCTTATCGTTAGCCGGGTGCTCTGCTCTGACTTCTTATGATACAGTGCATGTTTAAGAAACAAACTTTCGGGTTGGCACACAAAGATTTTTGATAATTATACTGATTTCACGCTCAGAAATGTTTCATTTGCATATTACAATCACATAAAAATCAAGGGGACACATATGACCACAACCCCCACCACCCACGTCCTGCCGCACTGCGCCACTGCCACCTTTATTAATCTGAGGAGTTTGCAGGTCTGATTGTGAATTTAGACTTATGTTTACATTTTAATAATTTGAGTTCTCTATGGTTGTGTTGACATTTCTGGTTATTTAGGATTATAATCAGAGGTAGGTTACGTTTAAAATAAAAATGTTTAAATGTAATATTTTTTTTTCTCCTGGTCCTTATTTTAAATGGGTCATAAAAAAATCAATAATTATTGATATTGACCGGATTGAAACACTGATATCGTGATAGAGTTTTCAGCCATATCGCCCAGCCAACCCATTATACAGTTCCTTCTTAATCACTTGCTTGGCAGCATCTCTGGGCACAGTAACATTAGAGAAATCCGCAATTAACAAAAATCTTTTTTCCTGCACTAATTAAAAACTTCTGTAGTTGGAGCAAATAACTTTGTAGAGAACAACCCTTAACTTTAAATAATGGAATTCGAAGATCCCGGACGAGCCCCCAAATATGTTACCCCTAAAGCCCCGTTCACACCGCCAGCGATTTTGTCGCTGTGTGTCGCTAGGCTCTGTACTGTGATGTCGCTTGTGGGCGTTCGTAGTGCTGTTGCTCTTGTGTTATTGGTAGACTGCACGTTTGGCCATATCTATACAAAAGACCATCACAAGTGATATATAATTTTAATTTGACTGGGAATAAATGACTTTTAAGGCTAAAAAGAAACCATATGCTGTTAGGAGAGTGTTTTTATATCTCCACAGCTGTGTTCAGTGGATTAAATCATTTACCAGATCAACGATCGATCAATGAACAAATTAAACTCACTCATACTGTCACAAATTATAAAAACGTCATTCGAATTCGACAAATAATCAATTTTCTTGTCCCTAATAGTCAATGTAATGCAGGGGAAATTGTAAAATGAACTGCAGCAGTGCTAACGTGCATCATATAATTACAACACTCGAACTGTAACGTTAAATGTATGAATTAAACTCACTGTCGACAGTTTCTTTTCCATGCATCATTTTATTATCCATGTATGTGGTTACAGTCAAATCATATAAAACAGTGCAATCGTCCTCAAACTCTTTCTTTCTGTCTTGCCTGCACTGCACTCGAGACGGTGACGTGAGCTGAGCTCCACTGAAAGTCTTCTTTCCTATTGGTTGTCGCTCGCGAAAATCGCTTCTCATTTGCATAAAGTTGAAAATTCTCAACTTTTGTCGCTTGTCTCTTGTCGCTTGACACGCCCACATTCTGTCGCCAACGGTCACTGTCGCTCGTGTCGCCGGATGTCGCCAGCGCTCCATTGAAATGAATGGGATCTTGTCGCTTTGTCGCTGCGTGTCGCTGGCGGTGTGAACGGGGCTTAAGTATGTCTAGGGGTCAGAAAGTAGCAAAGTTTGATTTTAAAGAGCAATATTCAGAGCCCTGCCACGGCACCACAACAGGAAAGTTCTCTTCAACAATTTTATTCAAGTTAACAACAATTTACTTAGAGCAAATTGTGAAGGAAACAAAGACTTCTGGAGGGGGCAATGCCAAAATAACAAATAAAAGTTTAATCTGCCTGGGGGAGTCAATTTCATACTAAACATCTTAAAGAAAATACAAATAAATAACAGAAACGTAAACGGTCTCCCTTCCTGACCACAAACCAGTAGAAAACAGGGGATAGCAAAACAAAAATGGCACCCACCTCCCTACAGTTCCCAGATAATCAGATAAATAACAGCTTAAATGATAAAGCAAAACGGGGGAGTCTCACAAATAAACAACAGAAAGTGGCTCCAGTAAATTAACAATAAGCTGCAATAAAGCAACAATTCTTTAGGCAAAAACAACAAGAGGCAGTGTTGCACAGGTGCACAACAAGGAACACAACAGCTCTCAACAACCGTGCCAGTGATAGTACTGCTGGCTTTTATGCTGCGGCCCTCCTGGTTGATTAACAGGTTCAGTTGGAGACGTAATCAGCTACCTGCCCGAGTGAAAAAGTGGGGGGAGCCAAAGGAGAGCAGGAGACACCAAAACAACAAAGAAAAACACACAGATCACTGTACCATGTACTTCGCAAAAATAAACGTCCTTGGACGTAACATGATGAAAAAGTTTTATCGATTAAATTATCGACAAATAATCAATTTTATTTTAATCATTAGCATCCGAAAAATAAGAGGATCCATTTCCATCCACCTGTGCACTTCAAGCGATATTGCGCACAAAAAAAAATAATAAAAAAATAGATTGAAGATGGAAGCAACAAGATGTGCATAAATTCTAAAAATGTGCACCAAAAAAATATACAATGAAAACACATTTACCAAATAAATACCTCAATGCACAACAAACAAACTCAATAGACTTTGCTTCAACAGTGAATGTGATTGGATAACTGGATTAACCAGCAGACTGATTTCATTGCACAGCATCTCAAATGTTGGTTTGACCATTCTGAAATTTATTTCTGACCAAAAGTCTGTCATCAAAATAGTTTGTTTTAATTCCCTCATATGACTGCATTCCCAAACACCTAGTATCTGAATCCAAGATAACATGACAGCATTTATGTAAGACGCATGTCATTTATGATGTTGGGAAAAAAGAGCCACATTGGCTTCCCGTTTGCAGCAACTTCCATTTTTACTACAGATATTTTGTGCCAATTTCTCTTGAACACATTGGATGGAAATGGTGCTACTTCCTCATATGTTTAATTTGACATTCAAAGTTAAATTCGCAACTTTGTATGGAAAAAAAAATCATCAATCAATATGGTTTCCTTTGGTGTGATTAAAGCCTATTTTCACAGGAGTGTCACGCGAACCTTCATCCAGAGACATAGCAGTAAAAATCAGATCATATGCACAAGTCGGCACTCGGCACAGACCACAAAAGTGTCCACAGTGTGGTACTTAAAAGTATTCCATCTTGCATCTTTGTTATGCTGTATTTGTAATTTCCATTCTGTTTTTATCTTTAATAAAAATAAATGAAATAAAAAATCTATAAAAACAACTATCTTGTGATATGTAATTGCAGAGCAATGAATTAACCATTATTTTTTTTTTTAGAAATTGCTGACATCCATACTTCTGAAAGTTGACAAAAGCTTTTAACAGATATGCACATTTCAGCATATTTTGCCCTTACTGTATAAACAGCGCTTGAAAAGGGAAACGTTCTGAAGAAGGTTCTCTAATTGTGAGTGGGAGTTTTCATGCTGTTTTTTTTTTTTTTGTATTATAATGAGTAGCGATCCAGTCATGGAATTTGTTAATTTTGAATACGCTATGTTGAGCACTTATGGCAATTGTTATCAGTGGGTGAAGGCAACAGCAGAGCATACAGACTCACACTCTGATGTATTGCTTTTTCACAGCTGCACCAGCTCGTTTTTCATTTCAGTGTAATCACTACCAAAACTGAAAATAAATGTCGCAGTCTATTAATGTACAACAAAAGTATTGGTTTATTAAATATCAAAAGTTATATCAGGCAAAATGGAAAAGATAATATTTATTAAAGGGATGGTATAATGCCCCTTTTTACAATATGTTTATGTGAAGTTTTAGCTCAAAATACCCCACAGCTATTTATTTTTTTTACAGCATGTTAAAGTTGTCACTTTTTGAGGGTCTTTAAAAACGCGTCTCTTTGTGTGTGTCCCTTTAAATGCAAATGAGCTGCTGCTCCTGGGACAGAGGGCAGAGCTTCAAGAGCTTGTGTGTTAGTAGATTTGATTACCTCACGTAGACGAGCACTAAAATGTCAGAAACTGTTCTTTCTTTTATGTTTAAATTGTAGTCGGACAATGATGGAGAGACTCAAGAAGAAGTGACAACCTTTGATTAGCATATTCTGATAATCTATAAAATCGCTTGTGTGGGAACTATTGTGAGGTGCCTACAGAGTGGCATGCTAATGCATTGGTGTTACATACTGTAAGGCATGTGAAAATGTGAAAAGATGGATGTGACAGCTTGAGCAGACTCACAAATGTGCTCTACTACAACAACTCTTCCTCTTCTCAACATGGACTACTTGTTCACGAGGGCGGGGTTTATGTAAATTTTAGGGTTGGTGATGTCACTAACCAGGGAGGAATGTTGTGTAGTCCCTACTATGTGTTGTAGTCCTTAATAAAACAATTTCTTTGAAAAGCAAATATCTTATTTTGCTTTGAACTTTAACTTTGCAGATGTTGGTTATGCTCAAACAGCAACATTACACACTAACTGAAGTTAGTGAAATCATAGTCAACCACCCATTTAAAAGTGGGCATTAAACGGAAGTTGAGATAGTCTTTTCTTCTCTGTGTGACATACATCCAAGTAAAACTGCTTCTCAAACAAAGAAAAAAATGTAGGACGGAATTGGATTCTGTCAATAGAGCATCACAATAACGCCCACAGCCGGTGCCGGAAGTAAAAAGTCAATACAATTTCGCCATTGACATTTGGGATATAAGCCATAAAAACGTAACCATACATGGTAGACCTAAAACCAGCTACGGCTGTACTAAGTGATTGTATATGCTCATATAAACGCCAAAAGATCATGGAGCACTAACCTTGTTTTAAGATAAATCCCTTTTATTCGTGATGTATTGGATAAGTACTTCATTACCCACAATCCTGAACAATCCCACAGTGATGCATCTGATTGGTGGAAGTCGTGTCACATGTCTGAAACCCCGCGAAGGTACGTGAAGACTGAAGATCCCGTAATGACGTAGAGCTAAGTTCAATGGTCTCACCTCAGAGACGACCCCGCGCCATTGGATATACACTCTAAAAAATGCTGGGTTGTTTTAACCCAACTTTGGGTCAAATATGGACTAACCCAGCCGTTGGGTTAAATTTTTACATTACATTTTTAACCCAACATTTCGGGTTTGTCCATATTTGACCCAACATTGGGTTAAAACGACCCAGCATTTTTTAGAGTGTACAGTAGCCGCAACACAGCCAATGAGCGAGCCAGATGCTCAATGTTTTAGCATGTGCATAAGCTTCAGTAAATCGAGGAAAAGGAGTTTTCCTGCACATTCACAATATAAATTCACTGGACGAAAAAGTTCACACGGCCGTCGTCAGCTTTGAAAGTCACTCAAAAGGCTCTTTCACGGTGGCTTTCAGACGACTTCAGTGAGGCGCGGTGGTTTATGGGAGGAGTAGTTCCTTTGCTCGGAAATGAAAATATGTACACAGGCTTGTACCTTTGACTTTTTTGGGATTTTCTCTTCGTTTTTTCACTCGAAATGATATGTTGTATGCTTATGAGTTCAGCCGTAGCAGGTCATCCTCAGACATGATCTAATACTCTTTAGATATGGATTTTACAAAATGTCAATGGGAGAAATGAATGGGAAATTTACTTCCGGTACCAGCGCTCTCTCGGGCTGTGGGCGGGACTGTGATTCTCAGTAGGAAATTGATTGGATGGTTAGACCTCATGTGAGTGACAGGTTGTCCCGCCCTCACTCCAAAATACATGTCATAGAGAAAAGAAGAGATGCCACTGCAAGGAGAAGGGGAAGTTAATTATACATAAATACTGTATAATCAATGCTCCAATATTCTTTTAAAAAAAGTCAAATTGTATTACAAGGCATTGTTAACCTTTTCAAACTTAATGTTCAAAATGTTCCCACTGGACTGTGTTTATCCACTGACCTACAGAATCCCAGGACAGATAGTGGCAGATGTAGGAATTAAGTTATGAAACTGAATATGTTGAATGTTCATCTGATTTACTCGAATGGGTCATCAAGAATTATTGCTCCTTTCAATCACTGAGTTACGAGTTAATGACTCGTTTTATGTTGAAAAATGGCCAGTCAGTGTGCCATTAAAATTGTAATTTAAATGATTTTTTTGGACATTTCTAATTATAAAGTTGGATACATTTCTCTTCAGACATGCAAATAAGAAAATAGTATTCTACTGTTCATTGTTCTGTGAACAATGTCACAGACTAACAATTTCTTAAAACAATTAAAGATCATTTAAATGATTTATGCATAATCTAAATAATATTTGTGGGCATGATATATTTCAAGACAACACATATAGTACATCCGTGCAAACGTGACAGTCATCCATTTAAAATGTACGTCTGTTTCCCTTCATGACAACATTTTACAAAAAAAACAACAACCCAAAAACAGCAAATCGATGGAATAAACAAACACAATTTGCATGAATTTCAGCCCTCTCTGTTTTCATCAGTGAGATGTCTCTGGTCTATGTCGAGTACTCTGAACTGATGTGGAGTGATGGATACACACTCATTTTATTTAGCTTGAGGCAAATCTCAGCTAGGTGACAGCAGTATTGCAGGCTCTTGGGAGCCTGTTCATTTTTTAATTCATCCCTCCTTCATGAAGTGGGGAATTGGGGAGGCATTGTTCAATAATGAAATAAACTCATCATGGGGGACTCTTGAATTGTCTCATTTTGGAGTCGGCATTCTCAGCCTGCAAGAACCCCTCATTGCTACATCCATTGCTTTGATTCAGTTGTTTTTTATTACATTATGAAAAGCAAACAACGTGTGATAGAAACTGACTTTTATTATTTCGAGAGGAGTCATGGGGAATATTCAGAATGGCAGATTACATACCAGTGTTGAAATAGTAAAATGCATTGTGGATTCTGCACAGAGTTAAGATACAGTTTCTAAGGTGTACTGTGGGGTTGCTAAATATTTTCTAGGTGGTTGCTTGGATGTTTGAGTTGGTTTGTAGGTGGTTGTCAAATGAAACCATGCTATTGTAATAGCCTTGTGTGTAGACTTGGCTCAGGCTCAGGTCCCTCCTTCAATGTCAATGGACTTTGTTCACTCTCAAATCCATTGGATTAGTTTCCCCTCGTGCCTCATACCTAAAGGAGTAGTCCACTTTACTCACCCCTGTGTCATCCAAGATGCCAATGTCTTTCTTTCTTCAGTCGAAAAGAAATTAAGGTTTTTGATAAAAACATTCCAGGATTTTTCTCCATACGATGCACTTTACTGGTAACCAAACGGTTCAAGGTCCAAAAGACAGTTTCAGTGCAAACTGCAAACTGTTCAAAGGGCTTTAAACGATTCCAGACGATGAATAAGGGTCTTATCAAGAGAAACCATCAGTCATTAAAAAAAAATAAAAATAACAAAGTTTAAGTTTTATAAGCTCAAATGCTCGCCTTGCTCTGTTCTGTGATGCACGTTCGTGACTCTCCTGTTCGAACTCGTTCATCAAAATGAACAAATATTTTTCCGAGTCAATTTGTTCATTTCGTTCGTTGAATGAAACAAATGACTCAAAAAAAAAAATTTGTTAAAGTAAGTAAAGTGCCAGTAAAGTGCATTATATGGAGAAAAATCCTGGAATGTTTTCATCAAAAACCTTAATTTCTTTTTCAAAAATGTCACCTGTTATAATGTTTTAAAGTACCATTTCAATAGAAATGCAATTTCCAATTTCAAAACGTTTGTTACAGGATGAATTTGGG
The DNA here is from genome assembly GCF_016745375.1 of Pimephales promelas. The sequence continues at coordinate 10,609,307 of NW_024121133.1, forward strand.
TTGTTTAAGCTTTTGAATGATATAAGCCAATTTTATTTTTGACTACTAAAATAGGTGATGGGGATAAAAAGGATAGTTAACAGGCTATCTCCTTATTTCATCAGACCACCAAACACATTTTTATACAAATGTGGCTTGCAAGATGCAAGTACAAATTTCCATATTTCTAAAACAATAATTTGACACCATGCAAGGTAATAACACCATGTAGCATAGCACTATTTGATACTTTTCGTTTCACGCTGCATTGTTTGACATATTTTTAAAATTGGAAAGGCATTATACAGCATGTATAGTGTGTAATAGGCTGTATGCTTAACTGCATGCCAATGTATGCTGCAATGATTTATCATTGCTTCTTCATGTCAGACTTGAGCGGATAGGTAATTGTTTGCGAGACTCTGGCTTGTGTGTGTGTGCGTTTGGCAGTGAAAAATGCTTACTCTGCACCTCTGTCAGTTGAACCTGCTGGGAGTTTGCGGTGTGAAAGTGTGGACCGGTCTTTCTGATGGATCCATAACCTCAGCTCATGTCCCTCAGCATCATAATTGATTTACGACTAACCAATCATATGTTCGCCTAAGATAAATCAAGATAGGGAAGTGAATGTTCCCTTAGAGGTTCATTCAGGGTAGAATTTTATTACTGGAGTTAGATGAGACTTAATTGAGTTTTCTGTTATGTTTCAGTATATATAGCATCCAAAGGTGTATCTCCTCAAACAACTTTGGTCAAATAAAAATAGACTCAAATTAAAAATATATTTGTTGAAACATACAAATATAAAGCTACGCATTTTTAGCATCCTAGATAATTTGAAATTGAATGTAAGAATTTAAATGCTCCATTTCGTTTTATAATGAGTTCATATTCAGAGCTCTGAATGTTTGAGTTCATATTTGAGCATTATTTTAAGATTCAATAATGTGAAGCATTTTTTTGTCTTGCTCAATTAATTAATGAAAAAAACTCTTCTTCTGTGATTTAGTTTGTTTTTTAATTAATTTTTCTGCCAAATTTGTCTGCTAAATCAGTCATGTTGTGTGACCAAAAAAAATAAATAAATACAATTTGATAATTTGACCTTTTTATGACGGAAAAGGTCATAAAAACTCCTTAAAAAGTTCCATTGATTCATAAAACTATAAGTGAATTTTTAATTTTTTTTTTATCTCAAGAGAAGTAGAAGGTTTCAGTGGAAGTCTCCATGCAATCTCATTGCTGTCTTGAAGACGTCTATGATTTTTCTCTCTTGCAGGCTCTATCCTGAAGCTCATGTCTTTGAGCAGCCCCTCTCCATGTCTTCTGAGTGAGGGCTGTGTTTGTTGTTTTGAAGTGATTCTGACAGGAACAGACACATCTCATTGTGTCAGTTTTCCAAAACTCGTTCCCTTTGACCAGGTTTTGTTCTGCCATGGCGCTGAAACTCTGGATCGCTACAATTGTCAGCTTAACAGCTTTGAGGAAAGAAATCATTTGATCTGTCTTTGTAACACTTTGGCTGTACACAAATAAACCAGTGTTTGGGTTTGATGGCACCAGTGCCATTCAGCGGAGCAGGTATGGCGTGCCACATAAAGATGACCAGCCTCACAACGACTGAACAGATTGATTTCATGTTAGTGGAATGGATGGAAATATTCCAGCAACCTGGACACTCAAGCAGTATCAGGATGGGATTGTGGAAAGCAATTCACTACTTTTCAGTGCTAGAAAGTTCCTGATTGCCTGATGAGTTTTTGTTTGGGTGTTGCAGGATCCTACAGCTTTCTGAACACTGAAATTGCAGTATACCCAAAGTCCCTTTTAAATAAAGTCAGTTCATTTGCTGAACATATTTGCAATGCCTCCGGCAGCTCTTTCCAGACCAACTCCTTTCTACTTGAATGGGGAATGGGGAAATGCTGAAGCCTCAAAAACTGATTGCCAAACATTTCAATAACATATTTTAAATCAACAATTCAAGAGTCTTAAGAAACTAATAGTCTCTATATGAACTAGAGCTTCTAACAGGCACTGCAGGCTCTTTTTGTCCTATTCCAAGTAATATGAGTGAACCCTCTTGGTAAATATTGGTATATATACAGTCTTTGGTGTACAGTAGCTAAACCACTGAGCCATCAAAATAACAAAGATGAGTCAAGGTGAAATGGTATTTGCCACCCCTTTTACATCTGTAATGTGGGATTTTCTCTGTGATACAGATTAATTAATATTAAACCTTTTAAAACATTGCCTCCACAAACTTTTGAGTGAACTCTCCACATATACCAAAAGTGTTGGGCGATCCCAAAGTCCGTTTAAAAGCACACGATGCAGGAATTCCGTTTTTGTCAAACAGCAACCCCTAGAGTCGCTGTGGAGTACTTGTATTTAACATTTCTGTCGTAAAACCGCTCACGCAGAGCGTCTCTGCACTAAATGGCTGATACTTTGAAACTGTTACATTAAGGTACAAATCGTGCATATTGTGCCTTTAAATAAGAGATCTAGGGGGTGTTTATGGGTAGGCCTACTATGATATTAAACTACATAGCCTATAATAAAAGATAATGAATATCAAACCTGAACCAAACTTTTTTTTTTTTTTTTTTTTCAAAGATCAACAGTCTGTTATTAGTCTTTAGTTTGCCACAAAAAAACGGCATGTTGTATTTCTGGTACACCACCAGCCATGTCAACGAAATCTGCTTATCAATGTAGGGCCAGATTCGGGACAACAGCTTAGATTTTGGGACTGTCCCGAATTTTTCGGGACATCTGGTCACCCTATGCACGCAGTTGCGGACTCCCTTTATTTGTTCCAGTGAAATCACACAATAAAATGCACACAAACTTAGAAATATTTAGTTAATAGTCCATCAACAAGATCGCCAGGTCTGCATCCGGTGCAGTTTTTAGCTCGCGCCAACGAGTGAAAAGCCCCATCTATGGAAAATCCTGACCGAGTGGGACTCGTACTCATGCGGTCAGATTATCTTTTCATTTTCCTGGTTTTTCCGACGATAAAGCGTGCGATTTGTTGGGGGTGCTCCTCTCAAACTTGCATTGCTGCTTTTTCCAGCGGCATTCCCCAAAGCTTAACTACTATTTGCCCTATGTGTTTATTTACCACCAACATGACTTTGAAGCTACGGTACAATTCTTGCATAGTGTGCCTTTAAGGCAAGTCAATTCACTCAGCATCCGTCTTTGAAACGCCTCTCAGACAGCTGTTTTAGTCATGCAAGAACAGCTCTTTTCTCTTTGAATGGAGAAACCTCAAATTTTCCAAAGCTGATTCAAAGATGAAATTTCATATTTGAAATCACCAATGAAATCTAACAACAACTGTCTCATAAATTTTGTTTCTAAACACTCAAATTATGAAAAACAGCCAATGTGCATGTTGTCATAAGCGTGTGTTTTAGGGCGGGTTCACACAGAACAGTTAAAAACAGGTCAGTGGAACTAGGTCTAGATGTGAAGAGTTCAGATGCAAAAGCCTCTAAATGCCATTTGAAATTTTCTTCTTTAATGATGATTTTTGTAAAACTTGTATATTTAAGTTCAGTGATTTTACTTAAATGGCAATGATAATTACCTATTAATTGTTATTTAAGTGAAATTACTGGAGTTAAATATACAAGTTTGACAAAACTCATCATTAAAGAAGAAAATTTCAAATGGCATTTAGAGGCTTTTGCATCTGAACTCTTCATGTGTTTTTTTTATTATTTATTTATTTATTTTTTTACTTCTTTAACTTGAGGGCTGAATTTTTAGAACGCTGTGTCATGTGCAAAAGATGCTTGCTCAGTAAAAACAGGAGCTTGTATTACTGTAGGAAAGTAAATAGAGTCGGTTAGTTTTGAATTCATGTTGCATGAATCCATGAAGAGGCATGTTCAGTGAGTGGATGGGGGTGGGAATAGAAAGGGGTGATGTAGTCAAAAGGACAGAGAGAAAGCGAGAAAGCATGAGAAGGAGAGCGAGACAGCCATAGAGTATGAAACTGGGATAGATAGACTGTCTTCTTGTTGTGCCACTAGGCGATTGATTTGTTGGAGAGTGTCTTGTAGTGAGCTGGCGTGGGGTCCCGAGTCAGAGTCGCATATAGAACCCCTCCCTCCGTACCCCAACGGACTTCCTGAAGACTTGAAGTGAAAGATAGAAAGACAGCAGCAGGAGACGGGCAGAGAAACAGGCATCTCAATCATGTCTGTCTTAATTGCCACCCAACAGATCGATATGGCTGCCTCTTCTAACATGGTAAGAAACTTTCAGTGATGGGCTGTGCTGTGTTACCTCTCTAGAGAGACCCGATCTTTACCAAGGGCTGTATATCTAATTAGAATTTTGGAAAGACATCCGGTGACAATGGATGAATCATTTAATACTGAAGTCTGAGAGGAATCGTGCTGTGCTGTTCTTATAAGTGAGGTTATTATGAGATCTGCCCCCCGAACAGAAAATCACTCTGAGCCTCTGAATTGCTAAAGCTTGTAAAATATTTGTCTGTTGCTCTGTACCTCAGTGATTTTGGACGGAAAAGCTCTCTTCATGTTAATGGAAGCATCCTGGAGTTGTAAAGAGTGTGTGTGGTGGCGTGTATGTGTTATTTGCAGTGCTTTGTGATGCTTGTCTCAAAACGAATGTGTTCAAGATGAGGTCTATTTAATCACAAAAAAAGTCATATATTTTCAGACGCTACAAATTAAATTAAATTAAACTAATGTTTGGTTTGGGTCACTCGGGACATGGTGAATAAGCGAGTTATTATTATTATTATTATTTTTTTGAGTATTTGTGGCACTGCTGTTTTGTTCAAGTCACTATCAATATGCCAAGGAATTGCTATAATTTTTCTGAATCTTATGTAAATGTCATCACTTTTTTGGGAAAATTGGAAACTATTGGAGGTCATTCTTTGGGTACACTTGGATTTTGAAATGAAGAGATGTGGTGTAAATGTTTTATTTCTGGGCATGGACATATTGACGTGGCAGCTTTTATATGAAGTATTGAATTTCCTATCAAACTTGTGCTGTGGAAACATTAGTCCTTTAGCTTGAGACGTTTCATTTTCCAGCTAATGCCGCCTATTCCATCCCATCTCTCACCTGTACTCGCTCAATGGAGTCATGCTTCTTTATGAAAGATGTTCATGGGTCTCAAAAAGTATTCAGCATCAATCCCAGCCTCCAAATATATGATACATTACCTTTTTTCTTTCTTTCTTTTCTTTTTTTTTCTGAAGGTAAGAGAGATGAGGTCTGCAGTTTGGTTCTGTGTGAATACAAGCCAATAGAACGACCTTCAAAATAAAATAAAAAGTCCTGTAAATTCCTAGAGGATAAAATAAATAAATATATAGAATTTTCTATGTTTCATCAATGAAAGATGACAGATGGTGTCAAATACAGTGTCAGAGATGTGAAAAAAGACTACAAGACTTTCTCGGAACGATGCCATTCGTCTTTAAGGAAGATTCCTTTGCCCTTCAAGACATTATTCCGCTCAAAGAAATTAATACTGACTTGCAGCCTGTTGCTGTCCTGTCACTAATTCAACTTTACCTCTCAGCAGGCTGAATATGAAATGAAAAAAAAAAAAAAAATGAAAAATAGCTGTTCGGAGTAATATCACAGCATTTAAAATGTTCCTATTTTTGTTTTAGGAGTTTCCAAAAACAGTTTAACGTGCATGCAAGGATAAAAAAAAAAAAACACTTTTTTGTCTTATAATATGCATTTATTTTTAACTGATTTGCTCAACGACTCCCAAACGATTTGTTCGACGATTCATTTTCCCAAACACCTCCTTTGAGTGACGCGAATCTGCGGCGATTGGTCAAATGACCCAGTGAGTTGTTATTGGTAAACCGTAGGCTGAGACTGTCGGCAACTGAACGTCCATAAACCAGCATTATAGCTTGTCAAGTGTTGAAAATTGTATTGTTTGAACAAACGTGTCAGAAAAAGTGCACTTTCCACACGGTCCCTTACTCGCGTCTCCGTCAACAACAAGCTTTCCCCGCGAAACTCACATTGCGGGGGCTTTTGAGGGCAGTGCTTATTATATAGAGCAAAGTCATATTTGGCTAAGTCGTTTAGGAGGTAATTGTCATTTTTCAATGAATGTCTGGTGAATATCAAAAACAAAACTAACTCTACCCCGCTTAGAAGCTGCGCGGAGTGTACACAACACAATATAACTATATTGCACATGCTACAGAAAACATAACAGCAAACATTATTAATATTACTTACAGATTGTGATTCGGAGGAGGACGAACCTGATCCATATACACTGGATTGCAAATATTACTTGTTGCAAATATGAACTCTAACCACTGATTCTTCACATGCTCGTCCCTGGTCAATGGAAACAAGTGGCTGAACTGTCTTTGCAATGTAGAACACAGCGTCTTCTCGACATGATGCGATTCAGCTGAAGTATTTGAATGTGTTCTAGACGCCACTTCAAGTCTGCACACGCAGTTGTTGGGAGCGGCCAATGACTTCTCTACGTCACGATGTAACAGCTAATGACTCGTTTCAAAAACAATTCATTTCATAGACTCGGAGTCGACTCTCACTTTTGAAAGACAATAACTTTATATACGGTGCACTTTCAGATATAAATCTTTGCAGGATGTTTTCATTCCCTTAGAGCTATATTCCACACTATATAAACACTCTTTAACTTGATCTTTGCTATTTATGTCTGCTTTACAAAAGCAAACTCTAAAAGCATTCGGAATAAGGTCTCCACTGCAACAAATTTAAATGCTGTTTTTAGGTATAATCTTCTAAACGCTGGATTGTTGTTATAATCAGTAGTTTAAGCATGTCTGCCTCACCGCAGGTTTTCAAAAAGGTTTGTCCGTAATTACATTTCCCCGGCTACCATTCAGGGCAGGATTGTAATGGACGACTGTGGAAATTCTGCAGCAGATTTATTTTTTAAAGTACTTTATTTTCATCACACTATGGCTATGTTCCAAAACCTAGAGAACTGTCTTGTAGCATCCTCACTGAGATGAGTGAGTCTAATGAGAGTTAGTTGACATGTAGTTGCAAGGTTAATTATAGTGTAATGTCTAAAGTGGACCATTGAAATAAAGTGTAACCAAAATTTGTTGATGCATAAATATTTCTACTTTGCGGTCATGTTCAGAACATTGCATTTTTGTGTATTTCTGACCGAGGTACTGCCCAGCCAGCAGCAAGGATACAAAATTAAGCTATACAAGATGTGGGCTATTAAACAAGTCCAAAAACTATATACGAACCACAGTATTGGTGAACCACATCATATCTGGGTTAGAACTTAGTAGGTTATTAACCAGCCCGTTCTCATCCCAAGGCGTCATATACTGACGCTTTTGACAATGCGTATACATCCAATGCACGTGGTACCCTTTAGCGTCAATATGAGACGCAGATATATATGGGCCAAAAGGCGCCTCCTAGTGGTCTAACCCTAACCCTACCCCAGACCTAAACCTACCCATAACCGAAGCGTGTTATAATGACGCTAAAGGGTGCCATGTGCGTTGGATGTATACGCATTGTCAAAAGCGTCACTATATGACGCCCTAGGATGAGAATGCGTTGTATTAACTGTTTTTTGTTGTTATGACAAAACACTAGAAATGTTACTACTATCTAGACTAGGTAAAATGTTATGTTCGAATATTATCTCATGCTGTAATTCATAACTGCATAGGGGTGAATATTGTGAAGATATATTGTTTACATCAAATTCATGCTTTATTCATCATCCCAGTATGTTCACTGAATGGCTTGCAACCATAAACATCTGCGTTTATCTTAGACGACGACGTCTTTAAAAATGAATTGACCATTCCAATTCTGACATCCAAAGGATAAAATACAACATTTTTTCTCTTTATTCTTTGAATGTCAGCTTTTTTTTTTTCTTTCATTTGTTACCATTGTTTTTTGTTTGTTTGTTTTTTCCACCTTTCCATGATGTCTACTGTACTCTCAAATGGTCAATTCTCTTAACAGGGCATTATGGGTTTGTGTTTTCTGCAAAAGATGCATGCAGAGAACATTTGAGCACCCGTGAGAACTTGATAAGTTGTAAGCTGCCCAGCTATATAGTATGGAATACAATATACTGATACCGTATTTGTGATGAAATTTTTATTTCATTGCTATCAGTCTATATAACACACTCTCAGTGTTATATCTTAAGCCTCACTGAGGTTTAAGTTTAAGGGTTGAGTTAGGGGTGGACTTTCATACTCAGATTTGTTTCTTATACATTTTCATATGAATGAGGATATAAACGTAGTTGCGTTTTCTTGAGATCGGCTTGGTTGATATGTGAGTTTGTTGCTCCAAACTACTATAGCTACAGTTCATAGACCTTTCACTGCCCCTTTCTCTCTGTGGCATCTCTTGCTTTGTTCTTATTCCCCTTTTATGTGGAGGTCTAAATAATAATAGTGAACTTTTGCTGTGTCCAGTATAGCTGGCAGCTCTAGAAACTCAAGTAATAAAGGAGTTTGGCAGAATCTTGACTGATGTGTCGAGTCCTGCAGCAATGAAGGGTTGCACACAAACACTCATATACAGCTATGATAGATATCACAACACACACCGACCACCAAATACAACAGCCCTGTTATTTTACACTCTTTTTCTTTCACAACCAAGAAAGTGCCAAAAAGTAGTGGCTTGTTTTATAAATTGAGTTTTTTTTTAATTTCCATGGTAATACAATGATTTTAAGACTTTAAATATTAAAGGTACAATATGCAAGATTGTTTCGCCACCAGGGGTCGCTAATCTCTTAACAAAGGCGTATATTAATGGTGTATATTCCACATTAAGCGGAATTATGGATCTTGTCGTCAAGCTGATGGATCTTTTATGGATGAGTGAATACATTGATGTTTTTAACATGACTGTAGTATGAAGCAGGGCGCGATTGCTAGACGTATACCAGCGCCACACACAACTCGAGTCCCGCAGGTATAAAATAATAAGGACATTTAATTCTACTGAACTACACGCTGAATTACTCACAGGTCAGTTTATTAGAGGAATTAAACTTGAGGTAACGCAGCACTGCTTCACTCGTTCTAACAGTTTCACTATCACACTAAACGGCATTTGTGTGTGTGTTAAATGTTATTAGGTTGTTTGTTGGCTGTATGAGACTAAGCTAGATCAACATTAGAATAACATACAGATCATATTGTAACTTTTCATCATGTTGAACTACATAACATTGATTAGTTTTATATACGTTGATTTGCTCAAGTAAAATGCAGCACTCGCGTCTCTGTCAAATCAAAGTTAGTCACAGACGTGGAGCTCTCGGCATCTCGAAAGATGTTGATCTTCGTTTTAGTCCTCTTTTTGTCTCAAAGTCTGCTTGCCATGGTCCATAATGCTTGAACAAAACCCTGCTAGGGACGCTCACGCTGTTGAGCACGCATAACGGGAATAACCGACCTAGTTGTCCACATCTGTCGCCATGGTTACTATTGCAGTACGAGGTCAAACCTGGCGGAAATCGGGGGTAACGCAGATATGACATAATTGACTGGCGACTCCTCACCCCTGCTCACACGCCCCATTTCCTTGGTTAAAAATCGCCATTTTCTCACGATTTACAAATAGTTGGAAACATTTGGGATATTGTAAGTAATTAACTAAACAAAATATATAACATTGGCCTAGCGGTTTTTGAATAATTTACTGCAAAAATCCTGCATATTGTACCTTTAACAATGATAATAATCCATCTAATCACTCTGTCCGTCCGTCAGCATTATTATTGAATAGATATTTGGGAAGTACCATGATATCAATCAATTCATTCCTTCCTTCCTTCCTTCCTTCCTTCCTTCCTTCCTTCCTTCCTTCCTTCCTTCCTTCCTTCCTTCCTTCCTTCCTTCCTTCCTTCCTTCCTTCCTTCCTTCCTTCCTTCCTTCCTTCCTTCCTTCCTTCCTCCCTCCCTCCCTCCCTCCCTCCCTCCCTCCCTCCCTCCCTCCGTGTTTACATGGGACTGTATCTCATGTGTTTCTAATAGGATTGGGTTTCCATTTGCCCTACATACTGGCTGCATATTTGAGAATCCCATTCTACATGACAAAAGCAGAACAATATTTGTTTTTTCCCTGAATGTCGATCAGAGGGGAAGGATTGGGTGCATGGAGCTGTCACTCAGAGCGTGTGTCTTTCTCTGACAGGCTAGAACAGAGGGGTGGAGGGGTGGATGAGAATAACAGGGCCTATTAATTTCACCGTTTGGATTTTAGACAAACACGGTCAAGCTCCAGCAGCCTCAATCTCTCCCTGTCATTCAGTTGGGTCTCCATCGGAGCCAAAATACACACACACTCACACAACCTAAGGCAGGGAACTGCAATGGTATATACACTATTTTACTGCTACACCATTGAAACTGTGTGGTTTACGTTTGAGAAACACAAATTATAGTAAAGTAAGGCAGAGTGGAGTGTGTCTTAGACAAATCAAATTGGTTTTACTACTTTAATGTTTAATTTGTAAAGTTTTTAATTTACTGAAATATATAGGCGGTATCATATGTACTATATACTATAAACCATTCTTTGTTGAAATTCCAGAAAACAATTTTATTATAACATCATAATAGTAAACTAATGCTCACATACTTTGGAACTTACACAACAAACACAAAGCAAAATGATACAGACAGTGAAACGTCACAGTGCTCTTGTATTCTTTATTAGCATAATCTGAATTGGAATTAAAGGACAGGAAATAACTATATAAAATGACCATACCGTGGTATTTCCCTTTGGCCGTATCGCTCCAACATAATAGTTCAGAATATTTTGAAGAAGAGTGAAGCAGCCATCTGCTACAAGCCAACATTGTCTTCTTTACCTCAGTTGGGTTATAGAGAGGATTGTCTGGACTAATTCAGTTTGTCCCTTTGTTGTGAAGTACAGAAATGTGAAATATCCAGGTAATGGCCATATTGATCTTGGACATATGAAGGCTGTGGTATATAAAAGTATTGTGGCTTAGAAATGGCAAAGGAATGAATTCTTGTGATTTCTCCTGCTCTTCAGCCATTCCATACGGTCTCTCTCCACTCTCCAGTTCATGCCCTTCATCAACAAGGTCAAGCAACTTCCTTCTTCTGTCGCTATTCTTAATCTTTACATTCAACATCAATGATGAACTGACTCTTCCACAGATGCCCTCAAAACCCTTCCCAAGAATGTTAATTAAGCACATTTTTGAGTTGAATAAGTCACTTTTTAAGGAACAGGTCATACAAATATGACATAATTTACTCAGTCCAAACCAGCACAACAGGACAGAAGTCTTAGACCTGGTCACCTCATGCGTTTTCTCAGATCGGATAGCTATCTGATTTATCAAAACGATATCTATCTATCTATCTATCTATCTATCTATCTATCTATCTATCTATCTATCTATCTATCTATCTATCTATCTATCTATCTATCTATCTATCTATCTATATATCTATCTATCGAGCTATCGATCGATCGATCGATCGATCGATCGATCGATCGTCCTATCTATCGTCCTATCTATCGTCACTGGAAATAGTCCAGAAAAAGTGTTTGGTGTATGGTACTCACCGCCAGAGAGCATCTGTCATATTAGGAGGGCAACTTTAATGCCTATTACGCTGGAGAGAACTGTCTGATATGGATTGATGAATCCAACAAGAACGGGCAGATCAAGCCGGGTGGTGAGATGGAGATGATTGGCTCTCAAAACAAGGAGTAAAACAGCCACTGACTATCTTGTTTTCCTCAACCACCTCATTTATAAAGCTTAGGCACAGACTTTTGGCAGCAGTTAAAGGAAAGTGGCATTAGAGGATTGTAAGGATATAAAGTTTGCTGGCAAATTAAGGACAACTTATATATCCACTAGATGACAGTGTTGATTCTTTTTTTTCAGAAAAAGTTTTAAAAGTATACTTGCTGGAATTGATATACAGTGGCCCCACTAAGCATTTGGATGCTTAAAAATGCCTGTATTTCATTGCATTAGATATCTAAATAGTAAATCAATTAGCATCTGCACTCTGCTGCTAAATTATCTTTCTGAGACCTTTTGAACAATGACTTTTAATCATGTTTTGTATTATTTTTTTTTTTTTTAATGATGTTTAGTGGATGAATAAAGCCAGATCTCCAAGTCCACACAGCAGAGTAACCACAGGTGTACAGTAATTCATCACAAATCTTGTTCTTTTTTAATTCTATCATCATTTACTTACCCTCAAGTTGTTCGTAAACTTGAATTCATTATTTCTTCTGCTGAACACAAAAGAAGATATTTTGAAGAGTATGGGTAACCAAACAGTTGATGGACCCCATTGCCTTCCATAGTATTTTTCTTTTTCTTTCCATACTATGGAAGTCAACGCAGTCCATCAACTGTTTGGTTACCCATACTCTTCAAAATATCTTCTTTTGTGTCCAGCAGAAGAAAGAAATTCATTCAAGTTTGGAACAACTTGAGGGTGAGTAAATGAGAAATAGAATTTACATTTTTGGATGAACTATCCCTTTAACTAGAGATGCACCGATGTGAAAACATGTGGCTGATACCGATAATCGATATTAATATTGCTGTTATGGCCCATACCGATATTTACCAATGTCGATATCTCTGTATAGAAAACACATAGCGAGGATTAGGGCTGCACGATATTGGTAAAAAAAAAAAAAAAGTCATTGACTTTTTTTTTTTTTCTGCTTGAAGCTCTTTTTGGAAAATAATGGATCATTCTAGAATGACTGGGGTGGTTTTGTCATGGAGTAAATCCACATAGAAACTAATAATAATTTAATTTAAAATAAATGTAGCTAACTAGACTTTAATAAATGTAACCTTATTGTAAAGGGTTTCCGATTTATGTCTCTTGAGTTCAGTGTTGGACAGATCAGTTGTTTTAACCATTCATTAAAGTGAATCGGTTCAAAGGAGTCATTAGTTTGTGAATCGGACGTGTCATTAACAGATCCAGGCAATTTAGGACATCGCCAGAAAAACTGAACTACCATCCGACCTTTTACCATCGTGTATTCTCAAAGATATTCAGTCAGCTCAATCCATTAATATGCGCAAGGGAGGAAGAGAGAGCAAGACAGTTGAAGACGGTGAGTGCGCACGTGACCGGGGCTTTCACACCTCTCTGCTCATTCTCTCAGTTAAACAAGCGCATCAGTCAGTCATATACATTACTCATCTACATCACTCCCCGCTCAAATAAGGCTTTGGTGGGACAAAAATACACCTATGGCTGACAGAAAACAGTGTGCAAGTTCCAGTCTTCTTGCTCTTGATGTTTAAAATGACAGGACTTGTGCTTGTAATGTATGCGCTCGTGCAAAAACAAACAAAACCCACCCTCACATCTACACACACTTCACGTGAATGATTATCGGCCTATTCACATCGGCCCTAGTTTGACATCGGAACGATACTGATGTTTAAAAAATTTACCATATCGGCCAATGTTATATAGGCGGCCGATATATCGTGCACCACTACCTTTAACTATCAATATGATCCACCCAAGGAGGTCTAATATCTGTAAAAGCCCTCTGACTCAGGTTACGTTTACACATTAAAAACAGAAAGGTTTTTTCTTCACGTTTTTCGCGAACAGGCAACATTGCTAAAATGAACCCCCGGATCTGTGAAGTTGATCTCAAACAGACAGGAAACAGGAATAACCAATTTCGCTCTTTACAAACCCTGAAAATGAAACCGTCAGCGGTAAACATAATGTATGGGCTATTACACGTGAACATTTTTTTTTTGGATGAAAATAAATTGGTTGTTTGTGTCTTATTGTTTTTGTGTTTCTTGTTGGAAGTCAGTCTGGCACACCGCTGTTACTTTTATAACCTGCTTCAATTTTGGGCCGGTTCAATGTTTTTAACACGTTTACAAATGCATACTTCATCCCTGCAGGTGTTTCTGAATATGCAAATCTCCCAGAAACTGATTATGTTTGATGGAGCAGATGTCCTTACAGACCGCCTGAGGTCGTGTGTATGTGTGTGTACACGCAACAGTGATTCATTTTAAACATTTTGCATTATTGCAAACTACTGTAATAAAATCATTCAAACATTACCATGTTTTTTTTTTGGACATGGTAATACCATATGTTTTATATGTTTGCTACTGTGTTTTGTGAGTGATAGAAAATCATCAGCATTATAACTGTGCCATGGTACACTTTGTAAAAAAAGTAGCTAAACTGATTATTTCGGAAAAAATATATATTCATTTTAAAATCAGATGGTTTTAATGCCTAACTTGCCATTATGTGCTTGTGAGGCATTTTCATTATTTCTGCTGCCAAGCGTTTGTTTTAACCTAATGAAACCCGATAACACAGTATAGATTTGGACACACTTCTAATTCTGAATAATTAAGTCATCTTTTTTTTTTTTTTAAAGTATTAATAATAAAATACGAATGTAATAGTCACAATTTATCTGTCTAATAAAAATAATTTTAAATTAAAGAAACACTTTACAATAAGGTTTATTTTCTTAACATTAGTTAACTATATTACTTAAAGCCGCAATCCGTAGCTTGTTTTTTTTTTTTTGGATGGGGATGATCCAAAATACATATTTGAGAAAATACATAATACATAACCAGCCAGTGTTGAAAACTATTTGCTTGCCTTAGCTCTATTCAAAACAGTAAGCTTGTAATAATGTTTTTAATTCCAGTTGTACTGGTGGATTTCCACAGGAGATTCGAGCATGTCTTTGCATCATTACGTCACATCTGTACACACACACATCTGTACACATAAAGAAGAAGTTTTGGCTAGTAGGCTATATTGAGTGTGAGGATGTTGGAGGTGGAGACTTATAGCCTTTTCTCACAGCACTTGATATAATTAAACTCATTAATTTGATGGCGGATCCAGAAAGATTCAAACGACAATCAACATATTCACCCGCTGTAAAATGCAAAAGACTTTGTTCGGACCACAGAGTGGCTAACTTACAGAAAAAAAAGAGACTGCAACCGGACCCATGCGAAAACAAGGATACATATTGGAAGGACATTACATGTACTCACGCAACGCTTACGTTGTTAACATGAACAATTTGAGAACCAAGTAGAATTTTCACGGCTTTGCATGATATGATAACTTATAAGCGATTGTTATATTTAATCAGCGTGATTTACTGCAATGTTAGAACCATAACAAAGGTGGATGTTTCATACTCAGATGACATTTTTATGTTGGTCATACTTCCAAAAAGAATAATCTGTGATTATGAATGCCAGTATCCGGCGCGGTGACTGACAGCCTCACAGTCTCCTCAAAACATTGTGTTCATCCACACTGTGCTGTGTCGAAAAACAACTCACGTAGAGTTAATAATGCAGCGAATGATTGAAATTGCAGATTTTGAACAGATATGGCGACAAAGAGGTAAACCTGCGGACTGGAACCGCACCTGGAACGGACCGACGGACTGCATCCTAACTAACAGTGTGAAAGCTCTAACCTGTTAACATGGGTACGGAAAAAAAATACGCACCGCATTCGCACCACAAACGGAGCATAAACTAAAAATGAACAGCACATTTACAGCATTTGTTATTAATCATATTACTTATATCAACATTTTACTAAACATTTAACATTAGTTAATGCACTGTGACTAACAAAGATTAATAATTGCTGTAAAAAGTTACTGCTTGTTGTTAGTTTATGCAAATTCGAATGCAAATGCAAATTCGACCTGATTCTAAAGTGTTACCAATGTTTATAGGTGGCCAATATTTAACATGACACTTTTTTTCTTTTCCAATTTTATGACAACTGATTATAGACAATGTTTGTTAACTTTATAACATTCTTCAGAGGTGAAAAAAAAATACATTTTTTGAAGTTTGTCAAAATAAAGTTTGTTTTTGATCTCAGAGACCCCAGTTTCGAAACATGAATACATGAATAATAAGTGACATTAATATTATTCATATATCTGTATGTCTAGTTTGTTATACAACAGAGGGGTAAAGCGTGAACAAAAGCTACCTTCTGAGTTTTAAATTGGACAGTGGAGCAGATTAAAACAGCTGGAAGGAAAATAAGAGGTTCATTTTTTAATTACTATTATTACTTTACACAGACATCTTTCCGACCACAGTAAAGTCTGTCTCAATGGAATATGGGGGTTTAGTCTTTAGAACAAAAGTTTTAAAGATCACAAGAATCATACATTACAGTTTTCACTGGTACTTTAGGTGTCTAGTTGTGTAAGTGACTCTGCTGAGGTTTATCTGGCCACTTGGAGGCACTCTAGTATTTCCTGTGATCAGTGTAAAAGCATGGAAATACACAGTTAAGATGGATGCACAATTGCAGAAATTCACTCTTTTGTAGTATGATGGCATTGATTCTGATTCATTCATAATAGTCTCTATCAGCACTATTCACATGAGAAATCATCCTGAATAAGGTCATTGGGTCTATCCGCTCAGTCCTTGTTTATGGCTTAGAGACACTCGTCCCCATCTTCTGTAGTTTTTTGAGGTTAAATAAACTCAGTGGATGAAAGTGAACAAAGGGAATGGACATGTGAGATTCTCACTCAAGTCTTCATGTGAAATGTTTGTCGCATCACCTCGGATCTCAGTCTCTGAATTTAAATCTTATCGATCTGCTTGTTTGACTTTTTTCCCCTTGGATTTTCATCGGCTCTTTCTGTGTGTGGAGTGTGAGGGCTTAAAGATCATTTTGTCAACATCAGCGTTCCTATAGCACACTGAACAATTGATAAGAGCATATCTTGTGATATTTCCTAATGGCTTTGCTGTACAAACGATTTTCTAGGAAGATAAGCGTCGCTAGTCATGGGCCTGGGACTCATGTCCATATGGCCATGGGACTCACATTATGGGCCTGACTTACTAAACACAAACAGGGCAGATTACTGTAGTGTGAGAGCGCAATTCCAAGAAACCGCAGGTGGGACTGGAAAGTTCAGTGATCTACTGGCGACGCATACAGTTAAAGAACACAGACACAGCCGGATCATTATGGTTTAAGACCAAGTGGCAACATTCTAATCTGAAAGATGAAGTGCGAAAAACTGCAATACATCTCAAATCCGCTAGAGGCCGGTCCCAAAAGGGAGCAAAAAGCCATAGACGTCATGTTAAAATATCCGTTTTCACAGCCTAAATTTATATGTTTGGTCCCATGGACTTTTATTGTAATCTTCAATATGTCCCGTGTGCCTGACAACTGTGAGGGGGGTGAATTTTTTTCTAACTCGTTAGTTTAGATCATATTTAGATATTAGAAATGTATGACAAATAAGGGTGGTTAACTTTGATTGACAGCTGATAACGGGCTGCGCCGAGTGAATGTGACGTATCGGCTGTGATCTGACACAACACATCATACCACCTCAGTATCCTTTCTGAAACTTTTGTATTTTGTATTTCCTAAGATTTTCCAGTATGGCGCCGCCCATACCCCCCATAAACAGCATCAAACCGTTCTTCAGAGAGCGCTTTGTCCATATTTTTTACAGTCTGTATGTTTAAGACATGCTTTTTTTTGGGCCGGTCAATAAAACCAGTAAATTGAACAAACCTTATAATGAAAAAAAAACAAACACAATAAGTAAATTTACTTAAAAAATATGTGTGAAAACTTGCCAAATAAAAATGAAGTAGATTTGACATGTGGAATCAAGTCTGTTTATCTAAGTTAAGTGAAAGTAACAAAGAAAAACTTAGTAAAAGTTGTAGTAAAAGGTACATATTGATAGGTTATAATTGATAGGTTATAAGGCATATAGAAAAGGTTATATTGATTTCACTCAAACAATATAACATTGAATTAAACTTTCTTGTTTTTTAAACACATATGCTTTCCTCAGAAACATGCAAGTAAAAAATAAATTAGACAACTACATATCAAAGTATATATCACCTCAATACTTGACAATACATAATGACTTTAACATTTGATGGATCATTTTTGTGTTTGAATGTGTCATTTTGAGTTGAAAATTAACCCCAAATGTCACAAAATGGCAAGTTACTAATCCTAACACCAAAGCAACGATGTAGTGTAAATACAGATGGAAAACAGTGAAAAATCAGCCTCATTAATTATTCAAGGCCCAGTGCATAATGGGAACACCAGTATCAGAAAAGTTGAGTAATTTTTCTTAATATTATTACGTTGATATTTATGCTTTCATTTCTGCATGCTTGAATTGAGTACTAATAGAATTTACTTGGTTATTAATTCTTGCCTTAACTAACTTTTTCATGTAAATTACATTGGTTTTAATTTTTCATTTAATACTCTTCTCCCATAAATTGTGTGTCTGAAAGGGAAACTCCTACATATACATATGTAATAAGGTCAGACAAAAATATCTGTCTCCACGCCTCTTAAGTGCAAAGTTTTCAAAGCATCTCTTTAGTAGATGCTGATAGTACTGACACAAGCTGTTAGTAAATCTGGCCCTTGGTCTAACACCTTCCATGTGCTAAATGAGTTAAATATTTTGATACAAATGTACCTTGCAAGCAGTAATTGTATTAGGAACTGCATTGTTAGAAATAATTTGAAACAAATTGCAAGAATGATAGTCTGATCATCACTGATGTCAGTGACACCAAACTGTCACAACTCACACATCTCAACAATTTTTTTTTTTTAATTAATTTTGATTTATCCAGAACTCCTTGGGGCGACATATCAATGTCAGAAACAGACAAAACGGAAAATAATATTAGGAAGAAAAATCAAAATGTGTCTTGGTATTTAATGACAGGTGCAATTTCATCTTGAATAACAATAACCTGTGCTTAGACACTAATGTAAATGAAAAACAAACAAACAAACAAAAAAAAAACCCTCTAAATAATCCTGTTGTCATAAAGACACATGGCAGTATATCTTATTAGCAAAATACATAAATAAATAATACATATATATATATATATATATATATATATATATCAATTATTGTAACTTAGCAACAAGGTTATGCCCTCTTGGCTTTTAATGACAGCCTCTTTTATAGTCTGTTAAAAGTTTTAATGCATTTTGTGATGTGTTTGGCTTTAAGCCATTGACCATGATTGCAGTCCTACTTGAGAAACAGTCAGTGTCACCAGCAGTTGCCATCCAATCATTTCTATTCATTAATGAGGAGTGCAGTGAAATGCTAAAACTACTGTAATTACCAACGCTTGATTTCACAGTTTTGTGTATCTCTTTACATGCTCTAGCTGGCATTCTAAATAGTCTGTACAAGTTCTTGTGTCCTTTTAACGATGCGTCCCAACCAGGGCTACATAAAATCTTGTCGCTATTATTAGAAGACTGTTTCCTGTGGGGTTGTTTTCAAGAGGACAATTCTCTTCTAAAAATAGCTAAAGGTGCAACATATATGATGTCCCTCAGAATGTCAGTTTCACAGTTGAGACCTTTTGTTGTCCCAGATTTTTCCCAAGTATTTGTGTCTTAACATCCTTGCTGAAAAATCTTCTGTGTTTCTGGTTTCCACTGGTCTGGCTGAGCTGGGATACATGTCCCATACGTTGGAGAAACTAACTAGCTAGTCACAACTTTTTCCTGAAATCATCTGTCGTTCAAACCACGTTGGTTTAATAATATAAAGTACACTACCAGTCAAAAGTTTTTTTATTATTATTTATTTATTAACAAGTCTATTCTGCTCACCAGGGCTGCATTTATTTGATTAAAAAAATAATATTGTTAAAAAAATAATAATATTGATAAATATTATAGCAATTCAAAATAACTGCTCTCTATTTTAATATATTTTAAAATGTAATTTATTCCTTTTATCAAAGCAGAATTTTCAGCATCATTACTCCAGTCTTCAGTGTCTCATGATCCGATTCATTCAGAAATCATCCTAATATGCCCATTTGATCCTCAAAAAAACATTAATTATTATTATCAATGTTGAAAACAGTTGTGCAATTTTTTTTTTTTCAGGATTCTTTGTTGAATAGAAAGTTCAAAAGAACAGTATTTATTTTAAATATAATCTGTTTTAACATATATAAATGTATGTACTGTAACTTTTGATCAATTTAATTCATCCTTGATGAATAAAAGTATTCATTTTTTACCCCCCCCCCCACCCCCCAAAAAAAGAAGAAAAATTGTACTGACCCCAAATTAAAAATGTAAATTTATAATAATGAGAAATATTTCTTGAGCATCAATTCATCATATTATAATGATTTGATGATGATGAAGACTGAAGTAGGTAATGATGCTGAAAACTCAGCTTTGATCAAAGGAATAATTAAACTTTACTTGGTGAGCAGAAGATACTTATTTTAAAAACATAAAAATGTTACTGATCCAAAACTTTTGACTGATAGTGTAGTTAATGACACCACACAGGTGGTGGATTAATAACGTCTAATTAATCTGTTCCGGATCAAATTAATGTCAGATTAAAATAAGAAACATGGCAACTGAAGACTACTTCGCTATTTTTTTCTCCCTTGATTTGCTTTAACTTCAAATGTTTTATTGCATTAATTTGCAAATTACCTCTTACATCACTCCTGGGTTCCCTTGGCATACTTGAGCAGGTATGCACATGTGCCCTCTTCAAAAACAATGCTTTAATTCTCTTGACACACTAAAGACGTATGGAATTTTATATATTTAGAATGAAGCATGTTGCTTGCTTTACTTCTATCGAGAGCATGATATATGTGTAAGTGACACAAATATATGCAAGCGTCACAAAACATTAATATTAACACAAAACATGTTGCACTAACAATAAACTATGGTTCTAACCACATGTCGAGAGCCATAGTTTGCCATTTGCAAATGTTCATTGGAGCTATGGTTTCGGTAAACACAAAATCGTTGAACTATGCTGGTATTAACCATAGATAGTATAAGAAGTGGACAGAGCCATCTCATTGGAACTCAATTGAGACAAGTGAAGCCCATTTTTAGCGATTTTTTTTTTTTAGGACTTCCTTTCCTGATGCGCAGACTCAAACCGACTCAAACAGAGCTTGACGACGTAGAAGTGACGTGAGCAACCCGTCTGTCTTCTAGTGGCTGTGGCATGAGAAATCTGAATCATTCCCTTCAGAAACTTGCTGAGGCGGAGAGTGTGAGAAGGAGCTGTCCATGAGCTAGGAGCAGGAGACACTTTTGCTAGGTATTCTGATTAATTATTTTGTCATTTTTGCCTCCACGTTTCCCTGATTGCCCACGAGCTTCTCCTCCTGTCCATGCGGTAATCTCTCTACTGTTATGACGCAATCGTTAGCCTACTTTTACAAAAAACTGCTTCTACGGGGGCATAACAAGCTACAAGATAATGGAGCATTTTATACATTGTCGTGTTTCTTTAGAAATAAATAATAGACAAATGGAGTCTTCAAACACCTCAGCTGTAAAATTATTCGCTGTCAAAGTGACGCCAAAATGAATAGGAGTCAATAGAAATGCTAACTCAAGGGAAGTTCTGCTACGAGATGGCGGCACCCGGCCGGCTTCAACTTCCGGTCGATGGATTACCCCCTTGGTATTAATGAATTTTGTGACCATAGTTGGCTAACAATGCTTTTTGGAAATGTAACCCTGGTTTGGTTGCTGAACACTGGCTTGCCCATGCTGTGCGATCCACCAAACCAACTAAAACCACAGCAAACCTTCAAATTGAACAGTATTCATATTTTACTGTGTAGTTATCATAACAGCGAGTGCTGCTTTCACTTATCAAGCAATCGCCCTGTCCTAGTTGGCATATTATACTATCATAATTAATGTGATGTGTCACAACATGCTTTTAAGAGGTCTGTGTTTTTGAATCACTGTCCATGGTGCTGAATCACACCACCTATTTTACCATCCAGAGATGTCCATGGTAGTGAATCACACCACCTATTCTGTGACCCAGAGCTGTCCGTGGTGCTGAATCGCACAACCTATTCTGTGATCCGGGGCTGTCCATGATGTGGATCACAGAATAGGTGATGTGATTCAGCACCATGGACAGCTCTGTGTAAAAGAAAAGGCAGAGTGTTCTTGGTGCTGAATCACATCACCTATTTTGTGACCCAGAGGTGTCCATGGTGCTGAAATTGCACCGTGATCTGTGGCTGTCCATGGTACTGCTGCATTGCCCTGATTTTAATGGGCATTTTTGAAATATTTTAGTGCAACATTTAATTCTCTAAACTCTCTCAAAAGATTTCACCCTTAAGAGATGTGGGAGCTAATTGTTGGTGGTTTATAAAGTGCTTGGTTGGATTTGACTTTTAATTAACCTGTCTAAATAATGTAAAACTATTTCATTTTTTTTTGTCTTTGCAATTAGCAATTATGTTTCTTGCTTTTTTGTGTTGATACTCCCTTTCCAGAAACGCTGCTAATTACTATATGTTATTAATTATTTATTTACAAAAAGATTGCAATAGGCTAGACATGGAAATTAGATTATCCCATCTATTCAATTTATTGTCTATTGTAATTGTATTCATGCACACATACTCATGCAAAGATGTAGTACTCAGGTTCAAGTCCGACCTGCAACATCATTTAAATGTACTACTAACAATCCCACATTAACAAGCCAATAAATAAATAAAAATTGAGTATGTCTGTCTCTCAGTAGGACAGATCATTCAGTTGTTTGAGGGAATCGAAGTGAGTTTCTCAATGCCATGCCTATAATTGAATAACCTGACCTTAATTACTCATTCTAACCCTACTGCCTTAGAAAGCTGCCATTTAAACCAAGCACGTTTGTGAATATTACTCGGAAACCTTTTGAATCTCTCTGCATTGAGCAGAACCTTTACTTTATTTATTTATTTATTTTTACTTTCTGTTTGCTTCACCTCACCTCTCGTTGGTCTAATCGAGGACAAGTACACCGGCCTCTAAAGCACGGCCTTTCACAACGCCAACACGCCTTTAATACGTGACTGAAAATGTCCAGCTGAGGCTAATGGAAGTCTATTGATTTAGGCTATTGGCCGCGGGTGGCTTACGTGGTGGAATTAGCGTGGATGTAAAAAAAAAAAAAATGCAATGCATTTAAAGCGATTAATTATGTCCTTATGCGACTTGAGCTCCAGCTTTTGTTGTGCAAAAATCCCATTTTGTCAATACACCATGCAATGGCTTTGGCGCCTTAATCTCAAACGCTAAGTCTCTGCATGAAGAGATTTTTGATTAAAATCTCATCAAACTTTCCTCTGCGAGAAATCTTTCTCGCTGCGTACACAGTTAAACACACACACCTCAGGCTTTGAATGCAGATGAGGTGTGTTTGGATGTGTTTGTGTGCCGCTGTCATCTTCACATCTTTATTCTCCTGCCCCATGTGGTTACGGCTGCATACATACAGCATGTCAAAGACATTTGGTGCTGCTGTGATTTTACACGGTCACTTTAACTTTGTATTGTTGATGAAGATTATTTTTCGTTTAGGACGTTGCCAGGTCTCTCTCTATATCTCTTGAAAGTAGGACTGCACCAGTCTAGTTCTGCTAAACTCCATTGGGACTCAATTTCCAAGCAAGGCAATTAAAGCAGCAGAATTATAACAAAAGATGAGGATACAAGCAGAATGCAGCAAGTGTTGAATCTGTTAAGGGTGTTTGCAAGCGTCACAAATGCTATTTGAACTAACCGTTCTGCAAAGTCAGTTCATAACTCATTTAAGGATTTTCTCAAACTGTGTATGTTGTTAAAATTTCACTTGATGGATGTTAAAACAGGCTCAGAATCCAACATTGTAAAAAAAAGACTGCTACCTACATTTTTTTTTTTTTTTTTGCAAAACTGATGCAGTAAAACACCTTCACAACAACTTCTATTTCTTTTACAGGGTCAGAATATTAATTAATAAGCACTTATTTTTGTGCACTTCCTAGCACAATACTGTAATGACCTCAAAACACTTTTACCATAGTGCATAATTTGTAAGCTAATAGATTTCTCCTTATGCCTCCAAACCAACCACTGTCCTGCAAAGTTTAACTCCAACTTGCTTCAATACACCTCCCAGAAAGTTTATGCCTAGTAAAGCCCGGGATACACCAAGTCGACGTCAAAGAACTCTGTTGTCGCCTGTTGTTCGCCAAAAAGCTACGCTCACTAAACCACACACTAAAGGTTGCGTTCTTCGCCTGCGTGTGAGTAAATATCTGTCTATATCAGCTGGTATTAATAGTCTATTTTCATCATTTAAAAAGGACTGCAGATTCAAAAACCATAAACAAAGCAGCGCTTGCTTACCATGTTGAATATCAATCACGCTGATCACTTTCTTCATTCCAGTCGGCACATATTATTATGAAAATATTTGTGCATTCAGATGCTCAGGGAAGATCCCTTTGACCCTTTCGCATTTATTCTCGTACACTGACTTGCTGAACAGCCAATAATAGTTCTCTCTCTCACCGACGCCAATTCAACATGCTGAATCGGCCCAAAAAACAAACTATGTTTTGGGTAGGGTTTGGTGTAAAGACATTATTTTCAAATGAGATGGAGCATTAACCTCAGTGCCACTCACCAGACATTTCACTTCCGAACTAACCAGCCTAATAAAACATTGCCAGATTCATGTATATCTGTTGCGGTCTTGCGGATAAAACCGAACACGCTTTTATAGCCACTCACTGGACATTTCACTTTGAAAGTGTTGAAAAACGAGCATGAGGCTATGTAATGTCACGTTACTGAAGCACCGCCACAGGCATGTTTTTCAAATGAGTGTGGGTTGGAAAAAACCCATTGACTCGCACTAAAGGAAGTACTTCTGAATGCCGTCCTTTTAATCTTTATATTCAAATGAATGAAAATGCAAAGCAGCAATAAAAATGCTAAATAGTCAATTAGTCCGATTTTATGAATGTAAATGTTGATGTTTTTTTAGGGTTCAGACATTTGAATGTCGGATGAGATGGGTCATTCTTCTGTCAGGTTGTTTAAAGCCTCATGAGCGGCACGCTGCGCAGGTCACAGCAGTCAAGGCGGCTGTCCTCACAGATTGCATCACTCAAAGGGTCTTTTTCTTTTTCATGTTTTTCTTCCTTTAGGCTGGATATCTGAACATCAGATTTCATCAGTCAGCTTAATGTTTTTGCACACTGTATTGTTTCAGTGTGAAGTGGAATTGTAAGAAAGATTTTACTGTACATCACAGCTTGGCTTTATATGCTCAGGTGTTCCCAAAAAAGGTGTAATTGGTTATTTAAAAAAAATTAAATGTAAGTTAAAAAATAATGAGTATGGTAGGGAAATTTTGTTTTACGCAACTCTGCATTCTGCCCTTCACTCTTACTAAAAATGATTTGTGACCTGCAGTTAACATTTACTTAGCGTTATAGTATATATACACACACACTCACCTAAAGGATTATTAGGAACACCTGTTCAATTTCTCATTAATGCAATTATCTAATCAACCAATCACATAGCAGTTGCTTCAATGCATTTAGGGGTGTGGTCCTGGCCAAGACAATCTCCTGAACTCCTGCTATGTCAGAATGGGAAAGAAAGGTGATTTAAGCAATTTTGAGCATGGTATGGTTGTTGGTGCCCGACGGGCCGATCTGAGTATTTCACAATCTGCTCAGTTACTGGGATTTTCATGCACAACCATTTCTACGGTTTACAAAGAATGGTGTGAAAAGGGAAAAACATCCAGTATGCGGAAAATGTTGATGCTAGAGGTCAGAGGAGAATGGGCCAACTAATTCAAGCTGATAAGAGCAACTTTGACTGAAATAACCACTCGTAGAAAGGAGCTCCGTCACAAGAAGACCATCATATTTGGGAGTCTGTGGCAAAACGTTTCAAAACTTATGCTGAGCAAATTAAGCCACTGTCAGAATAGCTTAATTCAGTTTCCCCTGAGGCTAATTTTGACATTACATTAAGCTCTCGGTTAAACACTGACCCTAGAATGCAGTATTTTACCCAGAAAGAATTTTAATGTCCTCATTAGTGAAACAAATGTGGCTGAATGTGAGCTGCTGGTATCTTAACATCACAAACCATGCTCCTTTAACACAAGTAGATTGAAGATTAGATTGGTGTCAAAAACACCCAATGACATGACCAGCTACCTTATACTGAATAACATAGAAAAGTTAACTTAATTACTAAATAAAGAATTACAATAACAAAGAATAAAGAATAACAATTTGTAATACGTAAGTACTTACAAATGATTTGCAAACTATTCTAGTTAATTAATAATTAACATATTATATATAGTATCTACATTGTTAATATACACTCACATAAAGGATTATTTGGAACACCATACTTATACTGTGTTTGACCCCCGTCCGCCTTCAGAACGGCCTTACGTGGCATTGATTGCCTTACGTGGCCTTCTACGTGGCATTGATTCAACAAGGTGCTGAAAGCATTCTTTAGAAATGTTGGCTCATATTGATAGGATAGCATCTTACAGTTGATGGAGATATGTGGGATGCACATCCAGGGCACGAAGCTCCCGTTCCACCTAGGGCTGGGCGATATGGCCAAAAAAAATTATCACGATATTTTTTTTTTATATCAGTCGATATCGATAATTATCACGATATATGTCAAATCTTTCTTTTTTTCAAGTTTAAAGGCAGATTTTTGCTACTAAGTGAAAGTTGTACAAACCAGAGTGTTAAATGTGTTTTTAAACTACTCTTTAAATTTATGTTCATTTACAGTAACATCTGTTTGTTTGTTTTTTGTTTTAGTTTTTTTATGTAACAACCACATTTTTATTTGGTAAAAAGTAATATTCTGACTGTTTGAGTTGTATTCAAATTAACCATTGGTCATCCAGTCTCATGCATTTAGATCATGATAACCACAGATAAAACCAGGCATAGCCTATAACTTAGCTCCTCACTATCATGGCATAACTTTATGGTTTCTGTAGTTTTTGTATGAAAAACAATAGCCTAACAGTTAAATACATTATTAAATAGGCTACTGTATATTCCATTAGTCATAATACATTGTCTACATTAATAATGTTATACAATTTAATATGTATATCCCACATTTCATGGTGCAGTTAATATTACCAGGCTAACCTTACAGTAAATCCATGGGAAGCTAAATGGATTCAGTATCAATTCAGATTCTGACTGGATCGTTGCACGCAGTGTTTCTCCTTTTTGTCAGCGGTGTTTCATCTGCCTTTAAACTGGTTTAAACTTGACATTTGTGTTCTTCGCTAAACTCAAGTGTTTCTCACTGGATCTCGTGAGCAAAACGTTCAGAGGCGCGTCTGCGTGAGCTCGCGCTGCGCACAGTGCGCTGCCGTTTGGACTTTGACCCGAGCGGATAAATGCTCCGTGTGGCGCGCGCAGTTTAAATGAGTTTCGTTCCGCTGTTGGCGCATAAACATTATCGAACGTTTATCGACCTCTTGATATCGTTTTATCGAGAAAGATTATATCGCGATAATTATTGTTATCGTTTTATCGCCCAGCCCTAGTCCCACCACATCCCAAAGATGGTCTATTGGGTTGAAGATCTGGTGACTGTGGGGGCCATTTTAGTACAGTGAACTCATTGTCATGTTCAAGAAACCAATTTGAAATGATTAGAGCTTTGTGACATGGTGCATTATCCTGCTGGAAGTAGGATGGACATGGTCAGAAACAATGCTCAGGTAGGCTGTGGCATTTAAACGATGCCCATTTGGCATTAAGGGGCCTAAAGTGTGCCAAGAAAACATCCCCCATGCACACCATTACACCACCACCACCAGCCTGCACAGTGGTAACAAGGCATGATGGATCTATGTTCTCATTCTGTTTACGCCAAATTTTGACTCTACCATCTGAATGTCTCAACAGAAATCGAGACTCATCAGACCAGGCAAAATTTTTCCTGTTTTCAGCTGTCCAATTTTGGTGAGCTCTTGCAAATTGTAGCCTCTATTTCCTATTTGTAGTGGAGATGAGTGGTTGTAGCCCATCCACCTCAAGGTTGTATGTGTTGTGGCTTCACAAATGCTTTGCTGCATACCTCGGTTTCAATGAGTGGTTATTTCAGTCAAAGTTGCTCTTCTATCAGTTTGAATCAGTCAGCCCATTCTCCTCTGACCTCCAGCATCAACAAGGCATTTTCACCTACAGGACTGCTGGTTGATTAGATAATTGCATTCCTAATAATCCTTTAGGTGAGTGTGTATATATATATATATATATATATATATATATATATATATATATAGTTTTATTGACCTACCCTGGAAATTTTATATCACTCTGCTTTATGATTCTTGCACGTTTGTTCATCAAAAAATATTCACAAATTAACATTTTTTAATACATTTTTAATCCTAATTACAAGTAAAAATATTAAGTTCAATGGTAATGTCACCTTTCTCAGTCTTACTATAAAATCCACAAGTCAGAAAATTTTAGTTGGAATAGTTTGCAATTATAAACAACTGACTAAAATAACTGTAATAAGGCTATGAAAGCGACTTAGTAAATAAATGAGTAGACGTTTGGTGTGACGGTGTTTAATGTTCCCAACAACCTGTGTAGTCCCATTTGGCCACTTGTCATCAATTGCCTTTTTAACACAAGTAAATGCTTGTCAATTGAACAGCATTACTGATGTATTTTCATATTGTATATTAAAACATGAAAATATCTTGATTTTCTGTTCACCACAGACCTCATTTCAGACAGACCTTATTTAACCAAAAACCCTTTTAAAATATGTGCTAACTCATTTCCAGGTTTATGTACTCATTACAGCAGCTCAATAATTTACTTCCCTGTCTCTCAAATTCCCAGACTCCCTATAACCCTCTTGTAGCCCCAGAGGGGTCCCTAGTTTGAAACCTCTGGCTAAACTGGATTGTGTGTGCTTAATGAGACAGACTCACATCTTGAATTGAAATATGCACAAAAGTGCTCCAACTGTTTAAAAGGTTCTTTGAGAGGCCCTGGCTTCCGCCTGGTCTAACCTAGGCATCGGTGAGACACAGTGTGAATGTTCCTGTAAAGATCTGAGCTGCCTGCCTTCCACAACCAGGTCTGAGTTCTCACATTCAGGAGGGTTGGAGAGAAATCACAGCACTAATGTAGGAGATGAATAGAATAATAGAGACATTAGGATGCTGGAGAGTGGCAGGCCCTGTAGAGCAGCTGTTGTATCGTGGGATGGGTGATTCGGAGCCAGAGTGAGATGTTGCGAATAAACGCAAATGAACGACAGCTGGCACAGCTCTGGGTTTTGTTTGCCAATAAAGACAGAATTAGACAGGAGTTTCCCAGACAATAGATCACTGTTCAAACGCTGTTGGACACAAAATTGGAAATTTCTTCCCTTGTGATTGCAGATATAGTTACAAGTCATAAATGATGTTTTAACTGTCAAGCACTACTGACGTACATGAATAAGTAAAGATATATGACAATATAAAACGATCAAAGACCAGTGTGATCAACAAAGTTACATATTTTATAAAGCTACTAGACTTGTCTGAATGACTAGTCAGCATTATGGCCTTGCAAAGTTGATTTAGTGTCACATTCACTAGATTCCAATAATTTTCAATGAGGCATGCATGGGCACTAAAGCCCTTCATTGGAGTAACAGGCAGATATTCATCAAATAATTAGGCTAAAATTACTGGGAGCAAAGTCAAAAACGCTAATGCCGCGTCTGGAGTCATCACTTGTAAAAACTAATGGACGGTGTTTAAGATGTATCAGCATTGCAACATTGCGCTATTATAATTTTGAAAATGTTACTTTGTATTAATTTTCCTTCCTCACATTCTTCCATGCATTGTTCTTTGAAAAGGGTTTAGTGTGCTGACAGTCTAACAATTACAGCATAAACCTGCATCTTCATTTAATGTGTATACAGTTTTATTTTAGCGTTTTTTAAAAAAAGTTGCCAGCCACTGCCAGGATTTTTGACGATTTTCGCTAAACTTAAATGCCCCGCTGAATATTTTCTTTCATGAATATATGAAGATGCTATATATCAAAATAAAGATCTGAGACTTTGCTTTTAGGCAAAAAAAAAAAAAAAAAAAAAAAAAAAAAACTTTTTTTATTGCCACCTGAACGGAGGTAGGTTTTGTAAAAAACAACATTTTGGACAAAAAAAACAGAAAAATGCATTTTTATGTGCATTTTTAAGCAGAATACATTCAGATGTTGTTTCCTTCATATATAAAACTTTCCAAAATAAATTAAAAACATAAGTAACTGTAAAATATATCAAATTTAGCCACTGTAATTAGCTTTTGAGTGGTACACGGAGTAACATTTCCCAGAATGTAAGGGTACACCACAACTTTTGCAGTAGAACGAGGTCTCCTTAAGCAGCATCACCGATAGGCCCAGGATTCTCAGTGAAGGGAATGTTTTTTTTGGCTGCCAGTTCATTTCATGCCACTCAGGATCATCAGGTTCAGCATCTTCAGCTGGACGGATCAAAGTGACCCTTGTTTGGTCACCAGCAGCACCATGTTGATGTACTTGACGCATCCGAACCTCGCTGCCTCGCTGTGTTCTACTTCTACCTGTAAATAATTATATGAATATTTGTAATTACTTTCAATAAACAGACATAGACACACACATATATGCATATTACAATGTGGTAAATGTGCACAAAGAGAAACAATGTGGCCATTACACGCTCACATTTACATTTTTCGTCCCGATCAGATTCAGAATTATCAAATAAAGAGTGATCGGACTCCGAGTGCATCAACACCTCCAGTACTTGATCAGCCGTATACCTCTGCATTGTCTATTTTGAGCTACATTCTCACTACTCCACTTCACATTGAGACGATTGCAATCTGTTTCTTTGATCAAAGAGTTGCGTTCTCTTTCAGAATATGCGCGCGGGTCTTCCTTACCGTATACCACCTAAAACACGGATCAGTCACAATCACTAACACCTGTATATATGTTCAGTTCCGTTTCAGTTCAGTGTCCGTTATTGTCTATATTAAGTGTGTGCTGCTATCCGTTTGCCTTTCTGTTGTATCTGTTGTTAATAAACCTTCGTATTGGACATTACGTCTTCCTCATCTGTCTGAGGAAGTTACAGTTTGCACCCAACATTTGTTTTTCGCAAGCAACAACAGTGTAATCACTTCTAACAATGGCAAAGCATGCAAACTTTTCTGTCGTTGGCTGCACAGATGAGCACAGAACACTATTTGACCAAAAAATGTTAAAACATGTTGTCTTATAAAGACCTCAGGGAACTATGTCGATAAGATGAATAACTCCACGACAACTACATACATTTATCCATTAACCATTCAGAAATGTCTAGGTTCAGTCTAAAAGTTGCAACCTCATCCTGGGTTTCTCTGTAAGGCAGCACTCCTATACTGGTTATTTCTGAGATTTTGGGCGAGATTTGTGTGTTTTGTTATTGCCGGAGTATCTAAAGTTTGTCTAAAGGATCGGCCATCTTTTGAACGGAGGCAGGGAGCAGCAGCTCATTTGCATTTAAAGGGACATACAAAAAACGGTGCATTTTTGCTCTACAAGCTATAATAAATGATCTGGGGGCTATTTTGAGCTGACATTTCACAGACACATTCTGGTGACACCATATATTTATATTACACATTGTGAAAAGGGCCATAATATATCACCTTTAACATGTACTAGATCAAGTGGCAAGTCTATTAATCATTTATACTTAAAATACTCACAGATCTACTGTATTTTGGTCGTCCCATCCATTGCAAGGCTATGGCAATCAGTGCATTCAGATAATATGTGACATTTAAATATGCTTATCAATCCCAAAAGAGTGTGTACTTAGTAGCATACATTTTTTTAACAATTTTATTTAAAATATATATTTGAAATATATATTTTACAGCTATAATTACACAGTTTACCTTTTCCTTACAACTTACCTTTCCTTACAACCTAATCACATCAGCAACCTTATCCCTAACCTAAACCAACTCGTATCCCCCCTTGTGTACATTGAAACCTAACAATTATTTTATTTGTGTAAATAATAGTTAAAGACTAATATAAAGTGTGACTGTGCATTTATCACATATGGATAGATTTCACAGGCAGGCGTCCTGACTAGCCAAACACTTTGCATTTTATTACTGGCAGGGCCTCTCCTCCACCATAACACTTTGTAGTTTATACAGTAGCTTAGGAATTTAGTCAGTTGACTTGAATTATGCTGTGAATTATGCAGTCAGTGGGGCAGGGAGCTGCTATATGCTTTATTCATCTGCAGCATATAAAGTTTACGGGAAATCAGCTTCTCATATATAAACCGCACACGTCTTTGCTTTTAACCCGGCTCAGGCCTGCAGATGCTGAGCATTGGAGCAGAAAGTCCTCTTCGACTGGGTGCAGTGTTTTTTTTCACGCCTGGAACTCTGTAAATGGTAGACAGACAGTTATGTTACACATGTCACCGCTCAGCTGATTTGAGTCAGCAGCTGTAGATGAGTTGTGTAATATATTGTTAGGCTCTTTGAAAGGTGGTGAGGTAATACTAGCGTGATATCAGAAATTAAAGAGCCCCTATCATGGATTTTTGAAAATGACTGTTCATATGGTGTGGAATATAGCTCTAAGGAAATGAAAACATCCTGCAAAGATTTATATCTGAAAGTGCACCGTATATAGTGAGATATAGAAAAGTGAGAGTCGACTCTGAGTCTATGAAATTAATTGTTTTTGAAATGAGTCATTAGCTGTTACATCGTGACGTAGAGTGGTCATTGGCCGCGCCCAGTTACTGCGCGCGCAGACGGAAGTGTAAACTTGAAGTCTACACATTCAAATACTTCATCATAGCATCATGTCGAGAAGACGCTGTGTTCTACAATGCAAAGATAGTTCAGCCACTTTGTTTCTATTTACCAGGGACGAGCATGTGAAGAATCGGTGGTTAGAGTTCATATTTGCAACAATACCACAACAGTATAGCCCGATTGTGTTCTCATCATTTTAATGACGAATCGTTCAAAAACATAAATGAACTCAAATGTGGATTCGCAAGTGGTTGTTCCTGAAGGAGGGCTCAGTAACTTACTTACCCAGTGTATATGGATCAGCTTCCTCCTTCGAATCAAAACCTGTAAGTATTATTAATAATTGTTGCTTTTATGGGTTTTGAACGGTTTTGTAGCGTCGGGGCGCGAGGAGGAAAGGCGCGCACACATATACTTATTGAATAAATATGTGTGTGCGCGTGTGTGTGTATGTGTAAGTTACGCTCAGCGCAGCTTCTAGGTCTCCAATGTCAATTTTTTTTAAAACATGTGAAATGTTTGTCGCTGTTATTGGAGTTGTCATAAAGAATAGAGCGTCTTGTAGTTCTGCAGTGCTTTATCAATATGTTTATGCGTTATGCTAACAAACAACTGACTGGGTCTGTCATCAGACCAATCACCGCCGATTAGCGTCATGCAAAGGAGTGGTTTGGAAAAATGAGTCGTTGTACGAATCATTTGGGAGTCGGTGAGCAAATCAGTTAAAAATAAATGCATATTATAAGACAAATTAAGTGTTTTTTATCCTTGCATTCATGTTAAACTGTTTTTGTTAACTCCTAAAACAAAAATAGGAACATTTCAAATGCTATGATAGGGGCTCTTTAAATTATGAAAGCTAAAAAAGAGAAACAACACTAATGGGGTGATGTTTGCTTTGTTTTATCTTCTTTATTTTAGTGTTAAAACAATTTGTCAGTGTACCTGGATTTTTGTAGCACTAGAGATACACAATACTAGCAAATAATAATCTACTGAAAACATTACTTTTTAGTAACTTTAATTATAAGTACCAACAAACTATATTAAAAAAGTGGCATGCAGCTTTCATATAATTGACACTCAAGTGAAAATTGCTTTACCAAGCAATTATTCAAGTAAACGGTCAATAATAAAAACAAAGAAACCAATTAAGAGCGGTGAATTTTTTTGTTGTTGTTTGTTTTTCATGTAAATGTTGTTGTATATTATTGTAATATTACAAATATTTTATATATTATTTTATATATTTTATATATTCATATTTTATAATAATATTTTCAAATTGAGAATTTAGTTAAGAAATTTCTTAACTAAGATATAAGAATTTTTTTTTTTTAATAATCATGTTTTGTTTTGTTTTTTGTTGGCAAAAATTATTACTTTTTGCCCTCTTCAAGACTGTGATGACATTTTATATTAAGAGAATGCTATGTTTCTTTATTGCCTATATGGTACACTGTGGTGTGGTAAAAATGTATGTGTCACATCTATCTATCTATCTATCTATCTATCTATCTATCTATCTATCTATCTATCTATCTATCTATCTATCTATCTATCTATCTATCTATCTATCTATCTATCTATCTATCTATCTCTCTCTCTCTCTCTCTCTCTCTCTCTCTCTCTCTCTCTCTCTCTCTCTCTCTATATATATATATATATATATATATATATATATGAAGAGTTCAGATGCAAAAGCCTCTAAATGCCATTTGAAATTTTCTTCTTTAATGATGATTTTTATCAAACTTGTATATTTAAGTTCAGTAATTTCACTTAAATAACAATTAATATGTAATTATCATTGCCATTTAAGTGAAATCACTGAACTTAAATATACAAGCTTGATAAAAATCATCATTAAAGAAGAAAATTTCAAATGGCATTTAGAGGCTTTTGCATCTGAACTCTTCATATATATATATATATATATATATATACACTACCTTGTGTTATACTATCTTCACCTTCATCATAATTGGATCTAAGCATTACAGTATATGACTATGTATAAGTTTCTCATCATTTGCATTTGCTGGTTGTTCATACACAGTTTCATTGCTTCACCTTCATCTATAAAGCACTAATTGTTTTTTTTGCCATCATATGTTGTAATAATTATTAATAATAATTTAAATTCATATTACAGTATACATTCTTAGAATATATTTTTATAATAATATACTTTCAGAAACAATTGAAGACAATGATAGTACTGTCAGTGCTGTACTGTCATTGCAAACCAAAACTTGCATTGGTAATACAATGTTTCTTTGGGATTCTTTGGAATAGTACTGAATATTCATGTTTATGAACATTCAATAGTTTTTATACGGCAGTCCCAATTTAAATCAAAGTAATTGCAGGGTACTAACATATGAATAACATCTAGCCACCTTAGCCACCTTAAAAACGATGTTTTTCTTTATGCAAATTGAGAAGGTTAAGTTTGTGCTTTGCACTCAAAATATGTTTACCCATACTGCATTTGTACAGGGACCTAAATGTTAGAAATTTAAGGGTGAGTGACACCTGGCATGGCTTATTAGAGGATTTTGAGTTTAGCAGACGGCTTTAAGGATTCAATTTGGGTCTCATTGACTTTTGACAGCGGTACAAACAGATGGCAGACGTTAATAACTTCATCTTTCTCTAAAACAGATTCATCACCGTCTGTGTTCACCGTCACCAAACTCACTGTTGCAAGATACGGCTCTCCCTCCTGCACAGCATGCATCCATTCTCTGATCTCTGATCTATAATCCCCTCTCAGATGTGCACATGCGCAGGTGTCTTCTGATGTCATTCCCGTGCGTGTCAAAAAATAAACTTCACAGCACAAGTCGAACTCAAAAATGTGAGATTTGTTGAATCCTATATGTGTTAAACTGGAGTCTATCCACATTTCCAGATTTTATAATCAACCAAAATGTGATGAATAGCATATATTTGCTTTCGATCTTATTTGTTTTGTACAGAATGATACAGTGAACACTATACATGTGGGGTTTCTGAATGGTCTGACCAATCGAAATATGTTTTTCTCAGCAAGAACAAAAGGTAAAGAGAACAATACATGTCTCTCTCTCTCCCTCTCTCTAATTCCCTCTACGGCACTGTGAAAGACAGTGTGGCATTTACTTTAAAGCCAAAGTGCTTATTTAGTAATAATTTATGACGCTTTCTGTTTTATGGAAATTGGGGAAAGAATAAAAAACTGCAGTAGGGAGAATCGTAAAGCATCAACAGCCACATTTGTAGACTCACAAGTGCATTTTGTATTCATCCCTTGGCTAAGATACTGTTTTATAAGACATAAAAGCAGTTGGAAAGAAGAAGCATGTAATCTTTTTAGATTAATTTGTGTTTTTTTTTCTGATGTTGTTTCAAATGGCCTATTTTCATGGCTTTGAGGCGACTATAGCGAGACCCCCTAGAGAGATGTCTAAAAGCTAAAGTCTTGTTTTTGTTCTTCTCACCGTAGGTTTGATGATTCACCTACTGATTCAAGAGATGGGAAAAATGGTCCACTAGTCATTATTTTTTAGCAGCGGTGCTTTAGAGGGGATGAGTTTAGAAAAGCAACTTCTCAGAAAGTGTTTTAGCGCCATGTTTTAGTGTTCAGCTTCAGCATTCTCAGCACATTAAAACCCTCTCATACAGAACCACTTAAAAACATTCTTCATCTTCAACAATACATTTTCAAGTACTTCCAGTTAAAGACATTTTGGCCGTTATGTCTTCTCGTCTCAGCTTTTATTAGTGGCTCAAGCCATGAGCGTTTTTTTTTTTAAATACCATGTCAAATTAAAAACATACCGACATTTATAAATGCATCTTGAAGCCTTGTGTTCGGTTTCATTTCATTGCACTCCATCTAGCTTTGTTTTAACATGTCCCATGTGAACGCCTCCCAACAAATGCTTACGATCAGGGTCTGGTATTAATATTAATATTGTCTTTTGAAAACTGCTGAAGATCTTTTACTCATGACAACCCATCAATTAGATCTAAAATATGACGTTTTGCACTTGCCCTGCTCTGATCTCTTCAAGGTGTCTTTCACATCACTCGTGACCTTGTTTAATGTCTTCGCAGCGTTTTTACATGCACTCTCCAAATCAAGAACATTGCTTTGAGCTATAGTGACAGCTGGAGGCTTCAGTGTCCTGTAACATATGGATTTGAAAGCTAATCAACTTGATGAATCAATGAAAGCAGTGTGCCTCCAAAGAGCCTTTGAAAAACTCAGAGTTGAAACGGGTTTCTTAGAGAGGGGCGTCTTTGCTGTCATTCAAGCTCAAGTATGTATTCGTCAGATATATCATTGACAAGTCTGATCCTGTGTGCTGTTCTTCATCTGAGGTGATTCTGAGCTCTGTCTGTTGTAGTTCTCAATGTGAACCACTAGAGACTGTACTGCTCCAGCCACTGGAAAAAACAAAACATCAAGCTTAAACTGAAGAGTTGTCCAGGAGAGGGTTGATCTTAAGATTGTACACTCAAAAAAATAATAGTGAGGAAAGTTGTGCACTTAACATAATATATCAGCCCGTTCTCATCCTTTACCATCATATGTTACGCTATGTGACAAAACGGCGAAATACTACGCACATGGCACCCTTTATCGTTAATATAAAACGCAAACCCAAGGCATCAAAAATCCTTTAGCATTAATATGAGACTACCCTACTCTACCCCACACCTAAACCTAACCATCACAGCGTGTGTTATATTAACGATAACAGGTGCCATGTGCATAGTTTTTCGCCGTTTTGTCATATAGCGTCGCATATGACGCTAAATGATGAGAATGTGTTGAATATATTTAATTGTGTTTTTTGACTTGAATTTTTTCATATATATATATCTTAAAGGAGCAATGTGTGATTTTTAGCGACATCTAGTGGTTCGGTTGCGAGTTTGCACCAGGTTTGCACTAAGGGCTCAGCCCACTGCTCACCCCTCCCTTTCGAAGACGCAACGGTTGCTAAAACGGGACAAACATCTCGTCGGCTGAGACAGCAGAGAATAGCCAGAGTAAGCCAATAGTGTGTAGCATTGTCACTGTTTCTGTACCACAGTCCATTATAAACCACATCATGGATACTGTTTACAAAGCCATAGTCAGGTGAGGATCAAGGGTTTTAATATATAATTTAATATAATAATAGTAATCAGCTGATTGTCTCACAAACGTAACCAGCAGCACATTTCTCCACACATACTGTAGCAAACCCATAATACAGCGAGGGAGCAGCTATATATTTTTTCTAACAGGGTAGTAATAGTTTAGCTGGCTAATATGAGCTGTTGCTGTGGCTGAGCTGGGACGCGTCCGCATCGCATGAGTCCAAAGGTCGGAAGTGCGCGCGCTGTTACAATCATGTCATCTCCGCATCCCATAGATACTATTTACTACACACAATAGGCTTTTTTCTCTGTTTTGAAAACTCTTCGTGATCGACTTTAGTGATCTAAAAGTTTCTATCGACGGGTTAGTGATTCCTGTAACGTACTGTTTTACGGTCAATGACATGAATACTAATCATCAGCTGTCTCACGAACGTAACAGCACATCTATCCCCAACATAACAAACCCATAACACAGCGAGGGAGAACTAAGTTACATGAAACAATCCCAACTACATATTTTACACCACTCACAAGGGAAAAGTCACTACTCACGGAGTGTAAGGCTAGCTTCCAGCTTTCCGCTACTTCTCTTTCAAGGTAGTGATGAAACGCGTTCTGATGCACTGTTTGTTCGCGTTCGGCTACGGTAGGAATATGACGTCACAACATGGCGACCTTTATAGAAGGGGATTCCCGCGGTTATGGAGCTATTAATGTCTCATTCTAAGGTAATAAAAACATTACGGTTAATTAAGTAAGTTCTTTATACACCACTGAAAACATAGTTATGGATGTCATATTGCATTTCTGTTAATAGATACTCATCTTTTTTACACATTGCACCTTTAAAGGGTTAGTTCACCCAAAAATGAAAATTCTGTCAGTATTTACTCACCCTCATGTTGTTCCAAACCCTGTAAGACCTTCGTTCATCTTCAGAACACGAATTAAGATATTTTTTGATGAAATCTGAGAGCTGGATCACTCCTCCATACTATGCATAGGCTTCTTGAGGGGTTGCAACTTGCTGGCCTCGAAAAGTTATTAAAGACATCGTTAAAATAGTCCAAGTGACTTCAGTGGCTCAATCTTAACTTTATCAAGCGACAAGAATACTTCTTGTGCGCAAAAACAAACAAAAATAATGACTTTATTTCAACTATTCGCTTCCTTCTCTATGACCCTCTAGTCAGTTAATGTAGTGCGATAGCGTAGAGCTACGTCACTTGTAGGCTCACTATTGGCTGACGCTGGTCATGTGTGTGATGCGTGTGACGTACAATAACAGAAGCTTACGTTATTAAACTAATAACCTGACTCGAGGCAGAGAGAGAAGTAAATGAATAGTTGAAATCAAGTCACTATTTTTGTTGTTTTAGTTACACAGTATAAAGTTAAGATTGAGCCACTGTAGTCACTTGGACTATTTTAACGATGTCTTTAATAACTTTTCGAGGCCAGCAAGTTTCAATCCCTAAAGAAGCCTATGGACTAGTATGGAGGAGTGATCCAGCTCTCAGATTTAATAAAAAAAAATATCTTAATTTGTGTTCCGAAGATGAACGAAGGTCTTACGGGGTTGGAACAACATGGGGGTGAGTAACTACTGACAGAATTTTCATTTTTGGGTGAACTAACCCTTTAAGGTCTATATAATTGTGTCTTAATTTAACAGTATAAATTCCTAACCCATTGCCTAAACACAAACCATTTATTTAAGTAAAAAATTCTTACATCCCGAGGGTGGCAGTATAGTGCGAGTCAACTGCCATTTTGCCTGAACTTAATTTGATTGTGTTCAATCTGCTTAAATATATATAAAAATTACATGCGTGTTGGATTACATGATTGATTTGTGTTACATTAACTGAAACTGGATGGTTTCCAGCGTGCTTTGCATTATGGTTGAATTGAGAGAGAATAAATGTTCAAATGAAGTGTTATTTTATGTTTGTTTGGGGTTTTTTTTTTTGAGAAGATGAGAAAAGGGGAAGACTTGATTGTGTGTAATTGTGTTTAATGTTTAAACATTTGGATTATTAAAATCATTTAAATTGGGTTGTGGGTTACCATTGTGGAGAAGAAGAGTGAAGCATTTTGTTTGGCTGTGGACTGATTTAATTATTTCATCTGTTCGGATGATTGAGCAGGATAATCTTTGCAGTCAAGATGCCAATATGTGCTACTGCTAGCAAATAGCTGTAGTCTATAATTTAAATATTATTGGATGAATGAATATAAAAAAATACCTGAATTCTGTCAGGAAGCCGTTTAAAAAAATCGCTTTGAGACTACTTTAATAGGGTCGCTTAAAATGACTTAATTCCATTATGTTGAAGTTACATGGACAAATTATGTTTGTTTAACATAAACCAATTATGCGGAACCTGTTGACGAAAAAAATTAAAGCCAGCATTTTACTAAAGCCATGCTTTTAGGCTTTGACGGATAAAGGACATACACTAGAATATCCAAAAATCTGCTGTTTATATTGTTGCTACTTTCTATTACACACCGTGACCATGCTCAGACTCAACCTAATGAGAGTAGGTCTCCATCAAAATCTGTTTATAGCTATAACTAATGTGCAAAAAGACTATGTTAATATGAATATACCATAAACTAATAAGAAAATAATTATCTTTGTAACAGTTGTATGTTAATAGTCAGTGACAGGTACTGAACCAAAATTCGTGATTGTTGGATGTTGATAGAGTTTATCACTTGCTTGTTAAAATTAAATGAAGCAGACAACCCAGTCATTAAAAAAAAAAAAAATATTTCAAACATTATACTGCCACAATATGCTGCAGCTTTCCCTCCAAACACATGCCCTTATTTGTTCTCTCATAAATCAGATTTAGACAGGTGGTGTTGGGCTTTTTTCCTCTGCACGACTCTAAAGCTCTCTCACCATCTGGGATCGTCATAATGTTCTTTGGTGGTGTTTCTAAAGAAAAATAAAATAAATTCAGGCAGATACTGCAAATACTGAACTAAGTGTAAATCTTACCTTCCTTCTCAAACTTTGCTGCATATTGGTGTTCAGTACCTGACCTGGGGGTTCTTAATTCTTGCGTTTGTCAGATGATGCTTTTAGCAGCCCCATGTGTCTGGACCCCTCTGGTGGGCTGCTTTCAAGCTCGGGGCATATAATAGCAGTTGGCTCGGGAACCCAATTTTGTGCCTGTCTTTGGTCGTCTCAGTCTTATTCTTTCTTCCTATACTTCCTTCTCTGCAATCTATAAGAAAAGGGAGAATGACGTTTCATTGTTTATGCTGTTAGCAGATTTTAGTTCTTTATTTACTAAATACTGAGCATGGACACAAAATGATTAGCAATTTCCACAGGGAATTTCAGCCTATTCCAAAATATATTAAACTTACTACCATTATTGCTGCAAGGATGAATGATAATATGTTCAAACATACCTATAAAATAAACTTTATTTACTGCCAACTTTCAGTGGCCATTATTTGTGTCAGGCACTTACATTAGATTTTATAACATCATATTTTTACTTTTTTACATTTATTCAAATCCAAACAGGTACAGGGATGTAGGCTACCTGTTTGGATTAAAAATCAAATCAAATATAAATCAAATCCAAATGGGTACAGGGGTGATATATATATGAAGAGTTCAGATGCAAAAGCCTCTAAGTGCCATTTGACATTTTCTTCTAGAATGGTAATTTTTATCAAGCTTGTATTTAAGTTCAGTGATTTCACTTAAATGGCAATGATAATTACCTATTAATTGTTATTTAAGTGAAATTACTGAACTTAAATATACAAGTTTGATAAAAATCATAATTAAAGAAGAACATTTAATGGCATTTAGAGGCTTTTGCATCTGAACTCTTCATATATATACATGAGCTCCAGCCATCTGAGGTGCAGCAGATGATGTGGAAGTGCCGTCCAATTCCTGCCGCATCCACATGGGTGGAGGCAAAAGTGATAAAGAGACCATAACAGAGAGACAGCTTCTGGCCACACAGCTGTAGTATCACGACCTGCTGCTGGTGTCTGATGTGTCATAAAGCAGCGTGCTTGAGACAGATCATGACCACAGATGCAGGGGCCAGTAATTGATCATCTCCTGGTTTGCCACTGTCCAGTGATAGTGCAGTGAGCGGTTCGAAACAAACCCTCACTCACATACACAAGCACAGAGCTGTGGACTAATTGGACAGGTTCCTCTATAACTCAAACAGAATAATCTTGTTAGATTCACCTGTGCGGCTGGATTTTTCAGCTCTAATTGGACTCACAGTCTTCAGCAGGGCTTGTGCTCTCTCTCCATCCAACAGTATTTTTTTCTGTTGTTCTCTTTGACTTAGCTATCCTTTGTCCTTTCTTGTGTCCCCATCCCCATACCTTCGCTCTCTCTACAGAACAATGTCCTTTTGTCCTGTTTAAACAACTTGGAGTTTTCCTTTCCATTTTTTTTCCCCATTCAATGGTCAACCTGACTTTACGCCTCCTAATGTCTCAATTTCTCTCTGTCAGTGTTGCTGTAATCCTCCCTGAATAACTCAGAGAATGTCCTTGAAAAGTCTGTGCAGGTGCCCAATTTAAAACAATGTGGAGAGAAAAGTCTGGAACAATGAATAAGTGCATGATAGCCCACACAGGTGCTTTTAAATGCGAATTCACCTGTTGTGCTTTGAAACAAAGACCAGCATATATTATCTCTGTCAGGTTGTGTT
Organism: Pimephales promelas; assembly: GCF_016745375.1. The sequence continues at coordinate 10,652,030 of NW_024121133.1, forward strand.
TCTGTCAAGGTTGAGAGCTCATTAAAACAATCGCATAAGCAGGTTTGATATGCACAGTTGAAGCAGAGGTTTTAACTCTACTGAACCATCATAAAGTGTTTCACTGGTTTCTGCTTGTTAGGATCTATTGAATTAAAGATTAAACCAGTCTGGGGTTCTGGTTTGTGGGAATTTTAGGCACTTTTCAGCTGGTCAGCCTGGGAGACAAGCTTAAGCTAGATAAGACCAGCAATGCACCTTAAGTATGGGGTCAGTCTCTCATGCTCTCCAAGGCTGAATTTACTTGATGAAAAAACAGTAAAAACAGTAAGATTGTAAAATATTATTATGATTTAATATAAACGTTTTCTGTTTAAATATATTTTTAAATGTAATGTATTCTTGTGATGGTTAAGATAATATTTCAGCATCATTACTCCGGTGCCACATAATCCTTCAAAAATCCTTTTAGTATGTTGGTTTGGTGCTTAAGAAACATTTTTTGAAAACAGCGTTGCTTCAATATTTTCTTAGAAACTGCAACACATTTTTCTTCCGGATTCTTTGACAAGCAGAAAGTAATTAAAAAAAAAAAAAAAAAAAATCTGTTTGACCCCATGTGCCTGTACAAATACTTATAATTATGTCATGTTTCATTGTAGCATATTTATTTGCATCATCAAAAAAAAACAAAAAAAAAAAAACAACTAAAGTACAATATTATTCATTAATTACCCTCATGTCGCTCCATATTAGTGATCAGCTTTTTTTCCAACCTGCTTTTATGAAATTATTTGGCCCGCCCCAGCCTACACCGCACCACTGTCTCTATTTTTACAAAACCGCCCCGCACCCGCAACTGTTAAATAGAAACAGTACATAGTAAATAGAAACATCACCCTGTAAACTGGCAACAACAGACGATTATAAATATAAACCATAAATCAGGTCATATTAATAAACATTTTCAACATTTGCAAAGCAGAGTTTATATTCATCTAATAGGCTAAACCATTTTTTATTTCTTAGACCCCCCACAAATATGTCTTGACATGCTGGACGTGCCCGTTTTGTGGCGCTACTGTTTGTATATTTTTCACACGAGTTGCATTTCAGGTAGCCGATATTACTCTTCTGCTGCAACTCCTTCTGAGAACCGCTCCCAAACATTAGATTTAGCAGCCTGACCTTTTTTTCTTTTAATCATGTAAATTTCCGACCTGAATTTCTCCCGCACCTCGTCTTCCATCTTCACTTACATTTCTCCGTTGTTGTTGTTGAGGCTGGCGGAACCTCACGCAAGTTACGTTGCTATGGCATTCGTATTGTAACCTTATCAAATAACCTAATAAAATATGAAAATAGATATTCCCAAATATTTAATAAATAGTTTGGAAATTGCAAGCAATATGCATTGATTTATCATAAACTAATCATTTATAATCAAAATCATTTATGGTTACGAGTCGACCCGCGCATCACTACTTCATGCATATGCAGTGTTGGGAAATTTCACTTTCTACATGACTATTTTACATGTATATCTACTATAACTATTTTAAAGTTTAGTTCACACATTTTAAAATGAACTAGTTCAGTTCATAGTTCATACCTCAAAAAATGAACTAGTTCATTCATTCATAGCTCTTTTTTTTTCCATATGTTGCGAGGTTTTTTTTTTTTTATTGCCACAGCCCATAATGCAACCACAGACAACAATTATTTTATGGACGGGCAAAGTTTGCATAATGTAAAATTTTTCCCATCCTCCTCACCCACCTTGTCATAAAATCGTTTAAATGAAATTACGACACCTCCTCACTCGCTGCTTTGTCGACGGCGGCCGCGGTGCGACACTGGTGTCTTGTGTTGCCAGATTGGGTGTTTTTTTTCGCTACATATTAAGACTTGTTTACATGTGTTTTAGCCGGGTTTTCGTCTGGAAGGCTCTATAGAAATCTGGCACCCTTTTGTACGAAGTTAAACTGAGAGAGTGTGTACACCAGAATGAATGCGTTCACAGTATCGTTCAAAAGGCAGTAATACAGTACGTTCAGTTCACGTTCACCCAAAATATGAACGCAATCATTGAACGTGTTCAGGCACAACACTGCCCTTATGACCAATATGATCTTTTTGATGAAATCCGCAACATTATTACCATTTTCAAGGCCCAGAAAGGTAGTAAAGACACTGTTAAAAAAGTCAACCTAACACCGTGTCCTAACTACACGTGCCGCGACACGCGATAAAAGGTATCTTTTCCATGTTAAACAGAGTTTTTGTCCTAACCAGACGCGACGGCAACACGCGAAGTTTCTAATTTAGAAACGGTTCCTATTTCTGCGACGTCGCGGCTGACAGAATGAAGAAATTACACTGGTTATGAGTACACATTATTTATTTTTAGTTAAAAATAGGTCACTGTGACACAAGCGATAACGGATAATTTACCTCAGATTTTGAAAGCATGTAATATAGCGTTCAAAATGAATTCTATGCAAACATATGACTGTACTTCATAACAAAATTAGTCAATGAGTATATTTTGTTAATGTTTTGATTTTTAATAATGTTATTTCTTGATTTGATTATGTCCTTACCCATTTCCAATGCAAGTGCGGGCCAACAGTGCGCTTTCACAAAGAGACTCTGCTCACACGCTGTTCTGAATGTGTGGCATCTCACAGTCGCGCCGCGTCTAGTGTGGACAGACACACTTGCTGTCGCTGGAATTTTATCACTTCGCGTGTAGTTAGGACATGTGTTAATGTTATGAAGTGACACAAATATTTTTGTCCCCCAAAAAACACAAAAATAACTACTTTATTCAACAATTTCTTCTCTATCTTGTCCATCTCTGACGCTGTTCTCTTTGTAAACACATTGGAGCGCTTCCGGGTTCTACGTCAGGACGGCGGCTTTATTTTACAAAAGCACAATGTTTTGTTTGTATTGTGAGTGTACACAAATAAAAATAGACCCTTTACAGTTTCAAATTGAGTTTTGAAAAGAGTTTTGATGTCTTACTCTTATCTGGATGCCCGCAAATGACAAGTTGATTCAGCTGTTATAATGAGACAAAATCATTTGTCATTGTGCAAATTCATATCATGGATGTCCAGTGATGAAATTAGAGTGTCCTGGAAATGGGAAGCCTCAGGTGTCGATTCACTCGCTGTCTCCTTGTGGAAAGTTGAAGTAGATGTTAATGAACTCTCACTCACATAGAAAATGACTTCGTAGGCTACGTCCAAAACGTCAACATAACCAATAAGTTTGAAATCAGCCATGGGAAACATGTAAATAAGACGGCCTAGGCCATTAGCTGTTGCTACACTACTGGTTCATCCCTGTCCTGTCTGTTTGCAATTCAAGACTAAGGTCAGGACACAACAAGCTTTATATATCTCAGCTTAACACTAGAAGTGCCAGAATTCCAAAACTACTAGAACGGCCACAAACGGTCATTTTGACCGTTAGATTCAAAACAGTGTTTATTTCTTTGAAGAATAATTTTCGTAATTATTTTCGTCAACCACATTTTTTCAAAGACGGAAACGAGACGATAACTAAATAAAAACTAGGTTTGAATGACAAAAACTATGACGAAAATGTTAGATAGTGACGATATGCGAAGCGATCAATAGGCTAATAATAATAATAGGACTAGCAGAACTAGTGAACAGCCCATGCAGCAAAACAAACAGCGCAGGACAGGGCAGCAGAGCTCACCAGGATCATCCGATATGAATTGAACATCTGGATCCACCGTGTCTGATGATAGCAGCCGTCTCTTTTTCCTTGATGTGAACTCTGACTCTGAATCACTCTCTGATGATATATAGCCTATAACGCAAGTATTGATAACTGTAGTCTGGTTTTGTTTGCTTATTTCTGATTAACAACTAATGTAGAAATTATTATAAAGCAAACACCACTACGGAGGTGACCGGACGGACCTTTCTGTTGACAGTTGAGAGAGAGACCACGATCAACCGCGGGATATTTAACAAAAAAAATATCGCGAAATTCAGTGCGGTCAATGACCGTCTATGGCCGAAATACCTATTTCGGCCATAGACGGTCATTGACCGCACTGATATATGTTCATTTGTTTTGTTTTGCCTTACGTTTACGTAACTTAATTTATATGAAAATCATTTTAAATGAAAATACAGACAATTTTAGGAAAAGTCAGGCACCAGCAGGATTCTATTATTTTTTTCAACAAAGTTATTGTAGATATAAAATTCAAAACGGTCAAAATGACCGTTGTGGCCGTTCTAGTGTTAAGACTGATCTTCCTGACTTCTAATGTACTGTATGTGGACCAGTGGAGGATCTCTCAACTGATCCTTTGTTCTTTTGCCTACTCCATCTGCTCTTCTCCTCTTTTTCTATTGTGTTTTTCTAAAAAAAAAAAAAAAAAATCCATTACAAAACCTGACTTACTACTTGTTCTCCTTGTTGTCGTTCGCTTTTCCAGAAGCGGGGTCGACTGCTGCGTTGGCTATTTGCGTTGTGTCAATGTTTTCCGCTCTGAAGGCTTTACCTTGATGTATGACAGCCAGACATTATTGCTTTTGCAGAGTTCACTGACATCTGTATATCTTGAATAATGTCTGTGAAAATGAAATGATGAGATATATATGCAGTGGAGAGAATATAGGTGGGCATAAAGGGGATCATATTTGTCTGCTATATGCCATGACAGGCTTATTTCTGAGATATTAAATTGCAAAGCCGATCTCATTCTAGCTGAGTTGAAAGTTGTGTGAACAAAAGCAATATATAGTTTTGCAAAAATACTCCCTTGCCAGAGCTATTTTAAAATCAGTGCAAAGTTGTTGTGTACATCGAATACATGCAGTGAAGCAAAAGAAAACAGCACTGAATCTATTTAAGGTTGAATAAATTGACACTAAGGGGGGGATTCCTTTGTTAAGAATGAATTATGAACTGTTAATAGCATTGATTTCACATGATTCACTACAGGGATTATACGATTAAGCATAATGCGAACAAGTTTGAGGTTGCTTACAGTTTGCACAAAACAATTTTCCTCTCTGCATGGAAATGCACCGAAACAATACCAGAAAACAACGAGAGGCAGACACATTTCTGAACAGGAACTCAATGTTTTTTTTAAAACACAAGGGGTCTCATTCATGAAACATGAGCAGAACAAATGTTGTGTAAATCATTTGTAAAACCGTGCCACAATTTGCCTAAGAATGGTTTTTACAACAATTGAAACAAATTAGCAATGCATTATAGGATTGTATTAAACATAGGATACCTTTCACTTCATGTCAATTCAATGCTACAGTTTACCTCTGAATTGGTTTACGACCAACTTACACAGAAATATGTTCTGTTCATGTTTCAACCATGAGACCCAAGGGTTCTAAAAAATATAATAAATCTGAAAATGTACCGTACGAAAGGTCAGGGTCAGTAAGATTTTTTTAATGTTTATTTCCCCCCAAAATACAGTAGTGAAATATCATTATAATTGAAAATAATTGTGTCTATTGTAATATGTACTTTATATTCTTGTGATAGCAAATCTGAGTTGATCCTTCATGATCCTTCAGAAATCTTTGTAACATGCTGTTTTGGTGCTCAGAAACATGTCAAACAGTTGTGATAGGTTTACATTCTGTTTCATGGAGTTTTAGTTTGAATCACATTTCCCTGTGTTCTGTTTGCTTTGTTCCCTATGATGTTCGCGCTCTTCATTTGTTGTCATGGTTTCTAATTATATTGCACACTGGGTTCTGGTTGTCATTTAGTCTGGTGTATTTGTCATTTAGTCTTGTGCAACTCCTGAGTTTGGTTCAGTTCAATGTCCTGTATTGTTTTTGAGTTTAAAGGGTTAGTTCACCCAAAAATGAAAATTAAGTCATTAATTACTCACCCCCATGCTGTACCAACCCCGTAAGACCTTCGTTCGTCTTCGGAACACAAATGAAGATATTTTTGATTAAATTTGAGAGCTGTCTCACTACCACATTGGCTGCCCAAGGGACTGCCTCTTGACGGCCCAGAAAGTCAATGAAGAAAATGTTTAAATATCCCATGTGACTACCGTGGCTCAACTATAAGTTTATCAAGCGACGAGAATACTTTTTGTGCGAAAAAGCAAACAAAAATAACGACTTTATTCGACTATTCCTTTTCTTCATTGTTGGCCTGAAACGAGACTTCCTTAGATTTCGTGCGCATGCGCGAGAACTGAACTGAGGTAGTTGAAGGAGATCGCAATTCTCGCGCATGCGTCGTGGAAGTCTAAGGAAGTCTCGTTTCAGGCCAACAAGGAAGAAAAGGAATAGTCGAATAAAGTCGTTATTTTTGTTTGTTTTTTCGCACAAAAAGTATTCTCGTCGCTTGATAAACTTATAGTTGAGCCACAGTAGTCACTTGGGATATTTAAACATTTTCTTCATTGACTTTCTGGGCCGTCAAGAGCCAGTCCCTTAGGAGCCAATGTGGTAGTTATACAGCTCTCAAATTTAATCAAAAATATCTTAATTTGTGTTCCGAAGATGAACGAAGGTCTTACGGGGTTGGTACAGCATGGGGGTGAGTAATTAATGACTTAATTTTCATTTTTGGGTGAACTTACCCTTTAAGCTAAAGCTGTTACTCTTTGTACTCCTGCGATTTCTGTATTTTGGATTATCTTCTTTGTATTGTTTATTAATAAATGTATATATTAAATTTGATATTAAGATCCACCTCTCCCCGCATTTCCATCATCTTCTTTTGCCTTAGTAATGTAAAGTCCGATTCTTTGAGTAATCGGCAAAAATTTCCACGAAAATGCCTGGTTCAAGCATTACAGACATTGATGCACAAGACAGATGTGTTCTGAAGAATAAACCAGTCTAATAAACTGCTTGACAACTTCAAATATAATTTACTTGCAATATAAAACTAATTATTTACATCTCTCAACAGAGAGGTTTTCGCAGGTTTTAATTAAATGTTATTTAATAACACTAGTCTTAATAAGCACATTTCCAGTACGTGCCTCAGGCTTGCATAGTATCATCAACTCACTCATCACACTCACACTTGTAATCCTCTGCAAACTTCGATAGTTGGTTGAACCGCTTCATTTGGTTCATTTTGAGTTGGACGTGCTACTTCGGCTGTGCATCTTGCATCATCAACCTGGAAATTAAGTTTGATTCAGTTCAATTAGTAAACCCACTCGACCGGTTACTTCCTACACTCTTAGAAAAAAGGGTTAATGGGGTTCTATATATGAAGCATAGGGTTCTTTACTCAACTCCAAAGAACCTTTTATGCTAAAAATGTTCTATAATGACAAGAAATAATAACCCTTTTGGCACAAACAGGGGCGGAGCTACATGGTGGCCAGGGGGGGCCACGGCCACCATTGGTCAAGGCTCGGCCCCCCTGCCGGCCCCCCCTCCCAACCTCACGGGAAAATAAATTTAATAATAATAAAAAATAAAAATAAAAACTCCAGTAACGGTCTAAAAAGGAAGCTGAAATGTATGGATTTTTTAATCAAGTCATTGATTTGTCACTTGTTGGGTCTCGCCCCCATCAACAGTGCGAGACATAACGTGCCTGCATTCTGACAGCGCTTGGGCTGTTTACACCTGGCCACTTCATGCGTTTTCTCAGATCGGTAGCTATCTGATTTATCAAAACGATTCCATTTACACCTGGTCACATAAATGTGTTTTTGCAAAATGGATATAAATCCGATCTTCAATTCCCGCGTTATATAAAGATTTAATGAAGTGCACGTCACCGAAAGCAACAGATATGAGCTGGATTTTATTGATCATCGGCTAATTTCAAAATCAGCAAAGACGGTGATAAGAGAGAGCGGCAACAGAACTGGTAAGATCATTTCGTTTCTTTACTTTTAATGAAGATGGTAGTGTTAAGCGTCTGCGACTTACTTTCACTTTGATTTGCGATAGATTGCGGCGCGTTGGCTTGCGTTCAGCTGCTCATCTGAGGTGATGCGCGTCGCAGTAGCGTCGTCATATCTGACTAAAATAGCATGACATGTAGCCTGTAACACGCTCTCACGCGTTTCTTTTTTTTTTTTAGCTTTTTTGGGAGTATTAACATTTACATATGTGGTTTCAAGAACAAGATGCATTTACACTTGTCCAGTTTCGTCTGGAATGCGGCCCAGACCACCTCCTGAAGTGGTTTGAGTGATCGGATTCAAATCCGTCTCGAATGCGTTTCGGGGGGCATTTACACCAGGTTTTTTCACGATCGGATAGCTATCCGATCACAGAAAACGCATGAAGTGGCCAGGTGACGGCCCATATAATGTAGCATAGGGTTCTTTAATCAACTCCGAAAGACATTTTATGCTAAAAAAGGTTCAAAACTGACAAGAAAGAACCCTTTTGGCTCAAAGGTTTTTTAAAGGCTATTATTCATTCATATATTATTCTGCAACATTTGTAGTTGTTATTAAATTATTGTTTATTAAATTGTTGTAGTAACTTAATATCACATTTTAATCATGCAGATTTTTAGAGGATAAAAAGTGAAATGGCACTCTTCGTCTGATATTGATTAACCACCATATAGGCCTATTGAATTTTGTGATCATTCACAAGCATTGCATTTTAAGGGTTCCAAATACGTAACGCTTTAGAACCTTGAACCTTTTCTTCTAAGAGTGTAATTGTTACAGCAGACACAAAGCGAACAGAACATTTCAGGGTAACACTTTAGAATACGGTTCCTTCATTAATGAATAACTACACAAGAACTAATGAGTAACACAATATTAACAATCTAGTAACTATTATTAACTAACAAGAAACTCTGATTAACAAACTAGTAAGTAATAGCGCACAGATGAAATTGTTAGTTCACTATTAAAGGAGCTAAACGCAAGTCTCTGAGTTTTTGCAGAACTACGCCCCCTCTGGCGACAAGCCAAACTGCAACCAGAGCTGTGCGCGTTCATGGAGGAACACACACACACATACGCACGTTTGCACGAGCTGTTCATAACTAAGGAGCATCAGCCGCACACTGTGCGGCACACATCTTTTGTTACAGTCATAATGAGGTAATACAGTAATAAATCTGCAAGTCATTTAAAATATATGAAGGGAAAGGCATTCGAGTAAATTACACACTTGTGTGAGAGGGGGAAACGGGGGTAGTAGAAAACTTCGGTTTTTGTTTCCATCTATCTCCCTGTGCTTACTGTATCCACTTATGATTGAATTATTATGGAAACACGTTCAGTTATCACTTTGTATAGGCTATTACCCGTTTGAGCCCTAGCGCAGACCGGAGATCTCTCCGTTTGTTGAAAGCTTCCCGATGTTGACTCTCGTCTTATTCCGACGCATGGCACTGGACAGACAGAAGTTTTATTTTCTGTCTCACGTGGAGTTTGCGTTGGGGTTTGTAATGAGCTACAAGCCGGTCTCTTTCCGCGCCATATAGGCCTACAGATTTAATGAAGTGCACGTCACCGAAAGCAACAGATATGAGCTGGATTTTATTAATCATCGGCTAATTTCAAAATCAGCAAAGACAGCAATAGGAGAGATCGGCAACAGGCCTGGTAAGATCATTTCATTTCTTTACTTTTAATGAAGATGGTAGTGTTAAGCGTCTGCGACTTACTTTCACTAATTCACTTTGATTTGCGATAGATTGCGGCGCTTGATGAAGGGGCTCAGCTCAGCTGCTCAGGTGATGCGCGTCGTCATATATGACTAAAATATCATGACATATAGCTTGGTTTCAACAACCAGATGCAACTTGTCCAGTTTCGTCTGGAATACGGCACAGACCACGTCCTCAAGTGGTTTGAGCGATCGAATTCAAATCCGTCTCGAATGCGTTTCGGAGGGCATTTACACCCTGGTCTTTTTACGATCGAATAGCTATCCGATCACAGAAGACACATGAAGTGACCAGGTGTAAACAGCCCCTTTGAATCCATCGTCTACTTTTGTGGAAAGCTGACTAGAGTTGTGTCGCTCGAGTTGTCTTCTCTGATACGGAGAACGGCGGCGAATAGCTACACGAACCTGCCAGACACAGCCAGGCGAGCGTGAACGCGCATGACGTCACGCCCAGTCTCAGATTCGAGCCCGAATCCCTCTTATATATTTCACTGTACAGGGTTATAGAGGCGATCGCAGTGATCAAAGAAGGGCTCATTCAGCCCACCAGGCGATTGTTTAAGCATGTATGGGTTAGAAAACGGCTATTTTTAACATGAAAAGTTGCGCAATGCACCTTTAAGTAATCAATAACTTTTCAATAACTATTTTTTAATACTTCCCAGAGAACTACTGAAAAAGTTTATTAACAATCTAGTAACTACTATTAACTAAAATAAACTCTTATTAACGAATTGGTCCCACTTTATATTAAGTGGCTTTAAGTACTATGTACTTACATTGAAACAAATAATTTGATACAATGGACTTATTGTGTACGTACATGTTTTTACATTGTACTTACATTTAAAAAATACCAGCATGTAATTACAGCTGTAACTAATTTATGTAATTACATCTGTAATTACACAGCTGACCCATCCCTTATACTTAAACCTACCCTTAAACCTACCCATACCACCACACCTGTCCCTAACCTTACCCATATCACACCTCAATAGCAGCAAATGTGTTTTACAATACAACATGAGCACAATAAGTACATTGTACTTATTTTTCAATGTAAGTACATAGTACTTAAAGCCACTTAATATATAGTGGGACCAACGAATTAGTAAGTAATAGCTCACAGATGAAAGTGTCACTAGATACTTCTGTGGGAATTACTAATTATTTGGATCCGTAGGCTATTATAAAGTGAAGATCATTGGAACTAACTAGTAATGACTCAAGTGTTACTACATGATCTAGTTATGATTTGTGCAACCGTTGTAACCTGTTGTATTATCACAAATAAATTGGATGTTGCACTTAAAATGCAATGGTTTACCTAAATAAATTATCGCCTAATATGACAATTCATATTGTGTCTTTCTGTCATTTGCACTAAAAACATCCCTGTCTCATGTTAAGGTCCCTAACCCCTCACATAATGATGACACATTGCACTCGCACATTTATCAATAATCGACATTATTAGTGTCATAAGGGAGTTCAATCCATTGTTTATGGCCTGACGAGCCGCGTGTGAGTTTTAGGCTAGTTTTTGACAATCAAGTGCCACCCCAAATAAAAGACTGGCACAAGCTGGCCCCCCCAGAAATAATGTCCTGGCTACGCCCCTGGGCACAAAGGTTCTTTACAGGCTATTATTCATTCATATATTGCATTATTCTGCAACATTTTGTTGTTGTAATTAAATGATTGTTTATTAAACTGTTGTAGTAACTTAATATCACATTTTAATCATGCTGATTTTTGGAGGAGAAAAAACTGAAATGGCACTCTTCGTGTGATATTGATCAACTACATAAAATGATATAAATATATACATTTTCTAACCTCCATATCTTGAATTTTGTGATCATTCACATGTATTCATAAATACATTTTAGGGTCGTGATGTTTGTCAATAATATGAAATATTTTATCCGGAAAGGACAAAACAAATGATGATGAATGAACCCAAAAGGTTCCATTTCGAACCTTTTTCCTGGTTACAAAGATCCCTAAAGGGTTCTTTTTATTGAATCCTTAAAAAGGGGTTCTATATAGAACATTTTAGGGGTTCCAGATATGTAGCGCTGATAGAACCTTTTAAGATTCTATATAGAACCTTTTCTTCTAAGAGTGTATGAACAGGCTCAAAAGGCAAGGCAAGTTTATTTATATAGCACATTTCATACACAATGGCAATTCAAAGTGCTTTACGTGGAAGAAATTAAAATAATCAAAAGAAATCAGAATAATTAAAACAGTTTAGAATAAAAAAAAATCATAATAATAAAATAAAATACAGTAAATAATTAAAACTAACTCAGTAAATATAAATAATATATAAATAAAAACGGTAACACTTTACAATAAGGTTCATTAGTTAACATTAGTTAATGTATTTACTAACATGCACTAACCATGAGCAATACATTTGTTACTGCATTTGTTCATCTTTGTTAATGTTAGTTCATGAAAATACAGCTGTTCATTGTTTGTTCATGTTAGTTCACGGTGCATTATCTAATGTTAACAAGATTTTAATCAAGTATTAGTAAATGTTGAAAATAACATTAACACAGATTAACAAATGCTGTATATGTGCTATTCATTATTAGTTCATATTAACTAATGTAGTTAACTAATGTTACAGTAACTAACGAACCTTATTGTAAAGTGTTACCATAAAAACAGTTAAGAGTAAAAATAAAATAAAGTAATACCCCTATCTGACAAAAGAACAATTCTTCCAGGAACCAAACACCACTAGTCTGCCTGGCCCAATGTGGCAGATGCTGATTAAAAGTTTTAATTTTTTTTTCATAAAGATAAAATATATACCTAACCCCAAACCTTTGAACAGTATCTTAAAAATGCAAATAAAGTTAATTAATTTAATAGAAATATGTTTAACACCAGCTTTGGCAAACATCTCAAATTGTTGCAATGTGTTCTAGCCAGGCAAGACATGATACGATTCCCAGCGACAAGCCATTTGTTATTTGCTCTTGAAATTGGCTGTGATGTAAGAAAATCACATAATACAGCCAATTAGAACAGTTCCTGCACTGCAGCTGCAGAATGCTTGTATTTATGTGACTTCCATAATCCTTAACCAGATTATATGGTTTTCCTTGTGGAATTTGGGGGGATTCGACATACTCAAAAACATAATCTTTTGAACGAACTTAATTAAATTAAGGAAAGGTTTTCCACGCAATTGAATTACATTTTTCCAATAAATTCAAAATAGTTTGAAATAATTTGTTGTAATCTTGTTGTATGAATTTAAATTAATTTAGTCATTCCTATTAGATAAAGTTTTTTTAGGTTAACTACATTTAGTTTTGTCCTGCCTTAATTCACCAATATTATAATTTTAGTTATTTTGACTCTATGGTCACTTCTAATGATAGACACTTCTAGTGTTCAATTGAATTAAACCATTTTTTTACATAATAATATTATATTACTTGTGCAGGACTGCGAGTGGGGTTTATGCATAGTGCATACTGAGTACCCACAGCCTGAACAGGAAGTTTAAAGGTATAGCGGAGGATCTTTCCGAATTTTAGAGAAGACCCGCCCTCTCCAATTTTTTTTAAAAAATGCACATGCACAAACACAACACTCTTGCTCCCGAGAGCTAGGGAACGTCTATACGCCTTGCACAATTATGTTGCAAATTCTAAACCAACTAAAAAACATTCATAAAAAAGACAACATGTCTGCCCTTCCGTGTTTTATTTACTTATTATACTGATCGATTGAGTGACCGAGGACTCAAGACATGATATGTGCAACCCTGTATCACACGAAATACGTTCTGAGGAAACTATTGTGCAAATCGCAATTATGTTACATAGCAACATATAAGCAGTGCTATTACGTTGGTCCTTAACCTAATATCTCTCATTGTTAATACGTTATTTTTATACATAGTTGCATATGGAGAAGTAGCTTGTTACATTTGTGTAATAATAAACACACAAGATTTTAGAATATTTCAGCGTGATACCATTTACCATTTTGGACAAAAGGCTACTTTAGACAAATTGAGATGTTTACCGTGTCTATGCGGTGCATGACTCGTGCCAGGGCTAGCATTGTAGCTTGCATTAACTTTTACTAGTGATTTTAAATGGATTTCTCCAAATAGCGTGACAAACTTTACCTGTCTGGTAGAATCTTCGCGACTGCGGCATCAGTGAGAAGCCCAACCTGTGCTTTTAGCGCACGCCAGCGTGTGATATTCACCCAAAATCTCTCTGGTCTTGTTTCTATATTCTGCGGCCTTTCTCTTCTTATCATACACTTTGTAAACATTTTTTCTCTTTCGACCCTCAGCCATTTTCAAAGGAATGGCTGAAACCGTAACTCCGACATAATACACATGAAAGTGAAAACTACATAGGGATGAGCACGTACGACGGCCTTACGTAAACATATCACCAGAATGATTGACACTTAGGTGGACCAATAGTATAGACTACCCACCCGGAAAAAGAAAATCCTCCGCTATACCTTTAAAGCACATATAGTGTAATATTGAGTCTGAACATAATACTGACCTAAACACAGTCACCACTCTTCTGCATAATGGTAACCACAAAATTCAAAAAAACATTACAGAAAGTACTCTAAGTTTCTAACATAACTGAACATAAAACTAAGATTAACAACATCTTTCCATTTACTGAAAAACTTTTCCCATAAACTGATCCTCTTAATGCAGTCCCTTCCAAAGCATGCTGGGAACTACAGATCCACTGCCCAGTTAGATGTCAACAACAATGATTCATGTAGATTCCACACAAATGAATTCGGTTGATTGAACACAATTAAATTAAGTTGTGACAATATTAAACAATCATGTTACTTTTGCTTATTTTAATTAATTATTTTAACAAGAGGCCAAAATTCATTTTTTGAGTGACATCCGTTTAAGACGAACGAAAAATATTCTTGTTGACTCTATTAAAAAAAAAATTGGTAAACCAAATTTTTAAAAGATTACATTGATTACATTTAATGAAATTAAGCTTGAATCACTTCTATGAAGGATTGTGTTGTATATGCTCATTTTAATTAATGAAATTGAACAAAGAGCTAAAATATTTTTTTTTGAGTTGTCATTTAATATACATAAGGGAGGCAGTATGTAAGTCTAATGAGATTTTAGTGTGGATGGGCTACCTGGCATAAAGTCGCAAAAATATGTCTGCTTAGCACATGGTATAAATTGCGTAATTTATAATGAACCTTGTTTGGATAAAAAGAGGCTTATTTTCTAAAAAGGAATGATAATGTGTTAAATACACATGGGACAGCACTATACCAGTAAACCATATTTTGCACCAAAATTTTGTTTGTTAAATTGGCACACCTGCAACTATAGCTGCTCTTGTAATTATTGCAAAAAGACTTTGACCTCTGTGGTTTATTGCTGTATTTATTTACAAGCCGGAGTGTCTGAGTTCGCTGTGCTTACGCCGAGTTTCTTGTGTTTGCTATGTTAATGAAGCTTGTTCAGTCAATCACCCTCACCTTCTCGGAAATTACAGTGAGCTTTTGCATCAGCAAGACAAGTTAAAAAAAAAAAAAAAGCACTCATATCACCTCGAAATGACTTGTTTACTCACTGAGCACTGAGGAGTGTAAAATCCATACACTCAGCCCTGGGGAACTGGATTGTGTGTTAGGGAAAGTGTAATCTGACAGGCACCCTGGGACCTGTGTTGCTGGCATGCATGAGTGTCAAAATTTGTAAATGAGGAATACATATTCCCAGCTCACCATGACCCTTCTCTCGACAGCAGCCATTGACAGGGTGTCAGAAACTAGCACCAGGGCGTCAGACGCTAATGCTTGCATCAGCAATGCTTCTATGGATGGGATCAGGAAGGTTAGAGAGTGTAAATCTGGGTGTAGAGTTAAAGCACATAGACTGTATTTGTCCTCTTCACCTCTGACCTGACAGCTGAGTAAATAAAGACAGACAAGTCATTAATGACACTACAGATACTGTGCTTACATTGCACACAGCAACTTAGACTTGTCGCTTTGCCGTCCTTTCAGGAAATAACCCTCCTGATCTCTCTCCCACACCTCTCTGTGTTTTCTGATTGTGTGAGTGGGTAGTGGACATGCTGGCTCTGCTATAAACCTTTGTAAGCTGCTTTATAGTCTGTAGGCATCTTCAGTAACTTGCTTTTTAGGGGGTAAATGTGTCAGTACACACAATTATGGTGTCATGGTCATGTTTAGTTTCTAGTCTTGGTCTTCATTGTATATTTTGCCTGAGTTCTAGTTCATTAGTTGTCATTCTCCCTAATTAGTTCTCACATGCTCCCTCTTTCATTAATCAACATTATATGTGCATTTAACCCTCTGATGGTTCTCGGTCACTTCTGACCGAATAATTTTCTGTTTTGAGTCACAGCTTCAATGGAAAGTTATGATACTTGGTGAATTTTTTGGCATTTGGTATGTGAATAAAAAAAAAAAAAATTGAGGTCATGATCCGAGCATGCTAAGTGGTCATAAAACAAATAGTCACACTCGTGGTCTTCAGTCAGAAATGACCGACCCATAGGAAATGGATGGGAAATTTACAAAAAAAAACAAAAATTCCGGCAGGGGCGGACTTAACCATTAGGCAAAGTTCGGCAATTGCCTTGGGCCCCGAGCCACCCCAAAATGCCCCATTAAATTATGCTTAAGTTGTTTTGTTTTTTTTTCCTTTTCGCAAATTATGTATTTCTAAAAAATGCATCAAATCATTAGTGTCGCAGACAGAAGGGCCCCCCCCCCCCCCCACCTCACCTCACTACATTGGACTATTCCATTATTCTGCTTGCGAAAGTGACAAGGCTGAAATGCGCCAAAAAAACTGACGAGAAAAAGAAATGACAGACCGAGTAGTAGACAGAGTAAAAATGAAGCAAAGCTACAGCTACCCAAGCGGTGCTGAAAAAGCAGGACGTGGGAGGAAAGCAAAAGGTTTTTTAGTAAAATTACAGAAAGTAACAAACTTTTTTTGTGATGCCCGCTGACAATCACAACAATGCTGACAATATGTTAGAAGTCCATGGCCGTAGCCAGCTATGAAGTCACCGAAGTCCGGACCTCTGTCATTTTTTTACATTCAAAAATAAAATGTCAAGCTCTCTAAATCAGCCGTTTAAACCACTTCATATGGGTGTTTGCAATGCAATTCATGTTGCAGGCAGCGAGAAGCTAGTGCAGTGAACAGGGCTTGTTGAGAGCGCGTTGTGAGTGAGGGCGAGATTGCAGCCTCCATGTTGCCAGATCCACCTAATGGAAAGGTGCAGTAATCTCCTGGACCTGTTTTTCTGATTTAATGTGACACTTTAGGAAGTTATAAAGTGGAAAGTTACATGTTAGGGTTAGTGATATGTTAATCTTACGGGGTGGGGGGGGGGGGTGGGGGGGGGGGATACTACCTTCGCCTTGGGGCCCCAATTTGCTAAATCCGCCACTGCAAATTGGCCACAATTCTTAAAAGAAGTATACCACAGTAAAGAGGTGACACTCTACAACATCAAGAGTGCAAAAACTTTACACCCACCCACACACACACATACAAACACACTTTTATTCACATACACACTAATAAATTCAGACTACAAAAAAATTGTTTTGAATTTTTAAAAGTCACAGCTTCATCGGAATGTTACGAAACTTGGTGACATTTCTGGCATCAGGTATATGAACACACAAAAAATTGAGTTCATAATTCGAGCATGCTATGTGGTCGTAAAAAGATTAGTCACGATTTTGGTCTTTGCTCTAAAATGAATGAATGGGAAATTGGCAAAAACACAAAAACTCACAATTTTTTTTAATAAGAAATAGTTTTTGAGATTGTTTCAATTATATATTTTTCTCTATACTGTATAGAGTATAATATTATATATAGAAAATGTTATATATTTTCGCTTTTTCTCTATACTGTAATCAGATGGTGCTACTGTAATTTTCTTCAAAAATATATTTTTTTTTCTGAAGGCCTGGACTCTATATTAAACAAAAAATACTGCATTAATATTAAAAATAAAAATAATATATATATATATATATATATATATATATATATATATATATATATATCCATTGAAAAAAATAGACCATAAATATTGCATACATATTAATAAATTCAATCAAATTGTTTCAAAATACTAAATTAAAAAGAATAAATATTAAATATTATAGAACAAAAACAAATTGCATAGTTTTTACTGGGATGGAAGAAGTTTCATTTTGGGAAGGCCCA
Organism: Pimephales promelas; assembly: GCF_016745375.1. The sequence goes on from NW_024121133.1 coordinate 10,669,964, forward strand.
GGATGTAACTCATAAAGGAAGACCATCAGAGGGTTAAGCCTTCCTCAGTTTTTTTATCTTGTTATGCTGCATTCATGTCATGTCATAATTTCCTTAAATTATGTTCTGTTTGCTTTCAAATCGCTCATTCAATGATCGGTCTGCACAGCGGCACTTCAAGTGGTAGAGAACAACAGTGGACACAAATATCCTAGGCAAGATAGGCCTATTTTCTTAACATGTTTCAGTACTGAATAAATACATTTTAAAATGTCCTTGATTGCATCCACAGTCTTGAATGAAAATTTTCAGCTAATAGAAATGAGTTTATGGGACAGGCTTATCCATAAAGGTTTCATGTCAGGAGTACTTCTTCCACAATTATACTGTTCTTGTTTCATTCTCTGAAAGGAAAGACCCAAAAGCAGAAAAATGCTCAACTTCATTTTATTACTACACAAATATAAAACAGCATGAGCCGCTGAGCTCTGGAACCAACTCTGGGCAATTGGTAGAAGAAATGTCAAACCTGCTGAGGTCAAAATCCAGATCAGTCCATCAGCAAATAATATCCAGTAGTGAGGTGAGAGTTGAGGTCAGACGAACTGGGAGATCAAACAAGGGGCAGACATTATCGGTGATATCCAAACTCACAGTCAAGATCAGGCTGATAGACAGAACGGAAAGACAAGTCCAAGCGGGCAAGCAGTGTAGTGAGAATCGAGACTCGAAAACTAGATTCAGTTCAGATGGTCACAGAGAGGGCTTCAGACCCCGTTTAGCAGGGGGGCATTTATTTTCAATGGGTGTGCACTAGGTATGGGGACTTTTTTCCGGATATCAGATATCCTATATTTATTATTGCTACTGCCTTTTCTATTAGCTACTACCATGAAGTAATGCAACCCATACAATAAACACATAAACCATTACACATTGTTACAAGACGGGCGACTCTTAAGAAATTTGATTAATTAAGGGTTAAATAGGCCTACATAGGCATTCAAAAAAATTGCAAGACCGACTCTGACCACAGCTTTATAATAGCAAAGCTGACGAAAATGCAGATAGTCTCTCACTGACAGAATAGTAATTTAAATGCTATCTCACTGGTGGAAGAGAGAAAAAAAGCTAAGTTAAAAAAAGCTGCTTTGTTCTAACATAAGCATTTACAGTAGTAGCCTACTATTAAAAATACATTTACCTTTATCAAAACAAATAAAAACACCCACAACATACACAGATATCATTCTACAATTTCCATTTACAAGAAAATATAGGCTTAAACACCTGTTTCTCCATGGCGGGAGTGACATTTCAGGACAATGGTGGCAGGGGGTTTCCTCACAGCGCCACACTGTGGTTTTTATGTTGGCTTTATTGTATTTTCAGCTAATAAGCCGTTTGTAGACATATATTTGTGTTATTTCTCACTGAAATGTGAATTAAATTAAACTGATATTATTTTGTAAATCATTTTTTTTTTTGCTAATTTCAAAGTACAGACATCCAAAAAATAATCTCCCAAAGTTTCGTAGTCCAGAAAATTGAGTAAAGGTATTTAAATGACGATTAAAAGCTTTACTAAATTCGTTGAAATAAAAATTGCTCTTCTCAACTCCCCTCGTCACCTCTGAGCATTTCCCGGGTATCCCCTGAAACATTGAACTCAAAGCGTTAAACTCACTGGAGGCTTCTAACCTAAGCTGTGTGAGTATATTTATCTGCAAGAAGAATACATTTAAGGCTGTAACGATCGTAACACTCAGATCCACAAACCTCTGTCGCGGTGTGAGAAGACAGAATCACGACACACCTCTCCAACTCCCGGAGATATCCTTCACGTCTAGACCCAATATCTTTAAATTACTATTAGTATTATTCCATAATGGCAATTTCAGCATTATGGAGGTGACGTTTGTAGTCAAAAATTCCCAGATAATTAAATCTTTTAATAAATAGGCCTATGTGAATTACATTGCACTAACCAAAAGTAATCCTACCCACCAGATGAAGAAGGGTTGACTCTACCCAGAACTTAAAATCTTCATTTTATTTTATTTTCCGTGTTTGCATTTATGAGGAAAAAATGTCAATGATACGGACGTGACTGTTCTCTGGAAGCAGCACTAAAACTTTCCTAAACAGAAAGCAAGCACAAAGCCTTTCTTTAAAGTAAATTTTGTTTTGTAATAATTGTATCTTAATTTAAATACATGTTTCATCAACCAATTACCAGGATTTAATAATAAGAAGGAAATATTGCAGACAATGGATAGGCTAATCGCGACACGGAGGCGGCGCCGCGTGAACTGAAGCTCTCCTCAAGTCAGCGTGTAAGGTATCACTTGCCTCACAGATCTGAGAAATATATATATATATACTGTATATATATATTGAAATGTCTACTTTTAAACAGAACCATTCAAAATGAAAGAAAACAGACTGCTCTATGCTTATGTGGGCTAATCCGTATGAAAAGTGAATTTCTTTCTGGCACCTCTGTTCAATCTTTCTGATTTTAGAACATTGTAAAAGTGCCTTTTTAATTATTTATTCCAAAAAACTTAAGTATTTTGAGCTTCAGCCTGATTAAATCGCATATATATATATATATATATATATGAAGAGTTCAGATGCAAAAGCCTCTAAATGCCATTTGAAATTTTCTTCTTTAATGATGATTTTTATCAAACTTGTATATTTAAGTTCAGTAATTTCACTTAAATGGCAATGAAGATTACCTATTAAATGTTATTTAAGTGAAATTACTGAACATAAATATACAAGTTTGATAAAAATCATCATTAAAGAAGGACATTTCAAATGGCATTTAGAGGCTTTTGCATCTGAACTCTTCATATATATATATATATATATATATATATATATGTATTTGGTCAAATTAATCTTTAAAAAAAATTGTTTATCCCTTAAAATGCAATGGATTTTGAAAGATATCGGGAAAAAAAATACCTTTAAAAGCGATTTTCTCAGGTTTTCAATTGAAAAAAGGGCAGCCATTCAAAGTATGACTTTGACTAAGATATCATTTGAACGCTTATGGTGTCCTCTTTCCATTAATACCAAAATCTAAATTTTTAAATTTGGGTCACTGTGACAGGTCACATAAACAAAATTATCGTAGTACTAATATGGTATTCTGGTATTCATGGTACTTTTTTAGTGTTATGATGCCTAATATGTTCTAAAACTATACCCAGCCTGCTAGGGACTAAAACAGAGCTGCTCTCTTGGCACACTTTCCATTCTCAATGATCTAGTCCTTTAAATTGTACATTGAAATTTAGCTTCCAAGGATTTTCTACTTGTTTATTGTACATTTTTGGATCATAACCCACCAGTTAAGTAGCAATGATCTATATCACTCCCTCACCAGGTGTTTGGTCTCCACAGTGCAAGTCTCTGTTGGCGTCTGTTCTTGTTGTATTTGATCCATTAGCAGGTGTTTTAGAGTTGTGACGCTCTCAGTAAGCGCTGAGGCTCTCTCCCTCATCCGGGTTCTTCACACCTCAGATGACTCAAGGATCCTTGGGCGACTAAAAACAGAATCTGAATGTCTGATTAATTTACTGTGTCTCCTCAAGCAATGCGGTCATTGTAGATGCTGCTCTATTTGGCTCATCCAGTTTACATAGGTGAATAATAATCAAGTGCTTTTCAGTCCCTGAAATAAAACAACTCCCACATCTAAGGCTGAATCACGCCCGTGGGGTGTCACTCATGGTGCTGGAGAGGATATTTAGAGCGTTTATGATGAACAGATAAAAGCTGAAGTGTTGAAGCGGGGGAGGTTAATGCTAATTCAACAGGCTACATGGGTCTTTATGATTAGCCGCTATAAGGGTCTCCTGAGTAGGCTTTGTTCTGAATGTGTGTGATGTGCCTGCCATCACTTAACCTCGCCCTCAAGAGCCCAGCAGGCCTGGGCTAGAGCGGGGACTGGAAGCCCTCTTTGTCTTAGCTCTAGGAGGCAATGGAGAGGAACCAAAATTGGGCTTATTAACATGAGGACTGATGCATTCTGACATAGAGCAAAAGAGAGTGTTGGTGAGTTTAACCCGAGGGTCACAGTGCAGTTTCATCTTTTTTAAATGAAATGACTGGCTGAGTGGGAGCCATACATACTGTAGTGAGAACAAGAAAAATCAGACTTCAGCTGTGAACCAATATTTGATTTTACTCCCCTGCAGGACTCTTTCACATTAGAACAGAGTATCTGAATCAGTAAATAGGTCTACATGTCACGTGTCACCTTTGTCTTTTGGAAATTTTACACAACACTGAGGCCAGTTATTGTCTGATTAGCGAGTGTACATGCTGAACAAAGCCAACCTATCAAAAATAATGACTAAAGAGTTTATTTGACCTTTTCAAAAAGATTATTTTCTCCAACTTTTAAAGTACATGTAAACATACTGTTGGGAAAACTACTTTGAAACACAATCTACAAACTACTCATAATAGAGATAAGCTACAGTGAAGTGACCTTTTTAAATCTGGCATGGAATGGAAATTCACCCTATCAATTTTCTAAATGCATCCTTACGCTTGTTTCATTTTTATTTTCTATTTTTGACCTTGTAATTCTTAATCAGATTCACCAGACATCTCTCTGGTGACATATTGCAGACTTCTCCAAACATACCATCTGCTTAAACCATGCTGCTTTCTTAAATTCAACTTAAGCTCACATTCAAATCAGCCTCCATCCAATCAACAATCTGTGGATATAAGGAAGTAGTGATTTTTGGTCATATCGCTGAGCAATTTCTATCGAGGAAGCAATTTCTACTGAAGGGGACCCCATTTTTTGGATTTACTGCCAAAACTTAATGTGGCAGTTGACACAAAAAAAAAAAAAAAAAAAAAAAAAAAAAAAATGAAATGTGTTCACCTTTATGCCCTTACAAAGAAAGTTTTTTTTTTCAAGTGTTTATTTATAATGGTGACTGGTGCTAAAGAGTTTCATAAGCGGCGCCACAAAAGGATCCATATGATTTCTAATATATATTCCAGTTGTTCTGAAGCCATATGATAGGTCTTCGATCTCATTTAAATGAGATATGGCCTTTCAAGATGCATCCACTATGTTTAATGTCAATGATGAGACGTGATCATTGGCATCAAATCGTCTTATTCGGCTTGATCACGGGTGCAAATGAGATTTGATAGCTATGGAGGAAGTTGGGAATTTCAGCAAATTTGCTGTTTGTCAAAAGCACTATACTTGAGGAAACGCATATATCAGTTGTGGTTCATTTCCAATTTATGCTAGATTGCATCCATACCAATTTTGAATCAGACTCAAGTCCACATTGGGTAACACTTTATGGTAACAATTTACTTGAAGGGGTGTAAGACTGACATGACGCTTTCATCATCATGACATGACACATGTCATGAATATGAAGTAGGGTTTATGCATGTTTATGACAACTGTTATTAAGTGTCATTTGCTCAATGATGACATTTTGAATGCAAATATGACATTGTTTGAGATGTATTTGTTATGACAACTTGACATAAACCAATACATCATAACCTGTAAGTGTCTTTGTCATGACAACTTGGCATTAGGGAGGCATTTAGGACCACTGTAGTTGAGGTCACGAAAAATATTCAAGACACAGTTATTGTGGCCTCATGAAAGCCAATGTCAAAACCAACCACCTGACAGTTTAATGTAATGTAATGTTTCTTAAATAATTCATCTGCTATGTCATGTTTATGACATATTTATGACAGGTTGTGTCTTAAAAATGTCAAGTTGTCATGACAAGACACTGACAGGCTATAAAGTAATGGTTTATATGGGTTTTGGGGTGGTGATGGCGCAGTGGATAAGACACATGCCTTTGGTGTGAGAGACCCGGGTTCGAATCCACTGTGAGACACCAATGTGTCCCTGAGCAAGACACTTTAGTTGCTCCAGAGGCGTGTGAACCACAGTATAGCAATTGTAAGTCGTTTTGAATAAAAGCGTCAGCTAAATGAATAAATGTGAATGTAAATGTCATAACATTTAAGCGTCATAACAAATACATCTCAAACAATGTCTTATTTGCACTCAAAATGTCATAATTGAGTGAATGACTCTTAATGACAGTTGTCATAAACATGCATGAAACCTCCTTCATATTCATGATATTTGTCATGTCATGGTTATGAAAGTGTCATGTCAGTCTTATGCACACCCCTTCAAATAAAGTGGTGAGAAAGGTGACACATGGTACATGTACTTAAAGGGTTAGTTCACCCAAAAATGAAAATTAAGTCATTAATTACTCACCCCCATGCTGTACCAACCCCGTAAGACCTTCGTTCGTCTTCGGAACACAAATGAAGATATTTTTGATTAAATTTGAGAGCTGTATAACTACCACATTGGCTCCTAAAGGACTGCCTCTTGACGGCCCAGAAAGTCAATGAAGAAATGTTTAAATATCCCAAGTGACTACCGTGGCTCAACTATATGTTTATCAAGCGACGAGAATACTTTTTGTGCGAAAAAACAAACAAAAATAACGAGTTTATTCGACTATTTCTTTTCTTCCTTGTAGGCCAGAACGAGACTTCCTTAGATTTCCACGACGCATGCGCGAGATTTGCGATCTGCTCACACCAGCTTACACTACTTCAGATCGCAATTCTCGCGCATGCGTCGTGGAAATCTAAGGAAGTCTCGTTCTGGCCTACAAGGAAGAAAAGAAATAGTCGAATAAACTCGTTATTTTTGTTTGTTTTTTCGCACAAAAAGTATTCGCGTCGCTTGATAAACATATAGTTGAGCCACGGTAGTCACTTGGGATATTTAAACATTTTCTTCATTGACTTTCTGGGCCGTCAAGAGGCAGTCCCTTAGGAGCCAATGTGGTAGTTATACAGCTCTCAAATTTAATCAAAAATATCTTCATTTGTGTTCCGAAGACGAACGAAGGTCTTACGGGCTTGGTACAGCATGGGGGTGAGTAATTAATGACTTAATTTTCATTTTTGGGTGAACTAACTGTTTAAATGATGCATTTACAAGTAACTACCCCTAAACCTAACCCGGTAACACCTTATTTTACAATGTCCTTGTTGCATATGTTACATGTACTTCCCATAGTAATAACAGTAAATTTTGCATAATTACATGCAAATGACCCATACAACAAATCCTAATCCTACCCTAACCCTATTTGAGTAAGTATAATGTTACTACGTTACCTTAAAATAAAGTTGTGCACCCCAGACCACAGTTTCCAAGCTGAAATGCAGTTTACTGGTGATCTGACATCAGACGTCTGCCATTAACGCTCTGGTGTGAAAACATTAGTAAATATTGTATGCTTGTACGCGTGTTTGTGTGTGTGCATGCACTCTCTGCTCTGTAACCTCTTTAGCTTTTATCTCTTGTGCTCTTACATTTGCTCTTTAAATGAGATATTGAGTGCCACTGGAGGCCTATGCTAATATCAGCACCTAGGCTCACATTTCTGCTGTGATCGTAATCTCTAATCACATTAGCCAGCACGCTAAACTCATTAAAGTGATAACCCACATTAAGGTGAGGGCCCCGGTGAGAAACTATTATGTTTTTCAGGAAGGAAAGCTCTTATAGTTGGAGATCTCGTATCCGTTGTCTTGTTCCATCCTCTGTATACAGTACATGCTTGCCAGACTAGACGGCAGCTCCGTCTGCTCTTCCATTAGCGTGTAATGGGATAGCCTGCTCAGATGGGCTGGATTCTTATTGTTTATGAGTGTTTGATAATTGGAAGGGCTTCTGGGAGCCATATAAAGCATTCTCACGATGCGCAGCCCATATATTCTGTGCAAGTCCTCTAGCCTTCAACATGATTTTTGACCATGTGTCTTCTACAAGACTAGTATCGCTCCCGCGCAAACGGTCCAGGGTAGAGAATGCCAAAAAGTTCTGGAAGGTAAGTGCTGCTTTTTTCCTGTCTTTTAGTTTGAGCGTGTCAGTCGAAGAGATTCGATTCAGGGACTAAACGGCTTACATGCTGAATTACTGCTTGTCTGTTCATGCGTCGTTCTTGGGTTGTTTAACAGCTTGTTGGTTAAATGTGGTTAATCAGGCTAATTGTTTACAGCAGTGAATGCAGGAGGTTAATCACAGCAGATGTTATGTCGTAGTGATGCAAATGTAAAGCCTGTAGCTATTACCAACCACAACCTCTGCTTCGTTCATCTGTAAATGCCTATTTATATTTATAGCAATGATTGTACCCTTGTGCAATCATTGTGCTACTAAAGATGTGTTTCAGCTCAAAATAAACTTGAATAGAAGTCTTTTTGAGCAATTCAAACATAAAATAACTTGCTATAAAATTGAAATGTGGAATTAGCTCCTTTTGTGAATAAAAAAAAATCACAGTTATTGAAATTGGACTTTGAGCAAACTCACCTTTTTTTTCCCTGCTGTTCACTCTCCATTTATTTTGTTGTTTTTGGAAACACATTTTAGGCTGACCAGCTTTTATTGTCAAATTGTCAAGCTTGCAGGCCGCCCAGCACACTGACAGGTACATAAGCAAAATGACTTACACACTAGAGATCACTCTGTTTTTGATGGATAGGAATGTGTTAGATCTGTTTTAAAGGTGTGGAGAGAGCCAGGTCAGTTTGAAATCAAATCTGATTAGATAGAAAAGGACTCCAGACAGAACAATTGGATTTGCCTTTGTGAACATTCTGATGGGTCCACCAGTGCCTAAGTCTTTACAATTTTGTTCTACATTTTATGAACCCTTCCTTTTGAAATGAATGTCAATAATGTGACGCATTTTTTTTTTCAAAATCTATTCATTTATTCTAAAATACAATAAAATTGCAATTCATACTGTAACCACATTTCACTCTTTCACTGCCATTGACAGTTTTGCCATTGACACTGTTATACAGTACAGGCCGCATATCGTCTGAAAGACGTACAGATTCTCCCAATTAAAACACAGGCAAAGAAGAAGCAGAAACAAGCGTTCAAAGCATCGCTTACGCACATCAAATATTCAACAGTATATGAATCAAAACTGCTTAATGTTACCGAATGAAGTGTCAAACCAATGGGTTTGTAAATTTTGGGGTTGTTGACTATCAGTTCATTTGAAAACGCATGTTTTTCTCTTCATGTTTTGGGCTTCCGTCCACACTGAGTTGGCATTTTTATTGATGAAAACAATGTTTTTTTGAAAACACTATCCAAAGTGAATACATTTAAAAAGGATAGAAATAGATATTCATGTCTACATTTATGTCCCTTGTGCACACGTCATATCACAGTCCTGCAAAGACCCTAAACCTAGTCTGTGTCAATACATGCATGCAGTTGCTTTTTAGACCAAGAATATGGTGACCGAGTGCGACCAGGACTCATCAGTGAATGGTGGAATATTTTGCTAAATAAAATTATCCTGTCAATTATCATTTGTGAGGTTTTACACATTAGTGCCGCAGTAAGGTGAATTTATCATGTTCAGCCATTTTCCAAAAGTTTCTGAAACGCCTGAAAACGCTAGTGTGGACGGTGTGCGTTTTTAAACGAAAACGCCGTTTTCAAATGTATCTGGATTAATGTAGACGTTGCCTCAATCTATGTTTTGATCATCGTTCTGAATCCTATCCAGACATAGTCTTTGACAAAAATGCTAATTTCTCAGCTTTTTTTTTTTTTTTCAAAATGTTGCTATTTTTTATTTTATTTACTTACCAACATTAAAATGTTGATGCATGAAGCTAGAATAAAATGTTATTGTTGTTGTTTTGTTGCTTTTAAGCAGATGCTCTGTTCTTTATTTTGATATATTGTATGTTCAGATACAGATACAACAAAAAATTCTGGGAGCCATGAAAGTTTTATGAAAATGATCAAAAATGCTAGCACTGGCTGACAAGTAAAAAAAAAAAAAATGCTGTCGGGGAAATAGTTAATATATAAAAGATAAATATGCTTATTTTATTTAATTGAAATTTTGATATTTTTTAGGAATCTAAAGTCAAGAATATTGAGTGTCTTACAACTGTCTCATTAAAATAATGAGAACTCTATTAGATAACAAATCCTAAGAACTCAATATAAATACAAACATTTAATACATTTTTCATTGATCCATGAATCTATTAATGGCATTTTCTGATTTATTGTAAGCGCTCCAAGCATGAAATCTTTTAATGAATGCAATTAATTAATGCAACATACCGTAATTTAAGCTCAAGAAAAGCCAGATCTCTCAGACTCTTACTCTGAATTAACCAAGACCTCATCTTAGCCTCTTATCTCTTGGATGGAAACTACCATATTGATACAAGATTGCTCTGTCCACCTCCCTTATAATCTCTCCCGGCCTCCTGACTCGTCTCCAGTAACGTCTCTTTTTCTCCCGCTGTCCCTTCCTCACGATGTATTGCTAGCCTAACCTCACAAGTGTCGCGATCAGACTCCATAATCATATAACTCAGTTGTTAAGGTCATAAACGTTCCCTCCCTTAATGGTCTTATTCTTTTTCGCACACATCTATCCATGCAGGAACTGTCCCTTCAGCAGCACGACCTTGATTTTGTAACTCTATAGTCATTTTGACCTCATAATGTGAGAGGAAATTAGATTTAAAGTCATTTGAAGTCCTTTGAAAAAGTTCCAAAGGCTCCAGGTTGAAATAACCTTCAAAAATGTGATTCACTGGGTCATTCGTGCGCCTGGCCCGCAGGGATCTGGATCCTGATTCTTGATATTGCCAATGAAACAATGAATTAGCTTAGAATTCCCACAGGGCTCATTACAAAACCCAACTGTGGATACTCAATTAGCCACATTAGAAAGTTCAGCTGGAATACAGAGCTTGAATAGATTCATATATTCAAAATAAAATCTATTCTAAAACTTTATGTAAGAGTAATGGCACGTGACTAATGGGTTCAACACATCTTAAACGTGCTGTGCATTGCTTTGGCCTCCACATGAAGCATTGCAAACCAGTTCCACAAAAGAACGATTTCATGAGGTCGCTAAGAAGGTAGTAAGAGTTTGGGAGTCAGTATTTCTTTTCTTTTTTAAATAAATTAGAATTTTCATTCAGCAAGGACACATTGCATTGACAGAACGTGTCAGTTAAGGCATTTGTAATATTTTCAACAATAAACAGCAATAGCTAATGTTCTATCCATCAAAGAATCATGAAAAAAATATCAAGGTTTCAACCAAAATGTGAAAATAATAAACAATTTGAAATAAATAAATAAATAAAACCATGTTTAAACACTAAATCAGCATATTAGAATGATTTCTGAAGGAAACTTGACACTTTATTGTGATGCTCCCTCAACAGAGATTATACTGACTATAAGAAACTTACACGTAACCAGTTTACTAACAGACTGATCTCATGAAATGGCTTATCTATGACATGCCAATTCGTACAGTATTTCCTTTTTTGGCATGCTATCAACAGGCATAATCACTTTTCAGCATGTTTATTAATGCCGTTGACTTAATGTTACATTACTGTATATGACCTATATGAAAAAACACACACACACACACAGAGAGAGAGAGAGAGAGAAAGTGGGAGATAAAGAGAGAACAAATGATCTTGGTGAAAAAAAAAATATTTGTGTGAACAACAACTTTTGGTGTTCTCATGAACATTTCTCTCATGCTGTTTCACTTGTTGGTGATAATTTTCTCATTGTCTACAATGATTAAATATCACCATGCAGGGACTGCGAGTGACTTGATTTTTCTCGAAACCCAAAATGAATCATTACAAATAAAAAGCCCATAAAGAGGTTCTTTCTCCACTATTAAATGTGCATGTATTAGCATTATTGGTATCACTCAATAAATAATAAAACAAAAACTAATTAATCACATCTTTCTGTAAGTAATCATGATTAATCACAACTAATAACAAAATGCTAGCCAAAAGATTTTTTTTAGCATAGCATAGTTCATCAGAAAATATTAATCGCAGTAACTAATTAGCACTAGATTATTAGATTGCTGCCACTAACCATGTAAAATGATACATCATGTAAGCAGCCCAGTATACTGTAAAAACGTTGTAAATAAAGTGGTAAAAAAATAAAATAAAACATTATTGGAGTATATGTGTTTCTATTAGATAATTAAATGTGCTGCTTCTTTGTAATAGGCAAGGCAAGTTTATTTATATAGTACATTTCAGACACAATGGTAATTCGAAGTGCTTTACATGGAAGGAATTCAAATAATCAAAATAAATAAGAATAATTAAAACAGTTTAGAATAAAAAATAAAATAAAGTAATACCCCTATCTGAGTTGAAAGAGATTGAGCCGGTTTACGGTGCCACTGGACGTAGTCTGCTGGGGTGGTGCTACACCAGTAATGTCCCCACAGAGCACACCGTCTCCTGCCGTTACCCATTTTGACATGCACAACATGGACTGATGCACACAGCAGCGCTGTTTAGGACAGGTTTGTGTTAAAAAAGCTGCTAACAAAGAAATCTTTTTACATAATGTTCTCTCTCTTAAAATGCATGCGAGGCCAGAAGGCGCCTCCTAGTGGTGTAACCCTAACCCTACCCCAGACCTAAACCTACCATAACCGAACAAAGCTCTGTGCGTTGTTATATTGACGCTAAAGGCATAGCTGTCAACCCTCCCGTTTTTTCCGGGTTTCTCACGTATTTTAGCTCTTTTCCCGCTGTCTTCCCGTTTGAGTATTTTCCCGTAAAATATACCGTATTTTTACTCTCTGATTGTGTGAGACGTACGGGCTCGGACAGATTCGGCTTGAAGTCGTTTATCCTCGGATGCGGTGCCGCGCGCGCTGGCCGGAGACACACTGACTGCGTGGCGTGTCCGTTTTTATTGCACGCTGCCTGCGTGACACGCGCGTCTCCAGAAAACGCGTGCATGCTAGAAATAGAACTGACGCCTATTTTTCACGCGACAGGCAAGCGTGTTTCTTTGCCTGGAATTTCTTTGCGTTTCCAGGCAAAAAAATAAATAAAAAATAGGTAACGATGTTTAGGCTAGCTGAATGTAATTTTGTACTCGAATACATATTAATACATTACATTTTGATGTTTGAAAGTCTAGGTTTTTACATAAATTCAGATATCAATGTAATTTAAACAAATAATAATTATTATAAATAGATTTTCAAATATATGAATAAAATATATTTTCTTTTTTTCCATTTGTTTCTTAAGCTCTTAACAATGTGATTACATGAAGAAGAAAAAAAAAAAACTTTCTGGGCCTATAGGAGGATATAAAGATAGTGTGTCTTCTGAGTGATGGTCCACCATCAGGCTAAATAGGCTCTTTAAAGCTACACAAAATGTGTAAATGTAATTAAAATAAACAGACAGCCCACTTCCCTATTTTGCAGATTTTGGAAGATGTGTGATAGGCTAAATGTTGAAATTGTTGTCCAAATGCTAGAGCAACACACGCTAATCCAAATGTAGATTTTTTTTCCCTTTAAATGACACTGTCTCTTTCTCTCTCACACATAGGCTAGTTATGAACACCTTAGACTTTTAAGGATTGTGCTTTATTTTTAAAGTTTGTGGGTGAGAATCGTGCAAAAAAAAATCCCTTATTTTGGGGACGGATTCCGGGAAAACTCCCTTATTTTCAATGTTCAATGTTGACAGACTAAAGGGTGCCATGTGCGTTGGATTTAGAAAAAAAAAAATTTCAAAAGTGTCACTATAAGACGCCCTAGGATGAGAATGCGTTGGCATTATCATATATGTCTAAAGAATTGAAGTCTGTCAGGTAAAAGAAGAGCTTATTGATGCAGTTCAGTCTGTCTGATATTTTATTCCAACCTTTCGAAGGTTGAACCCTCCCGATCGAAGGCTGCCGTAAATATTTAGTTGGAATGTAGAGTTATGTTTAAACTAAGTTTAATGGTGCAACATAAAAAAATATTTAGTAGTGCGTAAGTTGTAACGTAGTGCCCATTTACGCCAAAACTAGGGTAAGTTGTAACTTGCGTACAGCTGGTGCAACCAGCCCCTGGTCTCTTCTGGAAGCTGGTTCAAGCTGCGGCTGGCATAATAGCCAAAAGCAGACTCTCCATGCTTAGAGTGAACCCTTGGTATTTCTATTTGATGTGATCCTAATGATCTGAGTGATCTGTTTAGTTTATATATTATTCATTGAGCTTATCTGCAATATATTGAGGTCCTAACCCACTGAATGATTTATATACCAGTAATAATACTTTAAAATCAATCCTAAATGTAACTGGGAGCCAGTGTAAATACCTGAGGGCTGGTGTGATATGTTCATATTTTCTGGTCCTGCTCAGAATCCTGGCAGCTGCATTCTGTGTGAGCTGCAACTGTCTTATGGTCTTTTTAGGTAGGCCAGTGTGAAGGCCATTACAATAATCCACCCTGCTGGGGATAAAAACATGAACAAGTTTCTTTACGTTTTGATTGGAAACAAAGCATCTAATTCTTGAAATATTTTTTTTTTCTGATGAGAGTATGCTGATTTAGTTATTGCTTTGACATGACTACTGAAACTTAGTTCTAAAACTAAGACATTTTACTTTCTCAGCGTAGTCAGTTTTGAAATGTGTGACAAATGAGATTACTATTGAAATGGTCTGAACTTGACCAAAACCGCCAGGTGTGGGTGTAGTGATGTAGCTTGATGCTTCCCTTTATATTGTCCAGTGGATTGGGGGTAATTGACTCTGGTCACATCCATCTTGTTCAAGCAAAGTTCTTCAGCACCAACCTCTCACTAGTCTAATGCATACCAGTGCAGTCCAGTGTCCCCTTGCCACCTCACACAACCTCTATTAGTCCCTGCTGACTTTTCTTCCACCCATCTGTTGTCTTTCTATCTTTCATGTTCACTCATCATGTGGTATTGCTTGCCTTGGTCTGTAAAAGACATTATTTTTTTTAGGAAGATGGTTTTCTGTCTACCAATTACCTGTTTTCCATCCTGTATGTAGATAAAACCGAATAAGACGTGTGGTTGCTGTGGAAACGGTAGTCTCACATAATTTAGGGAGGTGTCAGCTTGGGTGTCTTCCGTGTGACACACCAAGCTGTCAGTCAAAAGAGATGTGGTGTGTGTGCGTTTTTTTTTTCAGATAAGAAGTAATAGGCACTGAATGTGTCGAATGTGAGTTGTTTTTGACCCTCATTTGTGTCAAGGCAGCAGCAGATGTTTCTGCTTGTGAACAACACTAAAAAACCCCTCCCTGAATGACCAGAACGGCTATGTCAGCCAGACCATGACACCTCTCATCTATCCGTGCTGGACAGAAGCCCAGGACGTGACCCTGACTCTTGAATTGGTTAAGGACTCAATGTTCAGTCAGTAAAATACTTTTTAGTTCAAATCAGCCCAATCTTACAATGAAAACCTTATTTTAGTTACATTATCCCATGCACAAAACGTCTCTTAGTTGCTGTTTTTTGACCTTGTTTTAGAGGAACCTATAAAGTATTTATACCAAGGTCTATCCATCCTCCCCGTTCACCTCATCCTTCCTGCTTGGCTCATAAGTAAATAAACTGAAGACTGCCATCTTTGCTTAATGAACCAAAAAACATTGTTGAGCCTTTTGTTTGAGCTTTACTTGGACATGCCACAAGACTGATTTTTTTATAAGACAGGGGGGAGTCTATTTCACACAAGAGCCCTCAAAACAAATTGGTAACTGGTAAATTTGTGAGGTTACAGAATCCCCCACCCTAGAAGTGACTCTTGCCACTCGACGAGGTTATCCCCGTGGTCCTGGTGCTGAAAGATCGGGTCTAGCTCGATGAAAGTCTTTGTTAAGTCATGGGTGACTACCCGAGATCTCTCTTCAGGCCCGCACCTCTCCAATTCCACCAAATATTGAAGTTGCCCCCCCCCCCCCCCTCCTTCTTGAGTCCAACAACTCCTTTATTGCATAAGCAGGGGATCCATCAATGTCCAGCGTTGGAGGTGGCTCCTGGTTCTGAATG
Organism: Pimephales promelas; assembly: GCF_016745375.1. The sequence goes on from NW_024121133.1 coordinate 10,685,945, forward strand.
TTGGGGTCAGCACCCGGGTGGGCCGGTTTGAGGAGGGAAACATGGAAGGAGGCGGAGACACGATAGTTAGCTGGAAGCGCTAAATGATTTGTGACCTCATTTATCCATCTTATTATTTTAAATGGGCCTACATACCTTGGGCTTAGTTTCTTGCTTGGTAGCCGCAACTTGAGGTCCCGTGTGGAGAGCCAGACCCTTTGTCCAGGTTGGTAGGGAGGATGTGGGTGACGTCGTGCATTGGCCTGGACCTCCTGGTTCCTGACAGCCCTTTGCAGAAGTACATGAGGTTCCACACCCTCTTGCTACGATGAATCCAGTCATCGACTGCAGGTACTGTACCATAGATGGTTCTCCTGACCACGGGAGCATACGGGGTTGATATCCAAGCACGCATTGAAATTGAAATGGGGTGATACCAGTGGATGAATGTTTTAAAGAGTTCTGCGCGTACTCTGCACAGTCCAAAACACCCAAACAATTACCCTCTGGTTTGTTACAACCTTTGCCCATTCCCCATGACCTTGGTCACACCTTTCAGTTGACTTTGTCACCAATCTACCTCCATCAACTGAATTCACAACAGTCCTAGTTATCATTGGCCGCTTCTCAAAGTCCTGCCATCTAATACCTATGAAGGGCCTCCCCACTGCCATGGAAACTACTCAAGCACTTTTTCAACATGTTTAAAACATACCAGCAGTTTATGGCAAGGTATTCTTTCAGAGAGAGGAAAACATTTCACCTCGCAAGTATGGAGGGGCTTCTGCAGACAGCTGTACATCAATGTCAGCTTAACCTCAGGATATCATCCTCAGTCCAACGGTCAAGTGGAAAAACTGAATCAAGAGATTGGCAGGTATCTACGGTCGTACTGTGGTCGTGAACAGCATCGCTGGGCAGAGAATGCTCTATGGGCAGAGAACGCTCAGTAAGGCAGGTAGACTGGCAATACTTCACGATGGCCTGTTAGCCAGGCCATGCTTAAATGTCTCACACACAAGAAGTAACCAGTGAAGCAGAGGGAGTGGCACACAGACAGTACTCAGGAGAGGGCTCCCTTTGCTGGCGTGACGCTACAACGATTTTATTCTGCTAGAATACACAGCTGATTTTGAATGGCAATCTGTTTATAATGCATAATGGTGATGTTATGTCATCTACAAGCAAAAATTAACCCCAAAATTTGAATTACTAAAGCTAACCAGCCAAACAAGATGAAGTAGCTAAAACTACAATATTGTTTGATATCCAGTACTGTACAGATCATAATTATTCTGTAAATAATTCTGAGTTAATTCTGGTTTCTTAACTATTGCAATGATTAGTCTTTTAGTACTTGTCCCCAACAATTGCATTAGTTTGGTTTCTATATAGATTTATTACATCCCTTTGCAACACACATATTGCAACTTGCACATTACCATTAAAAGGGATAGTTTTCCCAAAAATGGAAAATCTGTTCCGATTTACTCAAGTCTTTACTCAAACCCATAACATCTTTAAAACACAAATTAATTGAACCTTAGAGATTTCTTTCATGCTATTGAAAGTCAATTTCACGTTGATGCTTCAAAATCACAAAAGTAAGATGGCAGGATAAACATGGCAAACGGACAAACTAGAAGGTCAAGCAAGCATAGTTGAGTCTCTTCAGTGTCTCTTCAAAAGACTTTGATTCATCTGGATTCATTTTATGATGTTTCTCTAAACTTTTTGGAATTGTGGAAATTTTGGTTAAATGGACTTTCAATGGAGGGATAGAAATCTCTCAGGTGTGGCTAAAAAAAATCTTCATTTGTATTTAAAAAAAATGAATGAAAGTCTTATGGGTTTGGAATGACATAAGGATTTTTACAATGCAGGTATTTTGATAATATTAAATGTAAATTAAAAAGCTCATTTGAAAAGCATAGGCGGCGAAGACATTAGGCGAATTATGGAATCATACAAAATGAAAGCAAGAGAAACATTTTGAGAGCATAGTGACACTTTGTGAAACTGTGCAGTTCTAAAACACTAAAATCTTTGACACCTTTTATTCAACCGCTCTTTGGCTCAGCCGCTGACCCGTATTCATCAGTAGCCTGTTCTGTCAGCATATTCTTGGCTAGTCACTTAAACTGTCAAATGGAGTGAAACGGTGAGGACCAATGCCCCTCAGACTCACTGCAGGGTGGCTGCATCTAACCTGTTTATTACAGACCTACACATATTCGTTTGACTCGCATTCAACCGCTTTGGTGAGTAATGACTCTGCCGTGACTTTTTCCATTTTCTTTCCCCCATCTTGCGGTTTCTTGATGTGTAAATTCAGTGCGGTGACCACAGAACCCCAGACTGAAGACAGCTGTTCTATATCTTTTCTCTCTGCTTCAGATAATGCGTTTCATGCATGGTCGGCCTCTGTAATTGTCGGTAGTTGTGGCAGTTTGTTTTTTTGTTCAGTTTTTTTTTTTTTTTATCACACCTCCTGAAACATTACAGTTGCCTTTCTCTCTTTCTCTTCCTTTCCGCCAGCACAGTTCTCTTCTTTTCTTCTCATCCTGCCTTTTCAATCTGCTTTTTTTGTTTGTCAAAAGCCTTTTGTAAAAGCTGCCTATGCTCTCCAAAGACCACTCTCTCGATAAAGGAAATCGAGCCTGATGAAGGCTTTGTGCTGTGAGAGTTTAATGCCTGTTTGGTTTTTCAGGCCTGGAAGGAGGGGTGGGTGACGATGATGGACAGAAGATGTCATCTAAACGAGATTTTGCCACCTGTGCAGAGGCCTATTACAGAATGTCCCCCAAAGGCCTTAACACCTCTGATAACTCTTAGTGTAAGTTAGAACAGTCACCACACTTGGTTAATGTGGCCACTCAGTGGAAAGGCTGATGGGTTTATTCTTGGAAATCAATCCCTCAACCGTTTCAAAGTTTCAGATGGGATCACCGTGTCCTAATATATTTTCAAGAGTGAAAATGGCTTTTCTTTTTTTCTCCCCTGCCAATTTATGTACTTGGTTGTGCTATTTTTTTATTTTTTTTTTGCCTGAAAAGATTTTTCAATAGGGCCTTGCATTTTGGTTTGCCACCAATTTTAATGATCCAAGCGCAGGGTCTAAAGTGTGTGGCGCAAGTGCAGTTAGGGGATGTCTGAATACACTTTTGCTAGTTTCACGACGAGAAAAATGGTCGGCGCATGGTCTATAACTGGGTTGTCCCTATTTTCTTAATGTGTAATGGGTGTGCTTTGGGGCGTAACGTGAAATAAACCAATCAGAGTCTCATCTCCCATTCCTTTAAAAGCCAGTTGCACTCATGCGTCATGGCGGATTGCTATTTACTTGACGGAATTTGCAAGCGGAAAGACTGAACGCTTCTCCAGAGAGGAAACAAATCAGTTCATGTGCGAGGTTAAAGCGCACAAGCAGACCATCTGGGACAAGCCTGATTCTACCATATCTTTATCTACACAATATTAATATTTTACATTGTAATCCTTTTATTTTCAATATTTGGCATGTTTGTGTGCTGCTACTCATCCCTGTGTGTGTAATAAGCAGTGTACGCATGCTGTGACCCAGCACATTACTAACATGCTCTTTAAATAACAAAAAAAATATTGCCATTGACTTTAGGCAATGTTTTTGTTGGTTCGGACATTCTATTTCAGTTGGCTCAAAATAGCAACTAGCTTGAACACACCTCATTTACACGCCATGGGTAAATAGATGTGCGCAAATGCATTTGCTATTTAAAGGTTCTCTAAGCGATGTGGGGCCAAAACATTTTTTGTCACATAGATCAAACGTCTCCTCACTATCGGCTAGCTGCCTGTCCCCTAAACACACTGTAAAAAAACGCGGTCTCTGTAGACACCACAGGCTCCACAAACGGCATCAAAAACAATCATGTCTCACCCGGACCACGAAACCTAACAAACAGTGTTCCAGCCAATCACTGGCAAGAAGTATTTGAGGGTGGGTCTGGGGGGTTAGTGCGCGTGCACATGAAGGGGGTGTGTGTGTGAAGGAGAGCGAAGCATCAGAGGGAAGTTTGAAAAATGGCCGACACACGACCAAAGAGACGTCGTTCTGAAGAACAAATTAAAAATAAGAGGGAGTCGGATAAAGAACGTGCGAAGTTCCGAGTTTACATCGGTAGCAAAGCTTTTGAACGATGGCGAGAACTCCGGCGGCAGAAGGGCTTCCAGTCCGACATTCAGGTTGCTCTGTTTTTGCTGGACAGGTGGGTAACGTTAAATTGTTTTTTTTTTCTTCTAAATTGACGCTTATGTTCGCCAAACCCACACAAGGATATAATTAGCTAGAACTATGCACGTTCACAATTATTTCAGGAAGCACGAAAGGGAGGGGGAGGAGATGAGATGCGGAGGAGGGAGGGTCTAGCTAGCCTCCGATTTGTTTGAAAATATTCCGAACGTCAACACCCAGGATCGCTTAGAGAACCTTTAAACAATGTGGTGCAGGACTTGAAAATTATGAAAATGGCAAAAAAAAAAAAAAACACTTGTGTCGCGCCTGGCGCAGCATTGTGCCGGGTATAAGATAGGACCCATAAAGTTTTCATGATAAAGAAATGACACCAAGAATGTCAAATATTGTAGTTTATATGAACGCATGATAACGTTCTGTTTATTGTGACAAGCTTGACGCATGGCCATGGAAATAATATGGTAATATATTCTAAAATGATGTCACTTTAAAGGGATAGTTCACTTTGAAATAAATTTTTGATATGTTTTAGCTTACCTCAAGGGCATCCAAGATGTAGGTGTCTTTGTTTCCGCAGTATTTTCAATTTTGACATTTTTCAGTCAAACCGTTGTTGTCTATCAGTCATACACTGGAGCCTAAGGGGGTCCACCAAAAACCATGCACAGAGAGGTCTGCGCATGCGCCGGAAGTGATCGCTTGCGCGACTACGTCACTCTTTGTTTATACAGAGATTTCGGAAGTTTTACCTTTCACTAAACATATTTAGATATACGGGAAACCGCAATGGAAGAGAATTTCGGTTTATCTAAATTTGTTTTGTAAAAGGTAAAACTTTCGAAATCTCCGTGTAAATATTGAGTGACGTCACACGCAAACGATCGCTTCTGGCGTAACATTGAACTGATTCAGTTCGGTTCAGTTGGACATTGCACAACTGATTCAGATCACTTGGACGTCACTGTGATTACACGAGGTAAAAACGATATAAATACTGTTCGTTTTCTTACAAAAAGTCATTAAATCATGTTTAATTTTGACTTCTCTGTGCATGGTTTTTGGTGGACCCCCTTAGCCTCCAGTGTATGACTGATAGACAACAACGGTTTGACTGAAAAATGTCAAAATGGAAAATACTATGGAAACAAAGACACCTACATCTTGGATGCCCTTGAGGTAAGCTAAAACATATCAAAAATTAATTTCAAAGTGAACTATCCCTTTAAGACGGACCAAGGGCTTCTAAAGACACAAAGTGACAGTACAAGGTTTAATGACTTACTGAGTGATGATTCAAAATTTAAAAAAGATTATCAGGAGTGGTTTAGATTTCCAATGTTGAGAAAATACTCCTTAAAAGTTAGATGATATCTGTAAATTTCGGTGATGAAAAATCTTGAAAGTATATAACTAGACTTTTTTGAATTAAAAAAAATAGGAAAGATAGAAAAGATTAATTGGAGACAATCGCTAACATTATAAACAATTTACTGCCATTGTATGAATAATATGCAATCAACATAACATAATATGCAAATGTAATTTGATCATTTTAAAACATTATAGTCTAATTGCAAGCACTTGATTTTTGCTCTTTCAGACATTGGCACAATAGTCTCTTTGTGTTTATACCAACAATTGTGAAGAAATTAGCTAATGTGTGTATATTTCTGTTCATCTAAAATGAATGAACACTGATTATTTCACACACAAGACTTGAAACAAAGCAGAATATTCAGTTCTAACAGAAAGACTTGGGTAATGCACAAAGCATTCATTTATTGACAGCCCAGCAAGCAATTATTTAGAAAGTTATTTTGCGTTGGCCCCATCCGTAGTTCATAATCCGAAGGTAGCGGATCTGCATTTTCTGCCTGAAGATGAAGGCATGTGCGCAGAAAACCCCCGGGGAGGTATGGACAGGACCATCCTGGTGGTGGTGGGACAGGGTGGAGGTAATTGTTGTGTCAGGATCTGCAAACTCAAACATGTGTAACTAAGTGCCGATCTTTTATACAGCAAGTATTAGGACATTGGATAGTGTTAATGTAATCAGTGGCGTAGGAATTGATTGCTTAAAGGTCTTCCTGGCAGAACTTTTGCTAAAGCTTTCATTTTCTGAATGTGGATATCTCATTTACTCAATTATAAGTGAAACACACAAAATCCATCAACTTTGCAATCTCTATGCAAAACTTTGCCATGAATTGCAGCACAATACCTAATTTTAATAGGCATAATACCTAATTGCACCAGTGATTCTTTCCATGAATCTGCACTTTCATATAATTTCTTTAAAAAATAAAAAAAAAATAGATAAAAAAAATCAACGAACATCAATGTGAGTACTAGGTATCTGAGGGTGACACAACATCACACAATTGTCCATTTTTGTTAATCTCAAACTTTCTTATCCCAGATTAAATATGACATACTAAATCCACTGAAAACTAGTAAATTATACACTTTTAACAAGGTAATAAACCTTCTATAAAAAATAACATGCCCTCATATCCATATACTGTAGCCACTCCATCACAGCACAACTTTAGGAAAGAGGCCAACACAACCCTGATTCACACAAAAAATAAATAAATAAACGTTTGCTCAAAATGACACCAGAGCAATTCAGAGCAATTGAAAATATCCTAATACTTTCTGAATCAACCTGCATGGCTTTACACCACGATCTGGGCAAGGAATGTACGAGTGTGACAAATATGAATGCAACCAAAGTTTTTGTTCTCAAATATTCTCATCTATTCAGGGTCTAAAGCTCCATGCATACTATGAAACACTTTTGCAGAGACACCACAACACAAATATATTCAGAGGCAGATGCTTCAGAGAAATATGCATAATTGGACTTCAAGTGTCCAAAATTGATTAGTTTCCCTCCATACAGGAGTCATACCACCCCTCTTGTTTTTTATCTGGCAAGTGAAATGATGATGCTTTAAAAAGATGGTCCGCACCTCTCAAAAGGGAGCAAGACGGATTTGGAGTATATTGTTTATATCCAAGTATCCACATAAGAGAACATTGAAAGAAACAGCTGGGATTCTCAGAGACTGAGAGGTCTCTAAATCCAATTGCTAAATCTCTAAATCCTTTCAATATCTGAATGTAGACAATCTTGGATAGACCTTGAGTTTGCAATACAACCCGACGAACAACAACATTAAGTTCTATGAAAAATTGTGAGCGACCATGTGCAAAACTCAAGGGCAAAAAACCTTGATCTGAATTGTTTTCCTATGTTGTTTCACTGTGGTTAAAAGGATAGTTCACCCAAAAATGAAACATTCTCTCATTACTTACTCACCCTCATGTCGCACATAAAGTAAATAGTGGTAGAATTAAATGTTTTGGGTTGAATTATATATTTAAAGGATTAGTTCACTTATTGACACCACGTCAGCCAAGACGTTCATGTCTTTCTTTCTCCAGTCGAAATGAAATTATGGTTTTTGAGGAGAGCATTCCAGCGTTTTTCTCCATATAGTGGACTCCAATTGGGTTCGGCGATTTAAAGGTCAAAATTGCAGTTTCAATGCAGCTTCAAAGGGCTAAATTATCAGGAAATTGTATTTCTAAAGTAAACTAATCCTTTAACGTGTTAGAGAGTTTATATGTGCAGTCTAATTGGTTGTTAGGGTGTTCTAGGTGGTTGTGAAGGTGGTTGCAACCATGTTCTGAGTGTTTTAAAGATGAACTGAACTGAAAAAATCGACGATGAAAACATGTTGTTTATGACAATTAAAAGTAAATTACACTAAACATTTTAATAAAAAATATTAATATAGCCTTTTTTAAGCAACGCAAAATTGCGCTTGCTAGCGCTGGCAATTTTGATGACGTCACTGGCAAGGTAGGACCCGCGGAGCTCCGTAGACAACAGCTGCAGGTCCTATATACACAGACGAAAATTTTAACGGCACTTTTAACGGCATGGATTACGCATTTGAGCCCATGAGGGACGGTAGTGTCTCACTACCACCACATGGAGGACGATCAGTTTCAGGCTTCACTTGCAGTACAGGATCTTTTTGGGGGAAGTCACTGTGGCCGCGAGCGCTGTGGAGAATGCAATGCATAGTGCACCGGAGCCGATCTGTTGCAGATAGGTCAACCTGGAACATTTATTGATCGGCAAAAAAGGAATCACCGTCGTGCACCGTTCATTTCGGATGCTTTTCGGTGAGAGAAACGTGTTGGAGGAGGCTATGCTGTCTCTAATGGATGTCCGAGCTGAGACGCGAGCGCCCCATCAGTAGCAGGGTATTTTACGAATAGGCGACTAGGCTGGGCTAACTTGTTACACTTTTCTCAGATTGTTTAGATTAACAGCGTACTGGCTGTTCACTATGTGCGAGAGTGCATTTAGGAAGGAGAATCCCATCCTTTACGCCGCCTTCACACTGGCAGTTGAAATCAGCTCCGTAATACGCAATACGTTCCCAACGGACGTCGTACTACACAGTGAAAAGCGTCGGACGCGGGTAGAACAAAAATTGCAGGGAGATTAAAGTTTTATTGTGTCAGTTCTGTATGATCTCTCTGATGAAGGTTATGCTGCGTGAGGACAGTTGCTGGACGTTGACATGTCAGGTCGAATAAAAATGTGATATAGTGGTCAATAGTTCAATGTCTACCTTCAATTTAATTGTATTAACTGCCCTTATAAACGTTAGAAAGTCATGAAATTATAAAATGACATGACAACTTATCGTTATAAAATCATTATTTATTTTATTAAAAGTTAATAATTCAGGTTTGTTTATCAGTACCATAGCAACGCTCAACTTCCGCTGGAATTGTCGGATAGGAACCGTCCGTAGCTTTTCGCACGAGTTCAAATTTTTGAACGCATCCGGATGACCAACGGACACGATTTTCTTCGCACCGCACTCGGTCGGACTCGTTTCGGACCCATTCGCATGCGGTCTGCGAATCTCCATAGGAAATGAATGACTTCCAGGCGTTTCGCAGCCGCATCGGAGCTGATTTCAACTGCCAGTGTGAAGGCGGCGTTACAGTGAACTATACATCAGGGATTTTTCCCCTCAGCTGAATATCAAGGATTCAAATAACGTTAACGAGATGCGTTGAACTTGTAACTTGTGTAAATAAAACATTTCATGCAGACATTCATGTCAGACGTTTCATGTACCCATTGACGAAAGTACACATCTCTAAATAGTGTGTCGCTAAAAAATCTGTTTCCTCAGCCATGTCAGCGCGCCTCAGACTGTTTACAAGCTACGGCTGTTCTGCTGGTGCGGGTAGGCAACGGAGTGGCTTACCATGCCAGTGACGTAGTCGAATGTTGAAATCCAACATGGCGACGCCCGTGTAACAAAAACAACACTTTCAATGTACCATTTTATCCCTTTTAACAAATATTGCCATTTTAAAAATTGTACCATTGAGAATAAATAAAATACATCTGTTATATCACCTTTTCTCAAATTTCAGTTCAGTTCATCTTTAATTAGCCTTTCGCCAAGCCCCGCCCCCCTTAGTTACTGCTGCTACCTCCGTCAAACAAATGGTCAAACACGGGCAGCGCGACAGATTGCCATGACGGCAAAGGGTATTCCCGTGCATGTCAGTGACCTTTTTTGGAGCAATACCTCCGCGATATCAAGCAAGATCGAAGCAAAAGGGGTTACGGTATGCGGTGGAGGGATTTATTCCAAATATAAAATTAAGAAATGAATGAGACTACTATTGATGCTAATGCTTACCAGTCTCAAGAAAAATCAGAAAAACCCCATGACCATGCTAAGTTACCTCAAATGCAACCAGCACAGCCTTGAAGATTTTATAAACTGGCTCAGTGGCTAATTGTTTGGAGTTTAAAATATATAACTTGCGCTGCATATTTATTCATTTTGCCTCCGATACAGGAGTACACGTTCGCTTTAACAAGCAGGTTGTTCATTACCACAGCAACCGATTGCGTGTCATGCTCATGCTGAATACGATTTTCGTGTTTAAAAAGTACGTTAACTAACGTTATGCATAAGAGACGGAAAGAGGCAGAGAACCATACGTTATTTAAGGTTATTTCTATTCGTTACGATATTGATATATGAACTGATGTTGTCATGTAAGCTTCATGCTATCCCCGTTGCGAACGTCCTCTAAACTGTAGTCTACGGTGCTGCACTGCTAACTTAGCTGACTGCTGCTCATTTTCCCAGATAATATCATGGTATGTTAACAACAACCCTTTAGAAAATGTACAGTAAGTCCTTTGTGGATCCTCTTGATCTGCTTTCTCCGTGCTTCTTTGACTAATCTCAGTCGCACGCACGCTGCACGCGAGACGAGTTAACCATGTTCGACACATTTAACTGGAATTGGGGCGTCCACACTGTTTAATACATCTTAGGCACCGCTCGCGTTGTGTTTTGGGCTTTGGAAAGGGAAAAAACACAACTTCTCCAGACAATCTCTCGGGGTATCATGTGTCCGATTTACTAACGCCGTGGGCGCACCGCTTACTGTTTGACGGAACAGCTCACACAGTAACGGATGCTATGATGTGTGATTGGACAATGGCCATTTTGTGGGAGGGGCCGGCGAAAGGTCAATTTAATAGTGCATTGCAAGGCAGTTGCCGTGATTTTTGGAGTGTTTTCTAGGGTTTTCCGGGTAGTTGCTTTGTTATGTTATGTTGTGTTTTGAGACAAAAATAACATGGCAACATGACCTCTGTGTAGGTCGCTCATAAAGAAACACAGGCTAAATGTAATACCTGATTGGCAAACACAAGCCCAGCTTGCTTTGTTCCTGCTGACTATCTATCTGGGTGTAGAAAAATGGATGTAGAAAAGATCTACACTCATATCAGTGATGGGTATCATGTAAAAGCTGAACAACTGAGCAGCGCGTCTGTTATCATCAAAGAAAAGCCTGTGCTTGGCACAGCTGTTTATCAGAAGCATATCGTTTATTCTTCCCCGAACAGGCATGAAGCGCTTATCGTCACTTCTACCTCGTCAACATCTCTGCACAGCTGTCCGTCCAGCAGTAATTATATTCTTATCGGCTGCCGAGTCAGCGGCCTCAACGTGTTTTTCTCTGACCCTTGCTCACCTCACCTCGCTCCCCACTGTGCATGGGCCAGACCTGGACACTCGTTCACATGCACAATTCCAAACCACTTCCTGTGAGGACACTGAAGGACACTACTAGCAGAATCTCTCAATAGAAAATTCATGAGATCTGCTACAAAACTCTGATTCTGTATTCCACAAAGCAATGCGTTTGGCTTCACCTTCCGTTTTCAGTATGATCCACAAGTAATGTCAGCCTTGATTTTTAGCCCCGTATATAACCGGATTGCCAAAGGTTACGACATTTTTTGTCAAATTTGGATTACAGATGTAAGGGAGAGTGGGGCACAACCTAACGCATTTTTGTTTTGGCTCAATTAATTAAAAAATAATTAGGTTAGATTGTTTTTTTTTGTTTTGTTTTTTTTTTTTACACGCAACATACATCTCTGCTACAAATGAACACTTAAAGTTTTTTTTTCTTTTTTTTTTTTCTAGGACCTGCCTTTTTAATTGCATTAAAAACAGGCCGAGTGATCAATGCATAGTAAACTAAATTTTAAACATTTTAAATTCCAACATTGTTTGTGAAAGTCTAACAAAGTTAAATGTACAAATAATACTCAAACCTGAAAAGCTGTGTGGCTCCCTGTTTTCATTTGATTGTCAATGTACATCTGGCGGCTTATTTGTAACACTGTGCTACAACTAACCCCGCTGTGTATTACATATTACATATTTTATAACATAAGTGCTATGTTTGGGCCAACAAGACGGTGATTAAGGCATTATAAAGTTAGATTTGGAAATGTATACACCCAACTCAGAAACCGAAAAAATTTACTTGCATGGTGTCAAAACACGCTTTGTCCAGTCTCTTCACAGAATATTATCAAACGGGAGACCGTCTTCTGGCAGCAAGAGAAAAATAGCATAAACACAACCTGCGTGACCCTGAGTAAGTACATAAAAGGTCCGTTTTACAATTAACCCCGCATTAGGTTGTGCCCCACGCTCCCCTAAAGTATTTTATTTTTTATGAGATGATGATAATTGGTTGCAATGTTAAAGTCTCTTTAAGAGAAGTCATTTTACTCCGCGAACATCTTTGAAACGGCTCTCAGGCATGCAAGTGCAACTGTATCTCTTTGAATGGGAAAACATCAAATTCTCCAAATTCATCAATTTTTTTTTTTATTCAAAATTGGCAATGCAATAGATTTAGTATCTAAATCCAGGAGCTTAAATCGTGACAAAAAAAAAAAAAAAAAAAAAAAAAAAGATAATTTGCATATGCAGTCCTAAATGTGCTTTCAGGAACCGGAGCTTCTAACGGCAGCTGCAGTGACGTGATGACTTTGCCAACAACCAATTGGCTCATTTCTTTATAAGGCTGGACATATTCCGCCATATTATGTGTTGCACAATCTCACATTCATAAGTAATAGATGAACTGTCTTTCTGTATATAAAGTCTTTGGTTTTTTTGTATTGACACTCTTTAAAAAAAAAAACAAAAAAAAAACTAGGTAGTACTTAGGTATACTGCTGTGTATTCCATTCTGAACACAGACGTAGAGAATCTCCATTTCTCAAGAGGAAATGGGGATAATAGAATTTGGACTGTTTTTTACAGAAAATTTACAAAACAAAGAAAACAGTTTGGATGAAGTCTTGTAATGCCTCCATTTTCTGTCAGATCACTTTCTGATTGGGTATCATTTTGTTTCACTTGACAATCTACAGCGTGTCTGCGTGCTTGTATCGTAAATAGTCAACATGTTTGAGTTCGGCGCAGCCCCGACGTTCTTCCGAGCAGATTTAATCACTCTTAACACACCTCACACCACAGGAAAATCTGTTAAGATAATGTATAGAACCATCAAGATTATCAGGACTTTACCTAGGATTGTTGGAAGAGGAGAGTTTGGCCTGATTATCTTGTAGTGTGTGGGTGTCTTAAGGAATCCAAGACGGTTTGGTTACCAACATTCATCAGATGTCTTTATGTTCTGCACAACAGAAAGAAAGTCATACTTTGGAATGACTTATGTGCAGATTCGATGTGGGCCTTGTTATAAGAAGCATTGGGTTTGGAATAGTCACTGTCGTGTTAAAAGTCTTGTTTTGTAGCTGTTCTGCCCATGTTGGGTCACAGTTCCATAAAGAGATGTTTAGACACACTAATGTGCTATTTGAGCTCCTCTCAAAGACAGAGCCCTTTGTCATCTGGGTTATTACTACATAAATATTTGATTCAAATATAAAAGGCCTCTCTGGAAAATTAGCCTGTAGATTGTATTTGCCACTATGAAAAGGAAAACAAGGCGAATCTGCCACCACAATTATGTAGCGGGTTGGAATTACATTTCAAATAAATAAAACATCAGAGTTTCGCTCTACGTCTCAATCCCAGCATCTTCAAATGCGGTTTCCCGGCGCACTGAAAGAGTAAATAACTAATTTGCTATAGTAATCAGTTATTTACAGTTATGCCTTTGAAGGATTCACTTGTGTAATTAAACCCTTCTTAGAGAAACATGCTGAGTGTTTAAATAGATCTGATGAATTATGGGTCTATCATCATATGATCAATCTAGAAACTAAATATGGATAATGTGAAGGGTAAACATCATGGTTGGAGCTGAACTGTACAGAACAGTGGACCTCCCGGCTGTTTTAAGTGTCCAACATGTAGAAAAATAAAAACCCCATTGACTGTGGCAAGGTCAATTAAGGGCCGTTCACACCCAGAAAGATAGCTAATGACTATTTATAATGGTCACAATAACGATATGAGAATAAAGTCCAAACCGCAACTATAACAACTTCGAAAAAGAGGATAAATGTCATTGGAAATACTTTCAGAATGATCTATATCTAGTTTATGAGCCATACAATTTTTCACAAACAGAATGACAGCCAATCAGAATCCACCAACTTTAACCCTTTCACACATAAGTTTAAAATATTCTAGTCCTCAGTTTGAGTATGTACATGTAATGGAGGGATTCCAAAACTGCACCTCTTCAAATTAATATTATTACTTGCAGTTAATAAGATAATATTTAAGTCAATAATTTAACAACACATTTGCATGTTTGCAGTTCTCTTATGTCTGTTAATGGTCAGATGGTCATATCTTTTGTTTATTTACAGTATGTGTTAAAATGTTTTATTTTTATTATTCTATTTAAAAATGTTTAAGATTTGTATTATTTAATTAATTATTTGCGTTATCAGTTTACAATACACGCCCCTGGAGGGCCTTCACGAACCCCAGTTTGTGAAACCGAGGCGTAATGTGGTGTTCATTGCACGTCATGTTGTTGATAACAAAAACAGAATGTATTTTCTTTCTTGTTGTATTTTTATATAAATTTGGTACAAGATTATCCTATTCAAATCAATGTGGAAAAGTAATCTAAAAGTAATCAAAAGATTATATTATCTAGCAAGCAATATATTGAGTTACATTAGAAATTACAATTATCGCCATATAATCTTAGATTAGTAACTGACTTTTATTTGTTAGTATTCTACATAGCACTGAGAGCTATTTATCACTTAATATATTCAGGGGTTGGACAATGAAACTGAAACACCTGGTTTTACAACACAATAATTTGTTACAATGGTGAGGGCCTCATTTTGCATCCAAATACAGCACCAATTGACAGATAGAAGTCCTTCACAGTGACCAGAGGAATTATGAGCCGTTCCTCTTCCAGAACAGTGTCCTGGGGCCTCATGTATAAAACTTTGTGCGTACGCACAGTGTGCGTACGCACATAAGGCAGAATTTGCGTACGCACAAAAGTTTTCAGATTTATAAAACCGTTCGTAAGCCAGAACCTGCGCAGAATTCACTTCATAAATCCCAGTCAGCGGGAGATTATGCGCACGTGCGTCTCCTCCCCGAAATAACCATATATGGAGATTACAACGCCTAGTTTTACTATGCATATCCTCATCTGCATATCATTTGCATATGATTATTCATCCACTTGATACCAAGTTTAACGGTACAAGACGTTAGGAAAATATGAAATGCGGATGTGCCGTCACATTATTACAAACATTTTTTTTAGTAGCCTATATCCTTGCCATGTTTTTGAATGAATAAATCAAATAGTGTTAAATACATTTCAGAGAAAGTTTTTCTCAATCTTTTCCACTGGCCAAATAGTATTTTTAATTGATTTATATTTTAATGGATAATGGAAGAGATTTTAATGGAAGAGATAGACATGGTTGTGCATTATTTGCACGAAACAGTTTTCTCAGACAATCTCTAGTTAAAACATCAAAACACAGCAATGCCAGAAGAAAAGTGTTCAAAAGCAATGCATCCACAACAAATAGGTCTATTTCTATTTATTGAATATATATATATATATTGTAACTTCTCAGTCATGATTTCATGTAGTTTAAGAGTTTAACTCCATTAATGAGAATGGCATATTTAATCTAAATGTTTATATCAAAAGTAAAACATAGTTTAAACCATTCTCTTATTTATTTAAACTGTTATTGTGAATATGGACTGTATTTATGATTTGGACTCATAATGAAGATTTACGGTTTTACTCCATCTGCCGTTAGATTATAGGCTATATGCGTCAGTTTCACCAAACGGCCCAACGTGCGTGCAGGCGCGGTCATTTAAGAAGGGATGGATGTTTGCTTCAAGTGATGATAGGTTTGTGAAATTATATTTGTATTATCTTTCTGTAGATGTATAGTTTTCTTTAGATTCTCTGTCTAATAGTAAGCAAACAGACATTTGACTCCAGCTCACCATCGGTGTCGCCAAAACCCATACTCTATTAAAAGAGTGCGTACGCACGGTCAAGAGCATCCTTACGGTGCGCACTTATTTACGCCAAGTTTATTTTTTATAAATCCCGATGTGCGCGTGGAAAAATGCGTACGCATAATTCTATGCCCATTTTGTGCGTACGCAACGTTTATACATGAGGCCCCAGGTCACTATATGATGCTGGTGGACTCGCTCCTCCAAAACACCTCAATAATATTCAGATCTGGTGACTGTGCAGACCATGGGAGATGTTCAACGTCACTTTCATCTTCATCAAACCCTTCTGTCACACCCTTCATCAAACCCTTCTGTCACAAGTCCACAGTTTAATGAACTTAAAATTTTAAGGCAAAATTTAAAGGCTTACTTTTTTAAGTTAAACCAACCAATTTTTTTTTACAGTGCATAGTACAATGCACTGTTGGAGAACTTAACTAGCTTGTCACAACTGTTTCTCAGAACTGTAGTAACCATGTTGCACATCCATTGTGCAAATCATGTTGGCTATTTACAGTAAGTCCACATGTCATACTAACAAGAAATTTTAGACAAATCGGATTGGGATACAGTTGGGATACACAATGTGGACAATCAACCATTTTAGATCAGATTCCAATCGGATACACAAATAATCAGATTTGGACTGATAACGTGACTGTAGCCTATGAATCGAGTGATAAAGCTTCAGGTAAAACAGTTCAATAGTCAAAGTTCATTGGTTTTTAGGCTTTTGTTTCCACGTTGTTTTCTTGTAAAATTGCTGATGATCACTAAATGAACCACTGTGAATTACTGTATAATTCGAAAAAGCTGAATGAATCTTGCTTCCTGACCAGTGTGTATCTCACAGGTACCTGTTTACTCCTGCATTATGTATCAGTGCAGTAGCATATCCCTCACCTGCTTTAACACAGACACTCTAATCAAAGCAACTGTACAGAGGGAGCACTGCATGAACAGGAAGATGAAAGACTGCGGACCAGACTAAATTTCATCCCATCAGAGTGTCATGCTGTCTTATACATCCACTTTAATTGCAGAGAGGGTAATTTTCTTGATTGCTGCCTTGCAGATGTTTAATGGTCGTTTCATAATTACATGAGTCGGAAGTTGACATCTCTGGAACAATCAGGAACATTCTTTCTCTGTGCGCTTTTGAGGCTCAAACGCACTGCTTTAATTGGTGTTCTTTTTTAGTTCCAGACAGAAAATGAGTAGTGTTTTTGTTCCATGGATTTAAATGAATATGATATTACTGAGAGAGATGACAGGTATTACAAGTGAACCCATAGCTCTTTTTCATCACTTGCTGCTAGCAGGCCTGAATCTCTATGCAAGTACGTGAACCCAAACATTTCTCAGCTTCACAAGCTCAATTTCATGTGTTGCTGCATACCGAAATGTGTCAGGACACAATTCATAATGCTAAATTTTGATCTCTTTGCAAGAATTGCTGCAAGTTGGACTATAGAGACTTTTAGTCAAGGAAGTCTGAAGTAAAGCTAATGATTAGCATTCTCGTTCATCTCAATTGCAGTTGGTCTGCTGGCGTCGGACCCCTACAGTAGAGGTCTTCACGGGTCCACTTGGATCAGAAAACACGAGGTCCAACCCAAGAGATCCAAAATTCCAACGAGTGTCTCAGACACAGGTCGGGTTCGGTATTAGTGGCCTCGGGTCTGGGTAATTTAAAATAAATATGCCTTTTCCAAATGGACCCGAGAAGACCCAAATTAATTTAAACAATGTTGGGTATTTAACAAAATTACAGTATTTAAAACAACTTGACCCCGTTCTCTGACTTTTCTTTAAGTGAGAGAGCGAATCCGCACTTTTACGTGCAATGGGCTATGAGCATAAGCACGGCTGCCTCCGCATTTATTTACTCAGGCGATAACAGCCATTGCGATAAAAGTTAGGGAAAACGAAGATGTAGAACAGAAACAACCAAGGTCATCACTGGTGTGGGCAACTTTTTGTGATCATTGTTGATAAGGAAAGACAAAAAACTGTTGCAGTTAAATGCGTTGACTGCAATACCATATTAAGATTTGATTCAGAATGTCCAATTTGACCTGCTATTGTGGTTCTAATGCCCTGTTTTTAATAAAATTTTATCTAAACAACTTTGTAACAACGGGGATTGTAGGCTAAATAACATAATTTTAGTCAAAGTCAATGACTGGGAGAATTTGATTGAAAATCTGAAAAATTAATAACAATAACATAACAATGTAAATGCTGTTTACGTTCGGGTCCAGTCGGGTTCTAAAGGAAATGGCGTCAGGTCGGGTCGGACTCGGGTCTAATTTTATCGGGTCTGTCTCGGGTCGGGTTTTTCTTTAAAAAACAAATAATTTATAGAAGTCGCGTTCGGGTAAGTAGTGATTCGGGTCAATTTGGGTCGGGTACAGTTTTTAGGACCCGAGATTTTGGATTTTTTTAGGATTTTTTAAGCCCTAATCTGGAATTTTTGATTCCAGATTAGGGCTTTTCACCCTTAATATTTAAATATTTAACCCTGGGTTATTCTAAACCCTGTGTAATTGTAATCCTGGGTTATCTTGTTTCATGTTTCACACTACTCATACTTTACCCAAGATTAACCATAATTCCTTGGTACTCATAATTTGACGTTTCACGCGGTATATTTGTAAACCCTGTGTTATATTATTGTATTATATTTGTGGTATCAATGCAGCACATGATACTAGCATTGTGCATACTCATATATTGTCCTGTACTATCAAGATTTTCCTTAATGGACTAATGGACTCAAACTATAAAGGTTAAAAAAAACGTACCACCAGGGGCTAACTGGACCATGCTAACGTATTTCAAGCTAACCACTCAGCGCGCCGCACACTGCTAGATAATTAGCCTGCACCCTACGCAAATGTTTAATTTTGCTTTCACACGTTTTTGTTTGACATTTAAAGGTAATTCTATTGCTCCCTTGAGTACCAAAGTTTGTTACCACAAAAGTGCCAAAAGAACAACAAAAAGTATAAACATGTAAGCATAGGATTGCATGTTGGCCAAGCATTTGCGTCTGTTTATGTAGTTAGTAGATTATATTTGTGGCCTTATCTACATCCACCACACTCTTCCGTGCGTGAGAGAGGTGGAATTGTGTTCTGGGGTAGGTGACTGTATCAAAACTGATCCACTCATAAACTGCAACACATTCAGTCCCACTGGAAGATGTATCTACTGATTTAATATTCAGTGTGTTATGTATTCATTTGGATTTAAGACAAACAGCAGTGGCTCAGTGTTGGCTTTGCCCAAGGGGACTGATTTGCTGTAATTTGTAGTGTGTAGAACCACACTGACGAGTAGAGATGGAGAACTCTGTTGCCACGGGCCTGTCATGTACACAGCTGTCTTCAGCTGATAGTGCTGGCTTGTTGATTACTCAGTAATGTTTCTCAGTACTGTATATGCACACTCATACAGATTAATAAAACTTTGATTCAATTGGGTTTCCGTATGTCTAATTTCTCCATCTAGCATGGATAGAAGTTCTGTAGCTTTAACTATGCTTGGAATGAAAGCGTTAAAGTTGACATGAACACAATCTTTTTTTTCTTTTTTTCTCTTCTGTATACGCTGTCCTGGTCTTATTGTGAACGTTTCCTTTCATGAAAATCTTTCAACAAAATGTTATAGCTTTCTTTACGTCAGAAATGACTTTTCTTTTTGGCGGTAGACACCAAACTCTTTTTTTTTTTCTTATTTACTCTTATTTCCTGTCATCCTTCACTTTTAACCCTGCCATTCACCATATTATCTATACTCTGATACCAAGGCAATGGTTTCATTTATAATGTTTCATTTTATGTATTTATTTCTAAGTTCAATGGGTTTATAATTAAATCAATCTATTTTTAATCTGTACTTTTACATACTTTTACTATAACCAAACTTATTTAACAAATGAACACATGGGAAACAAATTAAATATGTATTTTTGGTGTTTTAAGACATTAAGTAGCATAATTTTGCTGCCTAACTTTTTGGACAGTCCTCATATCAGAAGTATTTCACTTCACTAATGTGATATACTACAAAATTTTCAATAAGATAAATGTTCAGTGAGAATATTAAGGTGTGACTTCATTGAACAGAATTTAAATTGGATTGTAAAATGTAGGGTTTTCCATACCAAAATGAAACCTGACCTAAATCTGTGTGGTGTGACTATCCCCTCTAAGAACAGGATTGGACCCCCCTGAATGAGTTGATGATACCCTTGCGTGATGGTATCCCCCCAAAAAAGAAAGTAATTTCATTTCAGAGGCACAGCAGGTTATAAAGCACTGATTGAACATTCACAATAACGCCAGGGACTATTATTAAGAAAGTAAATCGAGTCTCGATTTCATATTGACTTTAAAATGTTGTCTAGGCAGCTCAGTAGGGGTTGAATCAGAGCTTATGTGTTTGTGAGAGGTTAAGATATGTGGCGGTCATCTGCATTTAATTGCTTTAACCTTTCTTGACTGCCTGCATAAATATTTAACGTATCAACAACAAAATCGAACAGATGATCTGGCCAAATATGTTCCGTGCCAGCCGAGCGTCTTCTGCAGTTAGTGACTCGCCCCAAGATGTCCGCAAAGGTCAAGTGTTTGTGTGCCTGGCCGGGCGCTCATTCTCTCATGGAGCCCAGGGACTGGACAGCTCAATGCAATCAGACTGCTGTTCCATTAGCTTCACCTGGCTCTCCGCCCTCCCAGCTGCGGGACACGGCAGGCCATTTCGCAGCTAAATCAGACAGCTGTACGGCAATTACCATCAGCGCAAATTTACCTGCACACACATCTCTCACCCCAAATCTACTGGCTGTCTCGTCGCACTTACCTCCCTCTCGCTCGTTTTTTTCGCATATCCATTCTATCTCTCTCTCTCTCTGCCCTATTTTCCCTCTCAGCTACCTGCCTCAGCCGCAATTACGCTGCAAACTTGATTCGTGGAAAGTGCTGTCTGTAGGGGCTTGGCAATGAGTTAAGTGCACTTTGTAGAGGGTTTTGTTTTTGGCTGGTTGTTTGATGTGTTCATCATTGTGCATGACGTATTAGTCAGCTATTATTGGGCAGATAGTCAATTTGGCACAGTGAATTGGTGAGCTGAAATAGTCTCATGCACCAGTTTCTGGAGACTGCGGCATGACGTTGAGAAGCCTTATGCCCATCCTCCGTGGTTTTGGCCTCATTTTTACAGTAGTTAGTGGCATTAAATCGGAGCTCAATTAAAAACTCCTGCTCCCAGATACCCACGGTTTCCGATAAAGGGTGAACGGGAGAGCTACATTTGAATTGCAGAAGTATGTTCTTTTGATTTGTCTCTGTGAATTTCGCCTGCTTATCCCTCTGCTTATCTCTAACCATATGAGACGAAGACTTTTAATGAGTTATTTTATTACGTTCTCTTCAGAGTCTTTCCCCACCGGCAATCTCACCTTTTAATATCCCCGCTTCTCCGTGTACAAAAGAATATGCCGAGGCAGAAGCTTATCTGGAATTTAAAATGCATGTATGATAATTTGGGGGTTGAAGCTCCTCTCTGGCACTTTTCAAAGTCTTTAGTGGGGCTAGCCAGTAGGAGGTGACGTTATGATGGCGTGTTATTGAATGAAGGTACCTTCTATCTACTTAAGTGCTTCAAATATTCTGCTTTGTTTAATGCTTTCAGTTTGTGAAGTTGATCCCATGCTGCAGAGAGAAGTCACTTGTTACACATTTTCACTGAAACTGATTTAGGCAACGTGATCTCATGAGAATACGTATAAAGTGTCGTTCTATCATACGTACATATAATTACGTTTTATATGCGGAGAAACGTATAATACTGACGTATTTACAGTACTAAAACGTAAACTATTTACGCATTGACATCACAAAAACGTAAAATATTTACGTATAAACAAATCCACCGACGTACACATTTGTACGTATCACAATTTATGCATATTAATATCGTAGCATTATGTTTTGACTCTATTGCATTCCACTGTCTTATTAATTAAGTTTTCGGTCGCATTTATTGATATAATACTCATAAATATGAAAATTTTGCTCTTTTTGTCTGCATGTTTATTTACCTTGAGACACATACAGTAAAGCGTTTTCTCCTATAAAACACAACAACAATTCACAAAAGACATCAATTTTATTAGTTTGATGTAATCCAAATCGTTAGAATCCATAGTTGTTTGCAAGAAACAACTCCTAATTCAGCCTTTTATCCAGTCGTGATCTTCATCTCCATTCTCAGCAGCATCGACCGTACATGTCATATCCCGCACTGGTGATGAATTCAAATTCAAAAATTTCGCCCTTGAGAAGCGTTACGTCGTGTTTTACGGCAGTGATATCAAACGTTCATTGGCTCTTCCCTGCTTCGTCACAGATTGCGACATGGACTGTGACGGTTGGTTTAGTTCATTTGAAATGGAGAAGCACGAACCGAAGTCGGATTAACATTTTCATTGATTAGCAATTTAATTTCTGCTCTGTACTTCATACAAAACTATTACAATACTGCCAGAGAGAAGACTGCGACTGCAACGCTTCATCATGTGAACGGCTTTTGGTATCGGTTTTGACATTTTCACTATAAATAAAATTATTGTGATTATACTTGTCTGTTAGTTATGTTTTTCTTCATAATTGTAGTTTGTTACGTAGTTTTAAGGGTAGGGGTAGGATTGGTGGCTCAAAATATATTTTAATGCTATATTGTTAATAAAACTGCCATTTCCCAACACATCTGTCCATTACGTTTCATCCTTTTTTATATTATGTATAAAATGGTTATGTTTAGGTTTGGGATTAGGGTTACAGGATCTTACATTTATCTATAAAATGGTAAAAAGGGAAATTATACAGATATCTTTGTGATATAGAATATACGTAAATAGTTAACGTTTTGTAGCTGTAAAAATGTAATACTATTACGTTTAAATGTTGCAGATACGTCTATATTATATGTTTCAGCATCTATCCAAACGTACTAAAAAGTACGTTTTCTATGTTTGCAAAAACGTAAAATGCATACGTATTAACAATGAGACAAGGCTGGATTTAGGATGCAATGTGGATGAAACGCAATAAACAAAAAAAAAATAAAAAATAAATAAATCTATGCACTCACTACCCTAGAGGTATTAACTATGTCTGTGTAATGTTATATCCAATATTTCAATTTGTCTTGACCATTTGAAGGTGTAATTATGGAAACGTTTGTATGACATGCACAAGGATGCCAGAAGTGCTGTGATGTAGCGAACCATAAAGTAATATGGAGTTTATAAAATTTTAATGAAGTATAATCCATCCATAGATTTTTCTTCCACAATGCCTCAGAAGATTATGAACCTAGAACGAAATGTTCATCCACCTAGTTCTGCTAAAAGAGCAATTTGTACTTTTAGACCTTTATTGCAGAGACTGTGTAGTAAATGCAAATAGATTTTTTTTTTTTTGCATAAATTGTAAATAGACACTCTGTACAGCCTAAAAAAATAAATAAAATAAAATAAAATAAAAAAAATACTGGATAATTAATCTATGTGCTTTAACAAAGCTACATTTTTGGATGGATTTACCCCATAGTCTTCCATTGTAAGTGCATTGCAATAGTATAATATTGCAGAGATTTACAGTTCATTTTCTTTTTACAAACTAAATTATGAGTCTAGGGATGAAAAGTAATACCTTTGGTACTCAGATTAGTCATGGCTATTTTCAGCTTGAAAATAAAAATGTCTGTACTGCAAATATATTTGAGTCAGTCATGTTTTGGGGCTTTTTTTTATTTTATTTTTTGTATTATTCAGAGTTTGACTTCTCATGTGGTTGCATGTACTGTAAACTGAAGGGAATTGAGTCAAGGACATGTTTGAACAGATGCCAGAATAGTGTCTGGCTCTTTCCTGCTTGCATGTGTGTTTGATGCATTGGTAATGGTGGCCTCCAGAACCTCTCTGCAGCCAGTGGACTGTAACGCTCACCTCCCGCATGCTTGTTAGAGCTGATGGTGTGAGTTATTGGTGTACTGCTGAACTGACAGCTATTTTCTTGCCTGTTCCTGTTGCGCTGACCCATTTTCCCTGCCACATGCTTGCTTCATTGTCCTCTGATGATATTTATTGTTTTCCATGCAGACTCCCCTCACTGACTTTGTACAGTCACCTTTGTGTTTTTAGTTCTCCTTTTCAGGTGTATCTTCATAACCATTTTAAAACTCAGAAGTGTTATGCCTGTTCCGACTAGGGAACGTGCCACCATTATTTTTATTCAAAATTCTCACCACTAGTTATTATCAAAAGTTCAAAGCTGGTTTTTTTTCCATGTAGTGGAAAAGCATGACAATCACTAGCTGACAAATTAAGCTACAATTTTTCATTTTCATTTTCTTGTTAGATTTAAAGGTGCCCTGGCACAATAAGTGAACATTTTAAGTTGTTTTCTTCTCATATAAATAACTATGTATAGAACTTTTTATGTAATGCGGATTGTCATTTCAGTCATTACAATACTAATACTAAAGTAGCTTGTTAAGCATTTTGATCTTGCTGCTAAAGCAGCAGCAGAACAAGTATGAAGTCTTCTGCCAAGACGTGCTGCTGTGAGCATGTAAGACATTCTGCTGCAGAAATAGACACACACACACAGGGCCCTATTTTATAGATGTAAGTGCAATGGTATAAAGCTCGGGGCGCAAGTGCACTTAGGGCACGTCTGAATCCACTTTTACGGGAAAAATGGTCAGATTCACTTTTTGAAAGTTTGACCAACATAAGAATCCGGAAAATGTCTTCTGAACAAGTGACATCCAAATTTGTTCTGATCAACTAAGGGGGAAAAAGCATTCGACATAATAAGCTTAGTTAGATTTAATCAACGCGATTTACAGCAACCGTGCAAATTATAGCCTACTTTGTTCTCAAATTGTTTATGTCAACAACATCAGCATAGCGTGACTGATGTTAAAGGGTTAGTTCACCCAAAAATGAAAATTAAGTCATTAATTACTCACCCCCATGCTGTACCAACCCCGTAAGACCTTCGTTCGTCTTCGGAACACAAATGAAGATATTTTTGATTAAATTTGAGAGCTGTATAACTACCACATTGGCTCCTAAGGGACTGCCTCTTGACGGCCCAGAAAGTCAATGAAGAAAATGTTTAAATATCCCAAGTGACTACCGTGGCTCAACTATATGTTTATCAAGCGACGAGAATACTTTTTGTGCGAAAAAACAAACAAAAATAACGAGTTTATTCCACTATTCCTTTTCTTCCTTGTTGGCCTGAAACGAGACTTCCTTAGATTTCCACGACGCATGCGCGAGAACTGAACTGAAGTGTAAGGAGATCGCAATTCTCGCGCATGCGTCGTGGAAGTCTAAGGAAGTCTCGTTTCAGGCCAACAAGGAAGAAAAGGAATAGTCGAATAAACTCGTTATTTTTGTTTGTTTTTTCACACAAAAAGTATTCTCGTCGCTTGATAAACTTATAGACGCTTTCAGCAGTGACAACATAAACAAACGGTACTGCGCATGTGCATTAATCTGGCCCAAACTTAACTTCCGGCAGACTTGCGGAGACAATCCATAACAAGTAAATAATCTAGTAGCTGGTATTTCTTGCCAGTCAAAGAAAATAAATGTTACCTGGCCAAACTGAAATGTGACACTGCCAGACCCGTTGAACAAAATTGGAGACAAGATGTTCTACCGACGTGTCTGATTTACCGCAGTGTTAAAAAACTGTGGCGAGCGCGACGGCGGGGTTTGATAAGGTTAACATAGCTCTCCTTATTAGCTAGGCTTCTTACATGCTTGCTAACCTTTTTTTAAGGTGGGTCTCCACATTGACAGCATGTTGGATGGATCTGTGCAGCGCTGTTTATGATACTAACCATTCAATACACAGACTGGTCCGCTGTCAATGTGTTTGCGAGAGAGAGAGAGAGCGTGCGAATATGCGCTGCACGCAACTTTGCAGTCAATTACAACTTTTCCCATCTTAAATTGTTAAAAACACGGAAATCAATATGTGGCGGTCAGCGCTGATAATGTGGTGGGCTGCCACAAATAAATGTATGGGAAACACTGTACCGGTTATCACTCAGATAAACATAGGCTATTTAAATACCGCTGTCTCCCTCATAGGAAACCTTGACATTTTTATTTTTAAAAATTGCGTTTGCTCCCTAGGTCAGGTTGCACCCCACAGCTCAACAACCTGCTCATCACCTTAACTTTCACTGCATTTGTAGTCAATGCCATATTATCCAGTAAACGCTAATAAACGAACAGAACGGAAGTTAACTTTGGGCCAGCTCATCACCATGGCAACGCGTCTGATGAAAGCGTCTATAGTTGAGCCACGGTAGTCACATGGGATATTTAAACATTTCTTCATTGACTTTCTGGGCCGTCAAGAGGCAGTCCCTTAGGAGCCAATGTGGTAGTTATACAGCTCTCAAATTTAATCAAAAATATCTTCATTTGTGTTCCGAAGACGAACGAAGGTCTTACGGGGTTGGTACAGCATGGGGGTGAGTAATTAATGACTTAATTTTCATTTTTGGGTGAACTAACCCTTTAAATTTAATGTGTTTTATGGTTACCTGTGTAGTTCAGAATTCATATTCTCCATAATAGCAAAACGAGAAAGGCACAACAAAGGAAACTACGTAACTGTGTGAATTAAGAAAACTTACTGTTACACGACTATTGAAATGTCTTACTTGTTCAGCTGAAAAAAAGTCGTCTCTTCTTCCGTTTTGAACCCCTTCAAAACACGGAGTTCACGCACTTTTTAAAAGCCCCGCCGATGTTTAAATCCTTGTGTTCGCATGAGACAGTTTCTTTCTCTTTCTCTAGCCACCTTAAATCTGAAGTACGAAGTCTTTTGGCTTTTATAACTGCTGAATCTCCAGTTGACACTGATGATTGTTGTTTGGATCTTTCTGGATGCCATAAGTTTAATTATGTAAAGTGCTGCGAGAAAAGCCCATAGATCTCTACATCTCCTCACGCGCACTATAGCCGGCTCCTTCTTTATGTGTACGGGTGTGATTTAATGACGCAAAGACATGCTCGAATATCCCCTCAGAAACCCACCAGTACCACTGGAATTAAAATCATTATTACAAGTTAACCGTTTTGAATCTAGCTATGGCAAGCAGATAGTTTTGACCACTGGCAGAATTTTTTTTTTTTTTTTTTTAATAATTATTTTGGATTATTTTTAACTTTAAAAAAAAGTTACGGACAGCAGCTTTAACTAAAAAAAAATTTAAATAAAAAAATATTGCGCCATTGACTTTAGACCAGGCCCATAATATCCCCATAGCAGATCTAGGCAGGTGGTGCTGGAGGACGTGGATAGTTGATTCCAGCAGCCATAAAGGAATCCAAAAAGGATTTTAGGAACAAGTCCTTGTATGATGCAGCAGTGCCAAACTGGAGTGCATCTTCGGTTTTAAGTATTAGCTGTTTATGTAACTTTTTATGTAACATTTTAGGCTTCTGTTCATTCACTAAATGTGTAGCATAAGTAGTGTAAACTGTGTGTTTGAGGTTAAGGCCAATAATGTTCCATACTGTACAAACTCCAGCAGAACAAGAGAGCGGATGACAGAAGGGAAGACAGAAAACTCTCTGTTAAAGGAATGTAATCTCCAGCTGGTGTTCATCTCATCACAGCTGAGCAGAGGCATAAACTCACACATTTACATCAGCGATTTGGGGACAGGATAGTGTGAAACAAAAGTAATAAGCCATTTGTTGTATTTGTGTTTCAAGCAAACAATCACACACTAAAATCAACATAGGAAAAGGTTTCTAGGAATTCTCTATAATCCACATTTTAGTGTGAATTTGTAATCCTGGCTCTATACACTAACCTTTCATTGTGATTTTACAGTACTAGTTGTACACTCAAATGATTTACTGGATCTTCTTATATTTATTCTGTGAAATTGGCCATGGAAGCCATTTAATATAATTGTGCTGTAGAATTAAAATTATTATCTGTGTTTGTACAGTAGCTATGTTGTATTTCTACAGATGGCACCAGTATGAAATAATTACATGATGCTTTTGTTATATTACCAGTGGATTATGTCTGTGCTGTTTTTGTTTGTTGTCACTTTTAGCAGCTTATTTTGTAAAGTTGTGTCTGTTGTCACCATTGTTGAGGTTTGTATGTCATTTGCACTGCATCATAAAATGATGCCGCTCATTATTTAAATGCAATCCTTTGCTGAAGGAAGAGCACATTTTGGTTTTCTTTTTTCTTTTCTTTTTTTGTCTGTAAGGCCCTGTTTTCACCTGGTATTAAGATGCATTTCGGTTGATCAGATCACAGCTAGACAAGATAGACAAATTCCCTTTGTCCGCTTTTAGCCACTTCTGTCCGGATCTCCTCAATGGGAGGGTCTGGGTTGGTAAATGTATGGGCTTTTACAGATCTTTCGATCTAATGGTCAAAATAAGGTCACGATTTACATATGAATGTGACGAGAGGCAATGGAAAACATACGGAGAGCTGGAGCTTTTGTTTCGGCTCTGACAGCCGCAAGACCAAGCCGAAGGCAATGAATGGATGTTAGAAATCAGGAATGGTGAGAGAACATTGTGCTTGGTACACTTTTTGCCTCCAAACCAAACTTTGGTCTTCAGCTAACAAATTTTAAAACCCAAGCGTGCTTCTCATTAATCTATTAATCATATAGACTCTTTTTTGGATGCGGATATAGTAGTCATTAATCATTAATCAATTAAGTTCTTCATGAGTCATACATTAACACGTGATTATCTGTGCATGAGTTCAGCATGAATTAATGCATATTAGTGCACATGCATTTGAAATTGTTACCTCATTTTGTATATACTTCCAAATGATGAGGACATGAAGTCAATTGTTAAAATAACTACAGTGATACAACAGCAGTATAACATTGACGATTGTTTTCCAAATCTCCACAATGTCAATTTGCAAAAGGCTTATCCATTAAAGATGGGACGGTACCCAGTTTTTTTTGGACCAACTTGCTCCTCTGAATCACAGCCTATAAGTATGATAAATTATTGAGGCTACATTTTCTGTCGAGTGTTCAAAATATGTGGTTTTGTGTTTTATGTTGTGTAGGTCTCCAGTGAACCGGCTAACTCATTTTATTACTGTCTTACTGAAACATTTCTGCTAATCAGCTGTGGGGCACTGTTACCTAAAACTATGTCAGTCAATGCAGATTGTCGTTCTTATTGTGAGTAATGATTGTAACACTCGTCTGATTTCCAAGACAAAATGAAACACACACAAAAAAAAATAATAAGGGGGGAACCACATCCAAAAAATAATTGCCAAACACCAGCTCAAAGGGAATATCAAAATAATTTATCACAATGTTATAAAGCAATAATACTTTACAATCACTCAAAACCAAGTCCAATAGTCCTTTGATATTATAGTTCAGTTAAAAAAAATGTAAACACCAAATCATAAAATAATAATGTGTGCGTAATGAATTTGCAATGCTCAATGTAGTCTCAAAGCAAAGTTGGAAAAAAGAAAGATATAATCCACCAAGTTAAACCAACCAAAGAAGTTTTGATGGCGGGGTTGCGTCCGTGCTGAATTCAATGATTCCGGCTAGCACACCAAACAAACCCAATTGAGGAAATATATATGGTCTACACTGAGCATTGCAAACACACTGTTCCTCAATGAGTTACCATAAGAGGCATAAAAGTTGAGTCTCAACTCAAAACCCCTCTTAATTTACAAGAGTGACCCAATTGAGCCACCACATGGCTTAAAAGCAAAATCACCCATTCCTTTTCATATGGGTATTCTAAACCTCTTACCTGAGGGAGTTGCCCCTTGGTAACCAGAAAGAAAACTTCAAAACAGCTATAGTCAGCCAGTAACAGTGACAACCCTCTGGAACTGTTACATGATAAAGGAGCAAGATATTTTTTTACAAACTTTAATGTGACATCAGTCATTTACGTTAATGCTCAGCTAACGTATGCACTGCCATTGATGCAGTTAATGATACAGTTCCCACATGTGCACGTCAATTAGAAATATACACATTGCTGTGTTGATGGACAAACATTGTTCAATGCTGATGTAGAAGATTTGCAGTTGCAACATTTTTAAACTGAGTAAAAACTTAGGTCCCACTTTATATTAAGTGGCTTTAAGTACTATGTACTTACATTGAAGTTACTACTTTGATACATTGGACGTATTGTGTACATACATGTATTTACATTGTACTTATATTTTGAAAATACCTGAACGTAATTACAACTGTAATTAATTCATGTAATTACATTTGTAATTACACAGTTGATCCTTCCCTTACACCTCAGCCCACCATGATACCGACCCATACCACCACACCTGTCCCTAACCTTACCCATATCACACCTCAATAGCAGCAAAAGTGTTTTACAATACAACCTGAACACAATAAGTACATTGTACTTATTTTCCTATGTAAGTACATAGTACTTAAAGCCACTTAATATAAAGTGGGACCAAAACTTATAACGGAGAAATGATCTGCTCAAGTTGTTCTTGCGATGTAGGTATGGGTTGGATAACTAGTTGTTCAAATGTTTAATTATCGGACTTGCTTTCGAATTGATATGTGAAAATCGACACCATCGTGACTTTCTTTACACTGTGTGTACAGCTGAGCTTAAGCCTCCATTGGAATTCAGTTATGGTTATGGGTGTTTTGTTTCCAAATGCTCCGTAATCAGTAGACCAATTACAACTGACTGTGCCATCTGACCAATCAGAGCAGAGCAGGCTTGCGGAAAGGAGGGAATTAGAGAGACTGAATCTTTGGATGAGTCATTTTTGAGTCTTTGAAAAATAAGGAGATGGACTATGTATATTATAAGAAAATTAAAGTTTTTTTGTTTTTTTTTTACCTTTGATGCATGTAAACCTTTTGTAGGAGACCTCCAAAACAAAATTAGGAAATAGGGACACTAAAAAGAGACCTTTCTAGTAGGGGTGTAACGGTACACAAAAATCACAGTTCGGTACGTACCTCGGTTTTAAAGTCACGGTTCGGTACGTTTTCGATACAGCAAAAAGAAAGAAATGCCAGAGAAATTTCCTATTTGTTTAAAGAAAAAATATTTTTAAATAAGTGTGAGTTTTCCTAGATCTTGAAACTTTCAGGTTTATAAATAGGGGTCATCTTTGAAGGATGAACAAATAATGTTTTGGTCATCACATTAAAAATAACATTTAAATATATATTTATTTATATAATATTTGAATTTTGAAGTGCTGGAAAAAGATGTGTGAAGTACTTGAAAGCATTTCACCATTCCAGCCAAACTGGTTACAGTTAGTGTTACTATATTAAATCCATGGTGAATGTTGCTGGTCTGTGGACGTAAAGTACTAGTTCATTCACGGCACAATGTTTCTCCTGGTTTCCATGACAGCGCTGTTTGATCTAATAGAGATCTACGGTTAATAACGGAGAAATGTGAATGCATCTCACTAGATCTCGCAGCGATGTTATTACCTCAGTGGCGAATTCAAATGTTTTCTTTACCGGATCTCTTAGCGCGGTGTGGTAACAGTGTTGCTTGATCGAGATCGGCTCGCGCTGCACAGATGTTGCTGGTCCGAACTGATAAACGATTCATGAGAAGAGCATAATGAGTAGCGCAGTTTCGTTCTGCTTTCATTACGCTTGCCATTTGATGTTGCGCAACGTTGTGTTGGCCGCGTCAGCACGAATTTTGCCGGCAAGAAAAATGGTCCAAGCAATCGTTCGGTTTGTATGCGTACCGAACCGGAAGCCTCGAACCGAAACGGTTCAATACGAATACATGTACCGTTACACCCCTACTTTCTAGTGAGTCTGAAAAAAAAGATTCCTAGAGTCCCTGATCACCTGTGTGAACATTCCATGGACCTGCTGCATGAAGCCATGATGACTACAGATGTGGCCAGAGCAAAAAGCCAGAGCGTACTTTAAGCAGCCAGTAACCACACCAGATTTGAAAAGTCTATGACCCCTGCTATGTTCAGAAACTTATTATTCCATTTCTGTTCACCAAGTGTCTGTAAAATTTGTTCAGTTTATTCATCAGTTGTTGGATCTGTTTATGTTTACATTACATATATTTACACACAATAAGAAATATGCTGAAAAAAAGCATATAGATGGTCTATCTTGTTAAATGTCAACTGCACATGCTCTTTGCTTAAATCTGTTCTGACAAAAAAGATTCAATCTGCTTTCCTGTTCCAAACAAACACAGATACAAAATGTCATGTTGAAATTTGAAAATGGCAACAGGCTGAAAGACTAAAAAGAAAACCAAATGTGCATTTAAATAATACATAGCTCTGTTTTTCGAATATACTGTAAGATATTGCCAGATTTAGCCTTTTAGAACTGACCTCCGAACCATAAAGTTGTAATCTTTTTGATTGCAATATAGTTACCAAATTAACTTATTTCAAGTTTTATAAACGATTACTTTGAATGTCATATGCTGCATCCCATTTTGCCTACTTATACTACACCCTAAAAGTATGTACTCTTTGTGAATAAAAAGTATATACTTTTGAGTGTTTAGCAGAACAACGGACAAGCTTTGGGACACACTATTACGTCATATTATAATATAATATTATCATATTATAATATAATCTTTAATGGCTGCTCTCTGAGGCTTAGTTACATGCATCCTGTCACCGTAAATCGGCATGTCTATCTTCTTGTTACAGTTTACATCCTCCACATTTCATTTAATTTAATTTCCTGCTATATCGGAAAGAAAAGCACGTTGATATGCCAGTCATGGGTCTTTCAGAGACTCTTCTCATATTAATGCATAATGATGCATTTAAAAATGAATAGTCAAACGAATCTTGATTATTAAAGTTCACATTTTTTTTGCAGATGAAATATAACATGGATAACATTAAATAAATATAATAAATACAATTTTTTAACAGCTTAAATGTTGATTATTATTCAATCAAACCCTTTTATATAAACCTCTCTACTTAACTGTTGGTCACACACATTTGCCATGTTTTGTAGCTTTTTGTAGTTTTCCTCCTCCACAACACAATGGGTTGTGGGTAATATTAGCCATTATAGTGTGTATGGAAATATGTCGGAAATAGTTGACCATCCGGGGACTTCTGGTGTATCTCAACATATTATTGTAACGTATAGGCAGGGACGAAGCGGAGAGAGAGAGTATCCATATGCAACCACAAGTTTAAGGGACCATGGCTTCCAGAAGCTCCTAAAACAGTCAAGGAGGGACATGGAGCAGAGATGGAACAGGGGGAGGGATGGAGGGCCAGATCCTTGGAGTGTGAAGAGGGCCAGGGAGGTGCGGACAGTTCAGGGGCTCGGGGAAGATGCAACGCTTCAGGGGGCCAGGGCAGAGGAGGCGGTTCAGGGGCATCTTGGCTGAAGACACTGCTTAGAGGCTTCCATCTTGTACAAAGACAAAGGCATAGATGCTGCCTGATAATGCCCAACTTAGTTAGGACTTTGCACAGTGAGTGGCTAGCAAACCCTCTGCACACAATTTCAATGGGCTCGCAGCATTCCTTCCAGCCTTTCCACAGATACTGCTCCACCAGCTCTTGATATTCGATATATATATATTTCTCATTTGCCTCTTCCATTCGGTCCTCCCAAGGAACTGTTAGTTCTATTAGGAGAACCAGCTTGGACGAAGGCGATGATAATGCCATATCTGGCTTCAACTTATTTGCCATGATGTAATTCGGGAACTTTAGCTGCCTCCCCAAGCTGACTCAAAGATCCCAAGCTGATGCAGAATTCAGCATTCCTGATGGTGTTTGGGCTATTACTCTAACTGCTTACCTGCCCTTACAAAGATGATGTGTTCTGCCTGTGGGTTTTCACAAATTTGGGGATAGCCTCTGAAACTGCCTTCAGAACCTGGTCATGTCGCCAGCAGTAGCGTCCCTCCCCCAGCCCTACTGGACAGCTACTGAGTAAGCGCTTGAGAGAGCCTCTTCCATGGCTCAGCGAACATGCTGTAGAATTGTTTATTCCCCAGTTGTGGAGATTTGCTGGGCTGGGAATGACATTGTACATAGCTTGGACCATAAACATAATTCGCTGGGCTTCTGCCTGCCAGATAACATGCCATGAGATCTTCCTCTGCAGTATTACCTTCCATCTTGTCCAAGCACCTTGTTTGCCACATGTTTAATACCTCGTTAATCTGTTCTTCCTCTACACCTGCCTGCACTTTATCCAGGATCTTCCCTTATTGCAGGCCTTATCATAGCGTTTCAAGTTTATTCTTGCCCAGGTGATGAGCTTTTCCAAGTTGTCCAAGAACAACCTGATGATGTAGTGATTGTGATAGGTAGCTGCCAAATGACTGACTTGGACAGAGGACCTCTGCACTCCCTTCAGTTGCCTTAACCACCATATTCATGGCAAGGGTAAATATAATAACTGAGTTGGTACAACCAGTTATAATCCCCTTCTTCAGCCGATGTTAACCAACTTATGGGGTATAGAACCATAGGCATTGGCAAGATCAAGCTGAAGTGCAATGAGGTTTCCTTTCCCTTTGCGTGCCTCCCTTACAATCTAGGTGACGACTCCTGTGTGTTCCAGACCCCCTTCCATACCAAGGATGCCTCCTTTCTGTATTGAGGTATGTCATTCTTCTAGATAGAACAATTAGACCAGGCCAGATGACCACTCCGCTTCTGCCACTAACAGCTGCTTTGTGAATTGAAATGGTTGAGACACAAAAGCACTCAGCTTCCTGGCTCTCTCTCTCTTCCTCTAGTCCTGTAGCATTTTGCTCACTGAAGAGTCAACATTTTTTTTCTGAATGATATTACGAAGCTCGACCAGTAGTAGTTTCTTATCCTCAGTAGCTGGCTTGAACTTTTTGGTCAGCACACAAAGCTCTTGCCTCAGCTGGTGGATCCTATATGTCCTTCGATTCATAGTGTAGTTCACTCTGCTAGTTTTAACCTCTTCAACTCTGAACCTCTTTGTCAAATAGCTGACAATGATGGTAGTCATTGTTTGAAGTTGTCTATTTACATGATCCTAGCTACATCCTCATTAGTCTGGCAAGCCAGACCCACATCAAGATGTTGGGTCTGGGAACTCACCATTTGCAGAGCTCAATCCAAGGGGCGGGATAAACAGTTGTCTTTCAAATTCCCTCTGCATGCTAAAGGATAGCGCTACAACCGACCAGAGTGTTTTCCCACGGAGCAGCAGAGCTAGTTGATAGATTAAACTTTTGCCGTATCTGGTCGGCAAAACTACCAACACATCTTCCTTTTTTAAGAATGACTTGTGCCGTTCTTTGTTCTTTTCTCAAAGAAAAGCTTAACTCCAAGTCCTCCAGAGTCGCAGCCAAAGCCGATTTGAAAGGCCGCTGTTTTCCAGCAGCAGCAGCCATTCTTTGTTTTCAAGCATAGACAGTAAAACAAATGGACACAGCATCCCATCCCATCCAGTGAGTTGAAGCTCAACATGGGCACTGACTTCCTGATAGCCAAGCGTTCTGCGCAGGCTCAAACTGAGCTTGATGACGTAGATGTCTCATGAGCAAACTGGCTGTTGTAAATCTTTAGTAGCTGTGCCAACACAAATTTTAATCGTGCACAGAGACGGCGAAGCCTGACCTGGAGCAACTTTTGGTAAGTATTCTGATTAATTATTTTGTCATTTTGCTTCTATCTATGCCATGGGCTGACTTTAGACAGTAAAAGATTGCCTGCGAGGCTGTGCGAGCTTCTCCTCCTGTCTATACGGTAATTTCTCTACTGTGCGACGGACAGTCGAGTGGTTATGACGCAATTTTTAGCATATTTTTACAAGAACGGGGGCCATAACGTAACATACAAAGTAATGAAGCCTTTTTATACATTGTCGTGTTTCTTTAGAAATAAATGATGGATAAATGGAGTCTTTGGACGCCTCAGATGTAAAGTTATTCGCTGTCAAAGTGATGCCAAAATGAATGGGAGTCAATGAGATAGCCTGCTACAATGGCGGCCCACAGAGGCAGCTTCAACTTCCGGCTGATGGATTACCCCCTTGTTTTCAAGTAGCAGGGAAACGTCTCAACACTCAATACACGTTGTGATTGGCCGAGACTTTGGACTAGAGTTTAGTATTTCCAGCTCGAAAGCCAACGGAGTGTTGCTAGACAAAACAAAAAAAAAAATGCTGCCGCTAGGGTGCGTCTAGATTTCTAGGCTAACATCCTCATCTAACTGGAGCCACTCTTTGTGGATTTGCTGAAGGGTGTGGAAATTGGGTGGGCTTTGTGCATAGAGGTACTGGGATTTTTGGGGTTACTCCAGGCCGGGCTCCTCCCTCGTCTCCCCAGGAGTAAATCATGTGCACTGCATTGCAACCTACTCTGGCAAGCATTTAATTCATCCCTGATGAATCTTGAGGCTGTGCTAATTTTTACAGACCTTCCCGCAAATGCGTCTCCCCATTGTCGTTGTCGATAATTCGTTTGCTGCAGTCATCATTATTAGGTCTGTCCTACTGCTACCCTTTCCTGTCCTGTTCCTGTCGAAGCCTTGTTCTTGTTGAAACTTTCAACTGACTCTCCAGTTTTCACTGACCTAATCTTGGTTCTCACCCAGTCTATTTGAGTGTCACTGGCTAAGCCAGTCTAAGTGATAAAAGATACATCCTAGGATGCTATTTGACACATCTTCAATGATGTTCCTGAAATAAATAAATAAATAAATAAATAAATGTTACACACACACACAAATGTAAGTTTGAATATATACTCAGTCTTCGGGAGTAGTTGTTGTAACATTACTTTAACTACATTTCTCAATAGTGTGGTGGTAGCGTTGCCTTTTTCTGAAACAAATAGCTTTTCAGTTGCAAAGCTCTTTTGATGATCAAGTACTGCGGTAGCATCCATACAAACTACATTTCTGAAGCTCAAGCTCAAATTGGAAATACTGCTAAGGTAGTTTAGGTAAGTTAGAGAGCATTACCTTGGAAAAGTTGGATCAATATAAAAAATAGCCTATATGTAGGCCTAGTAAACTACATTTGCCATGTTGCTATAAAGTGGAGAAAATAATTATTTGATCCCCTGCTGATTTTGTAAGTTTGCCCGCTTACAAAGAAATGACCTACGACAAATAAATGACAAACTACAAGACCACCTATAAGAAGTGTCTTACCTCTGTGCTTGCCAACAAGGGTTTCTCTACCAAGAACTAAATTATGTTTTGCTTGGGGATCAAATACATATTTCACTCATTTATAACCTTTAAATAATGTGTTTTTTTTTCTGGATTCTTTGGTTCATATATCTGTCTCTATCTAAAATAAACTTACCATACAAATTATAGACCCTTCATTTCTTTTTAAGTAGGCAAACTTACACAAAACAGCAGGGGATCAACTAATTATTTTCCCCACTGTAGATTAGCTTGTTACATTCCAGGGGGGTAGCTTCAGTGTAGTGAAGCTTCATTTAATATAGAGTGACTGCTAGCTTACCTCACTACATTTTCCAAGTAGCTTGCAAAACACTGTAAATACTTTACTATTCTAATACTAATATTGAATTGTATGAAGATCTTAAAGGCTATTAAGACGATGATGGGTACGAAGTTTTACATGCACCACATTTGTAAACTGGCATGAGAGCTCAATGTCTGAGACAGTGGTTTGGCACATATGAATACCTAATTTACTGTCACAAATAGTCATCTACCTTTAAACATTAACTAGCAATGTGAAGGGCTTTTCTTTCTACATTGAGGGAAAAGATTAGCACTGCTGTAATAATAAGCTCATTTGTGTTGTACCTCGCTTCTGAGCAGGAATAACAGGCTGACGTGTTGAATGAAGACAGCAGAACTAATCACGTTTGATGGCTCGGCTGGAGAAGGAGGATAATGAGTGTTTTTGGATGGACACAAATAAGGTGTCCTCCTGTCTCTCATCATATGCTCTTCTCTGATCTGAGTCATTCTATATCTATCTGTCTATCCATCCATCCCTAGTCATTGGATATTGTCCAGAAAAAGTGTTTGGTGTATGGTGCTCACAGCTAGAGAGCATATGTCTATCTGCCTGTCTGTCTGTTTGTGCAAGGCAACAATGGTTCTAATTCAAAAATGATTTTGTGTATTGTTCATGTCCACCTAACTCACAACACGTTTACATGAATTTGTTCTTAACCTTGTTATAATGTAAAATGAATTTGGCCTGTTCTAAATTATATATATTAGGGCTGTCAATAGATAAACAAAAAATGTAAACGCGATGAATCACACCTTTTTTTTGCGATTTATCACGATTAATCGCACACTTATCATGAAATTAAGCATACACAATTTATTTTGTTTAACATGTTCATTTTATCATAATTAGCTATATATAAAGTAAACCATCAGATTGATGGTTTACTTTGGAAAACTGTATTTTCTGCAAGATTTGTTTGAGGTAAATTTAGGCGTCTTCCCAAAAAAAAAGGACAATTGGAGACTCTCAAAAGGACACAAAATAACCAAATTGTATGAGTTCGTATAATTACTAAATTTATGCACATCAAAGCACCCATGAAAAAAACAATTACATAAATAACAGTGTACAAAAAAAAAAACATCATACAGTGTGTACAGTGTAACACATAAAGAAAAAAAAACTCTCAACGAACCGCAATGACCTGACTGCTTATTGCTACTACAGTTTACGGATCCATTCAGAATTACTGATCAAAACATTACCCTGAATGTGTTTGGAAACAACATCAATGTACTGAAATATGTCTGTGCATAAATCAGGTAAAATGGAATGTGAAAGCGAATGAAACTGAAACAGAGACCGTTATGAAAAGAATCAGTTAACCACCTGAATAGAACCGTTAGTTTCTTGGTTCAAAGAACCTTGTTAAGAAGGGGACAGCTTACACTAAACCTCTGTTTAGTTAGTTAAATGCACAATACTTGCAATGCCTTGGCTGTTGAATAAGCTTCTGGATGCTGTCCTAGAACAAAGTCTTGATGGTTCAGTAATTTGATACTGGTGAAGTTGCAATTCTTCAGGGTTGAGTGAAGACAAACTTGACAAATAAGAAAAGTTCAATTTTCAAGCGGGAAAACTTCCTTTGCATGATCAGAGTGGGTTGGCAGTTTGTGTCCCTTCATATTCTGAATTAATATAACAAGCATACAATGGAGCCTATATGAGGAGATGGGATGTGTAAGATGCTAAACAATGATCATTTTGATATCAAGCATGATATGAGGTTACATTCTAACATGCCCGTTTGGAGGCACACCTTGGCATAGTTTTTATTGAACAGTGATGGAGCAACATATTTCATGTGAAAATAAACAATAAAAATGGTTAGTCTTGTTAAAAATCACATAAATGTACGAGGTGGCAAGGTGGGCCACACACGGGTAAAAGGCTTTGAATGATATTTAAGTTAATACTTCTTTAAAACAATCAATTTAGCAAAGTTTGTACTATTTTCTGTTTATTTTGATAAATAAAATAAGTTATTTTTGTTTAATAAGTATACTGTCATTAAAATATGTTCATTTTAAAAATTTAGAAACATAACTTTGAAAAAAGTTAGGTTTCTGAAAGCATTGAAAATAATTTAATACAGCTTTAAATAAGTAATAGGAAATATAGTATTTTATCATATGAAATGATTCATATATTTTTAAATATGACAGTTTCATTAATCATATGGTGATTATTTAAGGTGGACACCCAACTTAATATGTGACCCTGGATCATAAAACCAGTCACAAGTCAAGTCGGTATATTTGAGGCAATAGCCAACAATACATTGTATGGGACAAAATTATCGATTTTTATTTTGTGCCAAATATTATTCTGATATTAAGTAAAGATCATATTCCATGAAGATATTTAGTAAATTTCCTACCGTAAATATATAAAACATGTATTTTTGTGAGTGAATGCAGCAAAATCGTGAACATAAATTGACAACTTTAAAGGCGATTTCCTCAATGTTTCGATTTTTTTTTTCCACCCTCAGATTCCAGATATTCAAATAGTTGTATATCTGTCAAATATGATCCTATACTAATAAAACATACATCAATGGAATTTCTTAGGATGTATTCATCTCAATTTAAAAAAAAAAAAATACCCATGTGACTGATTTTGTGGTTCATGGTCACATATATGATATTTACAATCATAATATTACCATGTCATGTTAACAATTGAAAAAGTCAGCCAGCTGTTTATTATGTTAATTGTGCTTTTAGCCCCAACAGCAGGGATGTTTTTTTTTTTTTTAATTCACCCCAGTACATTTACTTATTTCTTCTATTACCGATTATTACCAGTTGCTAGAACAAAAATAGATAAAAAAGTAAAAAAAAAAAAAAAAAAAAAAATCATAAAATATTAGATCAAATTAGAGCAGAATCAACTTTGCGTTGCTTTCCACAATCACGTAAAGGATCTGAACAAATTCTACATGTGGGCAAAGAAAAGAAAGCTAAGAAAAGTGGTGATGTGAAGTTTTGTGCCAACTAGTGGTTTGAAGTATAATAAAAGTCAATTGCACCTTTCACCTTTAGCCCCATTATACCCTACTGTACAACTGTTGTACATCACCGCAATCATCTTTACCTTGTATGCAATCCTCATCCATCAAAACTAAACTATAGCAAAATGCTGGTTTGCTTTATCCAGCCAAGCAACTTATCCACAAACAAAAAAAAAAAAATCCATTTATAATACTGGCTGATATTTTGTTA
This sequence comes from Pimephales promelas, assembly GCF_016745375.1. The sequence continues at coordinate 10,726,894 of NW_024121133.1, forward strand.
TACTTAGTTTGATCAAGATATTGGCATGTTTTCATCTGAGCTCTGTTTGTGATGATGTTAAATGGACCCTAAACTACCAGCCAAACTAAAAGTGAAATGCACAATATGCTCACAGACAAATGCTTTCTCTCGCGCTGGTGCATATGCACTTAGTTGTCATGACAACAATTCTTTAATGACTATCCTGAGTAGGGGTGAAATCATATCAAGCCTTATTTCTTTTCATGGAGCGAAAGATTTGAATGGAGAGATGGCCACTAGTTGTGGTTTCATTAGCTGGGGTCTTTCAGATTGCTCTTTATGGGGGGACTAATTACTAGCAGGAGGGGGACTCTGGTGTGACACTGAAACCTGTCAGACAGCTGTGCCTTAAACTAATAAATGTACAGTATATGTTCAATTTAACACTTCAGTCCGATACAAAGACAAGTACACACTCCAAATACACACATATTAGGTGTCCACGACTTGCAAATTCGTATCAATACTAGAAGTCTGCTAATTATTGTTTTGATCTCAAACTTATTTAAAATATTCTTGAAACAAAAACAAAAATAATATAAATGCTTAAAGTTAAAAATGTGAAATCCATCTAAGTGAGACATTAGCATCTATAACTGATTATTACACAGTCCTGCACCTTGAAAAAAAAAATGCTGATTTAAAAAAAGGCTGAATATAACTGAATATGATGATGCTGAGTAAAAAAATAAAAATAAATACATAAAATAAAGTCTTTTTTTTCACATAAAATAAGGATAATGATTTTTCAAATTATATGTATTAGCTTGAATGCACTAAAAGCAGTCAAAGGTTTCGGTTGGGAAAAAACAAGTATTCAAAATGTATAATTTAACTTACAATCTGCAAAGGAGTGGAAAAATATGTTCAAATACTTGATTTAATGTCACAGAAATGTACATGAACACAAATTTGTAAATAATTAAGCTTTTTTATATAAAAATCTGTAGTTTCTGTCACTCTTTGGATGAAGTAAAAAATATTCACAGATGTAGTAGAAAAAAAAAAACACCCATCTGGGTCAATACAAACCTTGAAATCAGGATTAGGCATACAATGTCATAAGTGAAAATTGGCAAAAAAACAAAACAAAAAAATGGCTAAAATGATTCTCACCTGGCTCAGATAAATTAACACAGTCTCATCCCAAGACGTCATATAACTGACGTCTTGGGACGTCTTTTGACCATACGTCAACATCCGCCGTTTTAGGGTACCCTTTAACGTCAGTTAGGTGACGGGGTAGGTTTAGGTCTGGGGTAGGGTTAGGATCCAATAACGTCATCTAACCGTACCCTAAAACGGCGGATGTTGAAGTATGGTCAAAAGACGTCCCAAGACGTCAGTTATATGACGTCTTGGGATAAATATAGGAATAATGTCTTTGTGGCAGTTATTTTCTGGAGATTAAGGGATAATACAAAACTTATTGACCGTTTTCGAAAGCAAAAATGCTATCCACATCATATTTTGAAACGTATTAAAAATCAAAAAAATCTAAAAAATTTTTTTTATAAATATATATTTATATATTTGTATTAAAACAATTACATATATTTTTAAAAATATTAAAATATATATATTTTTTTAAATCAGCACCCTAAAATTAGTAAGAAATTATTTCATTCAGCATTATATTCCATATAATGCAGGCATTAGTCACAATGGCTCTTAACAGTAAGCATATATATATATATATATATATATATATATATATATATATACATATATATATATATATATATTAAAATACAATTAAAAACAATTTTGTATGTCATACAGCGATCTCTGCTCCTTTCTCTATCCAACAATTGTTTCATGGCCTGAGAAAGGTTGGGGAACCCTGTCTTTACACAGTCTCTTTCCTAATTGTGTGTGTGCGTAACACTGCTGCTTTCATAGGAACACCCATTCGACAGATTTCATGGCTTGGCGCTCACAGGACTGATATGCCCATTTGCCCATTATTTGCTGCTGTGCTGGAGTGTGGAGCAGTGTTTTGCAGCGTGACGGATCAGCCCCAACACACACACACACACACGCATAAACAATGTGGCTTTTTTTGTGTGCAAATGCTCCTGAAAAAACTGATGCATATGCACAAATACATTTCTAAACTGTCTGTCTATGATAAATGGAGGGTATGGTTCTGCTCGTGTTGGATAAAGCTGGTTGGACTGTGAGATCATTTTGCACCTGAGCTGTGTAGACCCCTTTTGCGCCGACGTCACAGTTACGTCACGGCGAGCTGGAGGCAAAACAAAGTGAAAACTGGAGGCGGCCAATACAAACCAGCACAGATTCGGCTACATAATAAGGAGCTTGAATTACTTTTATTATTATTAAATATCATCTTATTGTGCTGTTTGGTGTAAGTATCAATGAAAAATGAACATGCTGCATCTGGAATTTTTATTTCTAGAAAATATTCACATTGTTAAAATCGCACCGTAATGTCAACTCTTTACATTGTCGTGGTCTCGGCGCTGGCTCGGCAGAACTGCGGATCGTACACACAAGTCTTGTACAGGACCATATAGGCATCTAAAGATTTATATACCCTCAGTTTCTCTTTACGATCGGTTTCTCTATAAGGTAGGTGTAGAAGTCAGGCCACTCAACCGAGGTAACGTAACGTTAATCCTGTCAGATCGTCCATGCATTGAGTGAGCGTGTAGTCGGCTACGGGTCGGCCAATCTGGTTCCGTCCATTAAAAATAACTTTTGGAAATAACAATCGCGGTCCCGGACACTGAGTGACCTTAAACATTAAAATAAAATCGGATTGTCTCCAGTCATTGTTAAAAAACATACTAACAATACTTGCTATAGCGTTAGTGAAGCGGCCAGAGGGATCGTTCTGCCTCCACCGAAGCTCCGCCCACTAAAAACGTCACCGTGTTTACCAACTGAAAAGGGGTCTATAGATTTGGTGCTGGTCACTGGAACTATTTTGGGATGTCACATAACACATAGCAGACAGGGGAAAAATATGAATAAATAATTATTATTATCATTTTTATTTAAATAATAGTAAATAACTTGTTTGTCTGATCTATGAGAGTTCAAATGAAGTGCTCAATTATCTCATTAAATATTTTAAAAATAAGCATGGAAGGGGCACTTTTCATAATTGATATATAATAACCCTGGTGAACTATATGAATGCCAGATGTTACAATTTTATGTACATTTGTGGCATGATTTTTGTTGACACAGGATGACATGTGGTATGTGTTAGTTTTCTATGCAACTGTGGCGGTTGAAGTTTGTTTTCCTCCTGTGAAAAATAAATCAGTGACAATGAGCAGTGCTGATGTTCTTTACATCCAACCCCAGCTGGAGCCTTATAGAAGGAGAGAGCGGTTAATCTCCTCTGATTCCAACACTGCAGGGCTGCAACCATTTCTGTGCGACTCATTCTGTTTGTTGTGTGGTGTTAATGGCTTTAAAGGGGAGCGGTGTTGCACTTTTCTGTGTCGCGACCAGCTGAAGCGATCGGGTCTGTGTTTCAGTGCGCAGCGCTCTGGTCTCTTGGGTAATCTTGGTGCCGGTGGTTTGCTGAGCTGAAGACTTTGACATTAGAGCTAATGTAACAGTGAGCGATTGCTTTGGCACCTCGAAGCGGTGTGGAGCTTTTTGTAAGACCAGCGAGAAATATGATTTGGAAAGCCATTTTAAACTTCATTTTCCCCACAGACGTGTGTGTCAGTAAACACACTAGCTCCACTTTGTCTTCGTAAAAAATTGTGAGTGAATAAAGGGGATGTTCACACTATGGCTGGGTGATATATCTCAGAAATTTTCGATTTTCTATTGAGCTTGATTATCTTTTTTTTTTTTTTTTAATGGATTTTTTTCCCCAGTCATGGCATTTGAAACAAACAGCTTGATCCCCCTACAAAATAATTAAGCAATATCACATAAGCAAAGTGTTGTTGTTCTATGAGCACAGCTGTGATTCATTCATCCACAGGCTGGGTGTCACAGGTAATTAAGCTATGCTGATATGATATTCACACCAACAGCACAAACAATTGTGAATTTCATTTGACTTTTATGCAATTTAATAAAGCAGAAGTTAGTTTTTCTAAAAGACGTCGCTTTGGCTCAATTCTCTAATGAGATGTCACATATTTTACATTGTTACGGTCTTCCCAGTCTGTTTGTTGTGCTCTGTTTAGTTCTTGTCTCTATGAAGCCCGTCCTTCTGAAAATTGAAAAATGTGCTCTGATTGGTCAGCTGGACCAGTGTATTGTGATTGGTCAACCACTTTCTCAATATCGATATCTCAATATCTCATATGACATATGTTATGAATATGAAGGAAGTTTTATGCATGTTTATGACAACTGTCATTAAGTGTCATTCGCTCAGTTATGTCATTTTTAATGCAAATATGACATTGTTTGAGATGTCTTTGTTATGACACCTTGACATAAACCAATACATCATAACCTGTCAGTGTCTTTGTCATGACAACATGACATTACTAAGACAACACAACCTGTCATAAACATGACATAGCAGATTAATTATCAAACTTAAGAAACCACTTAGCTTTATTGGTTAACATTACATTAAACAGTCAGGTGGTTGGTTTTGACATTGGCTGTCATGAAGCCATTATAACATTTTAAGGTCACGGAAAATATTCATGATACAGTTAATATGGCCTCATGACAGCCAATGTCAAAACCAACCACCTGACAGTTTAACCTAATTTTATGTCAAGTTGTCATGACAAAGACACTGACAGGTTATGATGTATTGGTTAATGTCAAGATGTCATAACAAAGACATCTTAAACAATGTCATATTTGCATTCAAAATGTTATTATTTAGTGAAAGATACAGTTGTCATAAACATGCATAAACCTTACTTCATATTCAAGACATATGTCATGTCATGGTTATGAATGTGTCATGTCAGTCTTATGCACACCCCTTCAAGTAAAGTGTTACCATGTAAGAATGCTACACAAATAAATGTACTGTAAATATGCCAATGTATTTTTATCCTGTGTATTTTCACTGTAAAAGCTCAGTGCGATGCACAATAGCATTAATCTAGAAAAAAACTCACATGCTTGTTTAATATAGTAAGCAGTCAGTGTCAACAAAAAAAGTAGAATACAAATCAATTTGTATAAGAAAGCTTTGGTTGACTGACATTTTGACTCACACAATGACAAATTAACTTTTTGATGGCACTGGCCAATTTCCATACACAATAATTGGGGTTTTAATCATGATTTTAATGTTTTTAGTGAGTTACAGTACTATATTTTGCTGAAATGTCATAGATTTGCAATGTCCGATAAAACACTTGTGGCAATTACACTTAAAGTTAAATGTTAAAACTGTTTAAAAAAGAGCAGTAAATTACATTTAAGTCACAATTTTGTTATCAGATTGAACAGATAGTCAAACTAAAGCTTAACAGTAACAATGTAACCTGCTCAAAGTGTCATTTCAAATCCCCATCACTAAATTCACAGATTTGACAGGAACTGCCAAACACAGACAAGCAGAATGAAACAAACAGTAAAAAAAAGTGCTGTTTGACATTTAACTGTCAGCTATCAAATCCGAGGACTTGAACTAACTGTTGTATAAATATTTTATATACATCCCTTCACATTTTAGTTTAAGGGCCAATCCCAATTCTACCCCTTACCCCTTCCCTTTCCCCTAGCCCTACCCCTTCGCCTTCCCCTTGACCCTTGAAACAGAGTGGCAATGCGTAGGGGTGAAAATATTCCCCTAAGAAATGGGACACCACTACGCCTCCGTTAAACGTCATTATAAGTCGTCGCTAGCGCCTACGTCACAGGATATGCGCCGATGTTTATCACAACTTCCAAGATCCCGTCGACAGCTGCAGTTATCTCAGTCGCGTGGGTTACAGCTATTTTCTTGCATCTTGTGAAGTTCGCAGGAAACAACGGAGACGACGAAAATATGTTGCGGGACTATCGTTAGCAAACTAGAGTAATTTTAGCGATTTTTTTACAAACGTTTCTGTGAAGAAACTGACCGTAAATATGAACACAATATTCAATGTAACATAAAGCAAATCATTATTTGTCGTTATAATACTTATTAAAGCCACAAATACTTAAATTTATGGGTCTCCTTTGTCGCTTGGGCAGCCAGCCTGGGTTAGCAGTGACACTTCTCATACCCCTTCGTTTGAAGTGTGCTCCCGAAAAATCTTCGTTTGAAGGGCTATCTGGCCCTTCCCCCTAGCCCTCCCCCTCCAACCAAAAGAGAATTGGGACAACCCTACCCCTTCACGTGGACGCGCAAAACGGAGGGGAAGGGGAAAGTGAAGGGGTAAGGGGTAGAATTGGGATTGGCCCTAAGTCAGTATCAAGATTTGAACCATTTCTTAACCCTGGGTTAATGTTCTTATTTGCGTATTTACAGTATGAGGTCAATGGATGCCACTCTATAGACTGGATCAAAGTTTTAAGGCTCCTCCTAAATGAATGTAGCTCTTTTTCTAACATTTTGCTTTTTTTTTAACTTTATGAGGCACCGAGGATGACAGTTGACTTAACTGTGAGGAAGAAGAAACCTCAGACTTTGAAATCAACAGCAGATTTGCCTTTATCTGGAAAGCTCTGGGTTGTTTGGTGGATTTAGGGGTAGGATTTCGAAAGGCTAGATCTTTAAAAATCTCAATTAAAATCTTACGTTTAAGAGCCAACAAAGGAACGACAGTACTATCTAAGCTCAGAGCCCGGATTACCACTCAGTCTGCTGCTCTTCAGAAGCTGCAAAGAAGAAAAAAAGGCCAAAAGTTTCTCTTTTTAACTATTGCAGGATTTCAACCTCAGCAACCTTTCAGTGTCAGGAGTTCTCTTAAAAGAGATAACAATTATATCTAGAAGTGATTTTCCCGAGGGTGTAATGTAATTGCCTGTTTGACCATGGCCTTGCTGTTGTTTCATGGCCTCTTACTTGATGAAAGTCCCAGTGAACATATACGCAATAAAGAGAGCTGGCTATCAATTTCCTGAAATACGAGTTAAATGCTAGACTGTGTAGCTGGGGGAATTAATCAGGGCTCACTCAAAACGCTTTCACACATTTACTGAACTTAACTTCACCAACCCCTCCCTGTTCTTTAATTGAATCTTTCAGTTTCTGGTGCATGTTCTTCATTAGCCTAAAGTGCTCATACAAATCAGGCACCATTTGTATGAGCAGCAAGCTTGAAAAGTTGACGCCCTTATTAAAGTTCACCTAAAATAGTTTTTAATTAAACCTGTATGCTTCTATGTTTTTTTCTTTTCCGTTTTTTTCTGTAAATCCAAAATAAGATTTGTAAGATTTTTTTAAAGTTCCCCTGCAGTCTAAAGTTTGCAAAAAAAGCACCAACGGATTCTTAACGCCTCTGTTTGGACATTGTGTTGATGTGCTCAACATGTCGGTTATTGGCTATACAATGATCAGCAATGACATCTTTGATGCTCTTCCCCAAACGCTTGCATAAAGTAGATGCACACGGGAGCATTTAAAAGCAGGCATCTATCGGCAGATCCCATATATATCCACTGAAAGACAGATCCACTGATAGACGCTGCTTTCAAACGTTCATTTGTATCTGTGTAAGCGCTCAATGAAGAGCGTCAAAGACAACATGTTTTTGAAGCGTTGATCACAGTCAGAGACATACTGTATGTTAAGTGTGTCAACACAGTAGCCAATCAGAGATGTTTAAAGGTACAATATGTACGAAATTTGTAATAAAATATCCAAAAATCAATTGCACAGTGTGTGATATTGTGACGCTGTGCGGAGAAATAGTGCTGAGGCTTGGTCCAGATGCAGTGTAGCTTTATTAAACAAACTCAGGAACAGGGTACATAGACTAGAACAAGACTCAGAATCATAAAAGCACCAACGTAACATACATAAATTCAACAACCAACCAAGTCAGGACAGAAACACAGGGCTTAAATAATCCAGGACAAACGAGCTAGACAAGATAACAAGGTGGCGTGAGAAATAAGAAACTCCTGGGATAAATACTAGACAGGGAACAACTGATAACGAATTGACAAGACACAAAACCACATCATGACAGATATATTGTACTTACAATATCCCAAAAGTCTCCAAAGATTTTTTATTTTATTTTTTTTATTTCAGATAAATTCCAATTTTAAATACCGTAAAACTTCAAATAATAGCTCGGGCTTTTATTTTCCCAAATCGTCGAACTGCACTGACTTGTATTTGAGATAGGCGTCTATGTGAGATTTATAATTTAGTGTTGAGATGTTGTTCATTGAGTCTCTAATCTCTAAAAAATCTCCAAATGATCCACGTGAAACTGCGGTCTTCCAACCTTTTACTATCGTGTCAATTTATTTGATTAATGCGCGAGGGAGACAGAGCAAGACAGCGCTTATGTTCTTTGAAGACGTGAGAGTGTGCGCGCACAGCCTGGGTGCTCTCTCTCTTTCTCTCTCTCCCTATTCTACATCACTCACAGATGAAATTATGTGAAGTTTTACGGTAAGTGGCCGTCCCAAAAAAAAATGGTGCCTGTCAATGAGGTAATATCCGCGCTTTCCTCGGTTTCCGTTCATACTGCCATAGCCATGACGTAACAATGGCGACAGACATGGACAACTGTGTATTGCGTAACGTTTAGCGGTACGCAGTTCTTGTTTCCTTCAAACATAGACCATGGCAAGCAGACCTTGGGAAGAAAAAGGAGAACTAAAATGAGGATCAGTATCAGCGTGGCGTTTTTGAGATGGCGAGAGCTCCTCGTCCACGACTTATTTGGACTTGACAGAGCTTCACAAATCATGACTTGACAGCTTTATTAGACAGGTGAGGAAATTTACATAAAACAAATCGATGTTGTATAACGTTAGCTCAACATGATGAAATATTAGAATATGTTCAGTATGTTATTCCAATATTGGTCTAGCTTACTGCTAGTTTTGTATAGCAAATGAACTAACATGTAGTGTAACATTATAACTTTCAACACATTTAAATGCCGTTTAGTGTGATAATGTAACGTTAGACTAAGTGAAGCAACGCTACGTTTCCTAACAAGTTTAATTAGTCTAATAAACGGATCTGTGTGAGTAATCCAGCACTTGCGGGTAGTTCGGTACAATTAAATGTCCTTATTCCTTTATATCCGTGGGACTCACATGTGATATCTGTCTCTTTAGCAATCGCGACCTGCTTCATACCACTCTAAAAAAATTGCACTCATCCATAAACATTATTAGATCCATCAGCTTGACAGCAAGTCCCATCATTCAGCTCATCACTGCATCATCAACCTACGACTTCGTTATTGTTGGAAACTGTGCACTCTTGTGGCATTTTTTTTAATTTCAGTACAACTCTACTGCAGTCAATAATTGTATCCCTTAAAACTCATATTTGATAATCAAAATGACATACTTAAAGATTTTTTTTCTTTGAAAAAAAAAGTTATTCTTGCCTTAAAATAGCAAGTAACTCTACACCCTTGCATTCATTTAGTATATGCAGACTTATGAATATGCAAATTGGTCCTCAGCTTCACTCAATATCCCCAGCTCAGACTACCTGATCTACTCGGTCAACTGCAGTAAATGCTTCACAATGGCAAGTGGAAATATTGGTTTAATTCAGCCATACATGTTTGAACTAGAAACTGGTTCAGAAGAAAAAGAGGAAGAGCAAATTATACAGGCAGGTCCTTGAAAGTGCTTAAACGAAAGCAAGAGCACCCTCAGTTAATACTGTAATTTATCATTGAAAAAAAAAAACAGATTCGGTAAACGCTCCAGTGCGTATTTTTGTTTGCGCTCTGGAAAACATCAAACATTTCTATTCACTATGTGTTTGTGGTGAGCAGTGTTGGTTATCTCTTGAATGTAGTGACCAATCAACCAAGTTTGTGAATGTTCGTTTGAACTAATTCCCTTTCATAGTCACTACGAGTTACGTTGTGATTCTCCCCATACGTTGTCGCGACATAAGGGTTACATCTGTAACCGAGACATTTCAGGAAACAAAGAATGGTTGAACAATATTAGTTACTTACAACAGAATTTACAATCATAGTTGCCTAATGACTCTTTTGGAAATGCACACCTAGTTAAAATGGCTTTTAATGGTTCATCCGCTGTATTGGATATGCATCAAAGGGTTCATTAAAACTATGCGAACCATTTCGATTGGCACTGGAGTTTAGTAATTAGGCTAGGGAGTACTTCCTTCCTGTCTGCCTTTGTCAGCCAGTTCATCTGTAATGCTCTGCAAAATGTGTATTTAAAGACCTGCCAACCAAGGTCATCTATCATTTTCTGAATAGTTATTTGTCAGTATTACCAATAAGGCTGTGTATACACTGCCCGGGCCCTACCGCAGCATAATAACATCTATTATGTGGCTAGGAGAGTGGCTGTATCCTTCAGCATGCTACTGGCGACTGTGACCAAAACGAATGCCATTAGCTTGGAGGTGATTGATTTGCTGAGAAGAGATCTTTCATTTCACCCATCACAGAGTTGATGAAAAATAAGAGTTGATTTGAAGGACAAGTAGTAGAGCAGAACTTGGATGGCAAAACCGTTGAATTTTGGCACAGTGAATGTGAGCTCATGGGGGGGGGTTTGATCAGCCTGCTCGGCTTCACGAGCTGCAAGCCACTCATCTCGAATGACAAAATTATGTGTCCTTTTCCTCTCGAGCTACATTTGAATAACATGTTAAGAGGGACAGTGTGTTGACATTGAACTCCCTGCTATTGAACTCAAAATACGTGTCAAGTACCAGCCCCTTCTTAATGCTGATGGACGGGCAGTTTGAGTTTGTGTTGCTCAGTATGCGGTTGGGCACATATGGGCTTCTCTCTTGTCCTCCGCCGGCAGGGGATAACGATAAAGCGCCTTACGCGTATTAATTAAGAGATGGCACCAAATGGCACTGCCATTTCCCTCAGCGTTCCTGAACACAGAGCTCCCCGCTTGAAGGATATGAGCAAATCCACGCTCTGAGTTTTGGTTTTGGAATCATATGACCCCTGATGCCTTTGGGTATTCCAGAATAATTTGCCTGCGTGGTGAAAAGAAAACACTTTGCCTTGCCCTTAATTAAAAGAGAAGGCAAAGCATGTTCAAGAAGTAGAACATCAGAGACCTTGAGGAGGAATAAAAAGAGAATTAATTAACATTTAGAATGGCGCCTAACTAGTCACCCTGCATTGTTCTGAATTTAACTAAATTAGTTAGACGCAAAACATTTGACTGAACCGTTTTTATCAATAAAAATGGACCATATAAGTTTCGGGAATTAGAGAATAAACAAGGCATTTGAACATGTGTCTCCTTTATGACTTAATAATCATCAGTATTTGGTAGAGTATATGGCTTGCTTCTGGTTAAATGGTCTTTATTATGCTTTTAGGTTTCCTACATTATATGACCAACTTGCATGAATTTTCCAGTCATTTGGATTGCAGGATGAGAAACAAATAAAAGCTACACTAAAAAAGTATGTTTTGAGGGAAGGATACAAAAAAAACCTCAAGAGATTCTGCTTGCCTAATCTCAGAGGGCAAAGATTTCCATAGTTTTGGAGCAAATGAAGAGAAAGCCCTATCACCCTATCATCTTAGATGAGTTGGCGGGACAGTTAAAGACCAGGGTCAGAGGAACAGAGATAATACATTGGGATGTAGGGGATTAAGAGTTCTGACAAATATTGAGGAGCCAGACCATGGGTACCATTAGGTACCACCTTATACGTAGGTAAGCATGACAATTTTAAAAATCAACATGAAATCTGACAGGGAGCCATGCAGTGTAAAGATTCCAAAATAGGAGTGATATGATCCCTTGTCTTGTCAGGATTCTGGTGGCAGTAATGACTGGAAATGACAACATAGGAAATGACAACACAACGTAGTCTGGCAATGTTTCTAGATGAAAAAAAAATATATGTGTTGACAGTGATCTGGACATGAGGATCAAAAGTTAAATTAGCATCAAATATCCCACCCAATTTGTTTCACACTTTTGTTTAAAATTCTAAAATAGAGCCATCCACAATTAAAGTGAATGTAAGCGCTTGCGGAGATGGAGCAGCGATCAATCCGCTCTGATCACAGTGGTGCGCTTCACCATGAAACACGCTGTCCATATACTTTAGTTTAAACACACTAAGACTGATTAATCTCAAACACAAACAAGCACACAACAAACACTCACTTTACACGAACAATCGGCTCTTTCTCGCACACTTTCAAATATCACCCATGCTACTGTGGTAAATTTATTCATCGCACAGATAAAAAATTTCGTAGCATGTGTTGTTTTAACCTATGTCGTGCTGTCATAGTTTGACATTTTAATGTGACTTAAACAGTGGCGCCTCCAGAAATTTTTCATAGGGGTGGCCAGATGGGGCCAGTTAAAATCTTGGGGTGGCACACCAAAACTACAGTATAAACCATAATTTCAGAATTGTTTTCTACTGTTGTAATAAACCAGCCTGTAGAAAACTATCAGAAAGACTTAAGGAAACTCCTACTGATATACTTTGGTTTATTGTGTAATATTTAATGTTACTAATGATATTAGTAGGGCCCAACTAATATATATTACATTGTATATAATGATATATATTATATGATATATAAGGGTCCTTGCCCCACAGCAAATTTCCAGATACTTACATAATTGTGATGAATTTAATCATTTTTAAGTTATTAGTTTGCATGTATTATTAGTTTAAATGTATTATGAATTTTTAATACACTTAATGAGTGTATACATCAGCAGCAAAAAGTAATTCTTGAAAAAATCTGCACAGTAATTTTATAAAATATGTTAATAAAAACAAATTACTATTAGTTCTCTTTTAAAATTCAATCAGGCAATCATGTCACAATTTTATATTTATATATTAATGTCAAGAATTCAGAAGTGCATAGCCTAAACTACAAATAAATTATATACAATTAAATTATGCTTATTTAAAATGTATTGAGCAGGCTAGGTATAACAAAATATATTGGCTTTTAATAATATTTCAGTGCGCAAACCCATGATTTAGCCCGTTCTTGCATGATTACATGAAAAACATCGCATTTAAAAGCTCATGTCACAAATCGAAAAAATGTTGAGCGCACAAATCCAAGTGCGATTTGTTCCTTTGTTTCACAGTTATTGTGCGTTTGATGCCGATTCATAATCCTTGTGATATACGTGTGATCTAACAGAACACGGTAGTGAGTCGCTTAAAAACAGCAACAAACTCCAAGAAAATAAAGTAATTTTATGCGAATATACAGACTTTTATCTACAGATCATGCATTTAAAATGACAATATATCATATTGGAGAGAGTTTTACGGTGCATCCAAGAGGCGCGCGTGCTGTTTGAATATGAATGGAGAATGATGACAGTCGCAGAGGAGGGAAAACGAGTTTATACTTTAATTATGTAAATATACTTCTGTCCCTCACATTAAGCTATGGAATGACTTCAGATGACTTTGTCACCCAAACTGACGTGAAAAAAGCGGGAGGCGCCGAAAAGCGCGCTGTTTGCATCCTGTCCAAACGTGGCAAAAACACACCTAAAAGCTGCTGTATACCATTTGGCACTTAAAAAGCACGTCACGACACATAATTCCCCGTCTTCTTTTACTTAAGAATATTTTTGACTTATTTATAAAATGCATAACTGATGCTACAAAAATTAATACTGGCCATTGGGGTGGCCAATGGGGTGGCCAGGAGTCGGCCAGGGGTGGCCATGGCCACCCCTGGCCACCCCCTGGTGGCGCCATTGGACTTAAAGGCCTCGAGTTCTTACAGTTAACACCTACATTTATATGAAAGCAGTTGAGCTACTCTCAAAGCTACTTGTAAGTGGTTTAAGGTGTCACCGTCGGTGTGTGTGCTGGTTGTGAAGGACATAGGGTACTTAATCCCTTGACAGAAATTACAGTTGAAGAAAGAAACAAAAAAATAATTGAGACACTGTGGCACAGTATGAATGTGCAAAATGACTACAGATTAAGTTAATGCATAGGGGGGAGCATGTGTAAGGTTGGGGAAGGCTTTCTTTCGCCTGCTCACACCACAAGCCTCCGCTGACTGAATTTTCATTTAATTTTTATAAACATTCTTTTTTGCAAATAACATTTGTTTTAGCAAATAAACAGTAGATGAAAATAAGAGATTCACTGCATTGTATTTGATATTCTTGAAGCTGCTCTGTTGCACTCCATTACGTTTGTTGTTAGGATGATTAAAAGTTCTCTAAGATGGAAAAGCTGCCCATAACTGCTGGCCTAGGATCAGTTTTCTCTGTATGTGTATTATAATATTATATATATATATTGGTGAAACCGGTTGACAAACGATCCAGTGCATATCTGTGTCCGCTCTAGAGAGCCGGTTTAAGCTGCAGATGTCCTGATCAGGACAGGATTCGTTCCATATTCTATTTTCTAGTCATCTCCCACCACAGGTGTAATCCAACATTTTGCGAGCTGGGCAACTCGCTCATAATGTAGATACAACTTACTGTATATTTATGCAACGTTGGCATGGCTATCACTTGAATTTACAGCTACAAGTTTTCACGCTAAATAAACGTCACTCGAGAATGATCACGTCTAGCTGATTGGCCAAAAGTGCGTGCATCAAATTTTGTTTATCAAAAAATTAGCCTATAAGATCTAGGGCCAGATTTACGAACTGCTTGCGTCAGCGCCAAACCTCTTTTGGTGTTAAAAGATGTAGGAGGATTTACTGAAGACAGTGAAAAATTTGCGCTGAAAATTCGAGGGATAAGTTATTTTTGCGGCTGACCGTATTGCATATGAATTTGTGGGAGTTTAACGCAAAATGCATGGGAGGAGAATATTTAAATGATTTACAAAGTTTGCTCTCATCAATTTGGTATTTGTGCCACTTTTCCTCCATGGTACGAATTATGTTCTAACCATGAAATATTTTTTCAAATAGGTTTGTATTGCACGAAATAGCTTCAATCATACAAAAAAAAAAATGTTGGGGTACTTATAAAAATGTTGCCAATGAAATGGTACACAATTGAAAAATTGAAAAAAAGATTGATATTTTTGGCTAACTCATAATCGCTCTCATCATGAGCTAACTCTGCACTCTTCCTACTTTCTGTTAAATATTGCTGTATTCATTTTCTGAAAAAAAAATCTATTTGTTATTTATATATATAAATACAACTAGCTATACTATAATAAACAATTCAAATTAATAAATAACTGCAATCATATTGTTGATGCTACTCTCCGTAAAAATCCCAATGGGGAAATATACATTACTGCAATTCTACTATGGTACAGCATTGCCATATGGCAGCATACCAATTTTTCCACAGTGTTACAGCGTTGCCATATGGAAACATTTATATTTCCTCAATTTACAGTAAAACTAAGTTAGACAAGAGTTGATTTGTGAATAAAAATATATACTTTACTTATCAAATATGCTGAAAAAAATCCCCCTTGAGAAGAGATGTTTAGAAATGAGGTTAATAGAGCAATTTCTGGAGCATTTCAACAGGTGTCTTCCATATGAGGGTGACAATGGGAAAGGGGTGTATTCAAGTGCCATGTGACTTAAAAACAACACATCATTGGCTACCTTTAGGCCTGCCTTTTTTTAATTCCCATAGTGCAATGTATTGTATTTTTTTTTTTACTGAATAACAAGGACATTAGTAGAAATTAATTGTTGCCATATGGCAACGCTGTACCATACAGAGTTATTTAACACCCCCCAAAAAGCCTGTCTTAAACCAAATGCTGATTTGCACTCCTCTTGGTAGATTCCATTGGTCATTATGGAAATGATCCGGCTGCACCTGTGTTCTTAATTTGCACATCATCAGATCACAAGCAGAATTATGCTGAATTTACCACTCCCATTGCCACTTTTACAGATTTGTGCTCTAGTAACCTTTAAGTAAAGTGGGCCCTTAGATTTTTGAAAAACACTGAACTAACACAACTGAAGTCCAAATTTTGTCCACCCTCCGAAACAGTTTATACCCTCACAATCAAATTCAAAACCACACGAACTAGCAACACAGCATAAAAGGCTTCTATTTTGCATTACAGCCAATCACAGACATTTCTGTTGATTTCTTGAATGCGAATGGTCAGAGATGTTGAACTGGTAAAACGCAGAGTTTTTGTGAGAGTTTACTCGCAAATCCTACCATTATAATAAAGTATAGACATTATAATCAAGAGATTCATTGTGCAGTCACCTTCATTTATTTTAAAGAAACTTTGTGAGATCGCCGATTAGGCCTAACTAAAAGTGACAGCTTACGTGCTTAAAGGAAGCGCTCTTTGCGCACTTTCTGCAGTGCCAAATCACGCATTTCTGTAACATAATGACTTTCATATACGAACAATACTGTCAAAATGTACAAAACACACGTAGCCTTCAACGTACACAGCTGCCACCTTTTATTTCGTTTTCTCGCTTAGAAGGTGAAAAGGCGGCAGGCGCGCGCGTGTGCGCCTCGTGCTCAGAGGCGGCGGGGCGGGGGGTGAAAAGGCGGCAAGCGCGTGAAGGGAGATGAGAGAAGCTCGTGTGCTCGCAGTCGACCGGTGTCAGTAACCAAGCTGTGATCGGTGGTCTCTCTGTGTCCTCTTTTCCTCTTCTTCTCTCTTTCTCTCTCTCTTTCGCAGTCTAATTTAGCAACCGTGGCGCACCAATCTTCAGAAGAACGACTGTAAAGATCAATTCTTGCGTCTCACTGGGATTTTGCTGCATTTCTAGCTACCGTTTCTCCTTCAGCATCTTCTCTCCTCTGTGTAACCGCCAGCAGTATCGTCAAACTGAATGTGTCTTGCTCTCTGTGGTAATTTGTTATAATGACCACAGCAAAGGAGTCAAATGTATCGACCAAAGCGGCTCAACAGCAAGATCAGGTACTGAAGTGATTTTTTTTTTTTTTTTTTTTTTTTTTACTGGACAGAGATATTAATTTTAAGAGGTAAATTCCTTTAGTTAATAAATGTGAGTTGATTCAGAAAACTAACAGAAAGTAGCAGTTCAATCTCACGAATTGTTTTAAATGGTTTATGAACACATCAGAAATATTGACGGACGATATATTTTTGACCCTTTTGTCTTCAATGCCGTAGTTTTCTTTACCAGTGATGGTGACTGCGCTAGCGTTTTCAAGTTATTAGCTTCAGTCTGCTTGAAATCCATATTGCGTGCACATATTAAGTCTAATAAGCTGACAAAAGCTTGTAAGTCTAACAAAGATTGTTAAAGTTATATATTTTATCTTGACACCAAGTTAACTGATAAAGGCAACCAGACATTAAATGACCTTTAAAAATATTATTGTTTTGCTTCCTTTTGCCAGATTTGTTTTTTTTTTTTCATTTGTAGCATAGAACTTATGCTATGCATCTCATTGACTGCCTTCTTTCAAAACATAACTTTTTCTCACAGTAATAAAAATCGTATTGACCAAATAATATGATGATCATAGAAAACATTTTTAACACATATATTCTTGAAATTAATAAATTATAATGAACTCCCCTTTCTATGAGTAAACAGCTTAAATCACATTACTTCTCTCTCTTTTCAAAAAAATTGGCTTGACTAACCCAACAGTGAATGTCTGTGCTCGATTTCAAGAGTAAGAGTGGAAGCAGGTACAGAAACAGCCACGGGCAATCCTGACTGGAACAAAGTGCAGTGCAGGAAAAGCAGTGTGAAAGGTGGGAGTCCCGCTAGAGACGCCAGAGAGGGGGCAGGTGAACACGTCAAGGGCAGGCAAACTTTGACTATAGGAACGGTAGATCTTCTGTTCTTTCACTATTTCCCAAAGGCAATAATCACCCAAAGAGTAAAGTTGAGATTTCCATCTACCCTACATGTATACGTTTAAATATACATCTGCACATACATTCTGTAATAAGGGACTTTTCTAACATTTGAGCAATTTAAGCTTGAAGTATACCCTTCATGTGCTGTGTGAGTCTGCAGATATTATTTAATTCGAAAACCGATGGAATGCAGCTTGAACCCCTTTTAAGTTGACACAGGGTCTTAAAACTCATGCCACTAAATGCTGATAAACAATTAGTCATGATAAAACAGCAGAAATGTGAATCTTTATGTGTACATAGACCAGCAATTAGAAAGTAGTGCAGGTTGAAAACAAGAATATTTCCCGTTTGCCATATTAGAAAGATTGAATATCTCGATTTTAAATTTCATAACTGTGATCGACTTGCGTGTAATGAGTCAAAAGTAAAACAAACAATATATTGACCTCTGCGGTGTATTTTTTTTTTTGTTTTTTTAATTGTCTTCCATTTCTTCATCCTTCCTTTCTCAGCAGATATTGATGTGTGACCAATTTGATTATCTGACCTTTAATTAATTCAGAATACAGAATTGACTGTCTAACATAATGTAATTCATAATGTATGGTTTTCATACTGCCATATTTTTTTATTTTGGTTTGCAGTTCCATTTAATGGAGAAGGAATAGTATTCTGAAGATAAATGGAGAAAGCTAATGTAGCCTTGTGTTTTTTTTTAAGAGTAGTGGAGTGATGCTGCAGCAAAATCTTTAACCATTCATCAATGTTGCCTTTGAGCAATCTCACATATAGACCTCAACATGCTGACACAGTCATATATTTTTTTTTTCTTGAACTGTTTCCCGTGTATGTGTTACGGGTACGACATTTGTCTGTCCACAGTGAATGCAAAAAATGTGCGGTCACAAAACAACCAATCAGAGACACGTTTCCCATACAACAACGTAACCTGCTGCTTAACCCATGCACACTTTTCAAAAAACTGGACTTTCATTCTCTCACATTCTAACAGATGTAGAATGAAATTGTTCATTTATGCAAGTAAAAAGATTAGCCCTTTTATTTAACTGAGCGCCTGAGAGAGTTTGTGTTGCCAGACATCATAGTTCCAACAATGTTGCACAACAGTATGACACCCCTGACCCGTTTGTGCCATATGCAAGTGACCATTTATCTTAAATCATAAACCTGCAAAATCACCATCACTCACAAGACAAATGCAAGCTGCCAGTGGGCGGTGGTTCCAATGGTAGGAAATCAGATTACAGTAGTGTGTCACTTTGAGGTGACAGGCCGATTTTTCTAAATCTCAGCCAAAATGTCTAATGAGTTTAGATGAGCATACAGTTGAGTGGTGCTGGTGTCCAGAAGTGATGAATTTAAGTCAGCTCTGTTTCATATTGCTGCAAAAACAAATGTTGGTCTAGGTGCAGATAATGCCTAGCAGTGCTTTTGGGAAACACACCCTTTATTGTGCTCTTATGCAATGCACTGTAACATAAAATACATTTTTGCATTTGGCAGATGGTTTATCCAAAATGACTTGCATTGCATTTCAAGGTAAACATTCTTTTCAGTTATTGCTTTCCCTGGGAATCAAACCCATGACCTTAGCGTTGGAAGCGCCAACACTGTTTGAGCTACAGGAAAGCCCTATAGAAGAAGAAAATAGAGAACAGAACTTTCACGATTTAGGTAATGCTTCACCAGAAGGCATGCTTTATGGTTTTAATTAGAGCGATTTGTCATGTCTGTTTTTAAAATTTAACGTCAGGTTGTTCATGGTGGATTTTTATGCAGATGAGGAGCAAAATGTGCTGCTTTGTGATGTCGTGGCTAGTTTGGCAAAACCATGAACAAGAATGAAAGAGAAACCTTTCGTCACTTTTACTGCCATCTACATGCAGGCCACACCTCAGACTACATTATTATTATTATTATCATGATTATTTGAAGAATAGTACACAGACCTACAGTAGAGAATATAGATATGCTGTGTACATATGAACATACATTAACATAAACACATTAATTCATACACCCACATGCTTGTCTGTTGCCAGAAGATAGATCCAATTATCTAGTGATGTGTGGCAAATCACACTCTAGGCCAAGAGGAGATACGCACACATACAAACACGTACTATGGTGCACTGATTCGATGGCATGCACACAAACAGCTGAACAAGCCCCTGACCTGCTTGTGCTGTGTGTGAGTGACCATTTATTTCCTTAAATTCATAAACCCTCAAAATCACCATCACTCATAAGACAAATGCCAGCTGCCAGTGGGCGGTGGTGCAAATGGTAGGGTGAAATAAGATTATTATTGTGCGTCACTTTGAGGTGACAGGCAGATTTTTCTAAATCTCTGAAAAATGTCTTTTTATGAGTTTTTATGAGCAAACAGCCGAGTGTTGCTGGTGTCCAGAAGTGATGGGTTTAGGCCAGTCTCTGTTTTATATCAATCGGAAAAACAAATGTGGGTGTATAAACTATTTTTTTTTTTTTTTGCTGTGTTCCATGCAGTGTGTAGAAATTCATAATAGTTTTGTTCAGGGATGCGATCGATTAATTGCCGATAATACATTTAATCGATAAAAAGAAACAATCGCTAATTAAGCAGGTTCATGTGCGTGTGTGTTGCTCAACCGCGAAACATGTAAAGCGAGCCGGAGTTATGTTTGGGACCATTTTACACCTTCATTATGACTATAAGTTTGTGTGTGCATTCACAGCCTGTTGTTTTGTGTGAATGTAAGTTGTAAAATTTTGTTTATTTTGTATATATCTGATTTATCTAATTTAGGATGTGTTTCTTTGAGTTAAATAACGCCCAAGTTCTCCAGTTTGCAGGTGTTCTTGCAGTGCGCACAGGTCAAACAGCAATGCACAACTAATGATCGGGACTGTCATATTAAATAACATGTGAATTGTGAATTCATTGGGTTTAGTTGCTGTTTTCAGCGCCTTGTTCTAGGAAGAGCGTATACATTCTGACAAGCACACATCTGAAGCAGTGGTAATGATGTATTAGTCATTATATTAGTTATTAAATAAGTCATTTAATAAAATTATCAATCACATGAAAACATTTTTACAATCCTACAGCTACTAGCCTTTTATTTATATTAAAAAGCATTGAGAACGTGGTGTTTTAAGCAGCATTCGCTGTCGTGCTTTTGGCTATACCATATTGCAGTATTAGGGCTGACGATTAATCGATTAGTTGATAGTTAATTTAAATGACGAGCAATCATAGGAATTTGTGAAAATTTACATCTTTTGTATAATTTTATTTAAAAGGCAGCTGGTAACATTTTAACTTCATTTGGAAAGATTTCATAAATGCACGTTTGTCATTAGATGTTATCATTTGTTTTCACATGATTTATACAGTATAATAATTGTACAAATTAGAGATGCTTAAAAGATTGTGATCTCGATTCAAATATTTCGCGATTCTCCTGTGCCTAATCACACCAGAACATTTAAATAACTGTTCACACAGCCGCTGACCCAGAGAAAGCATATAAGTACGAAACAGCTTCACAAGCAGTCTTTTCAACACCGTATGGCTATTTCTGTTACAAATATTCTGATGATCACAGAGAAAACTAGGATAAAAGTTTACACTTAAGATATAAACACTGATGTCTATGGTAGTGATTCATAAAGAGCAAATCACCTTTTGAAAGTAACTTGGCGCATCAAAAAAACGACTGTATCGTTACAAAATTACATCAGTAGGTGGCGACAAGTGACTGTTTATTTTTTTTTATTGTCAATGAATCATTCAAGTTTTTTTTTTTTTCTTTTTTCATTACAGTGTGAACATAACAAATCACATGCAATCTGGGCCCGGTTCCCCGATAACGCTCACTCTTAGCGCGCTAAGAAGACTAAAAAAGATATATCTTACCGAAGTTGTCTATGTTCCTAAGTGTGTTCCCCAAAGTGTCACTTACGTTTGACGTTACAAAGGCGCTGTCCCAAGTAAAGGTGCTGAATTAGTTGGCATCGATTGCTCAGGAATCGATTTTCCACTTCACGCGAAGGTTTATTATGGCGTTAAGAAAGATAACGTTCTATGCAAATTAAAAATTCCTCAAATTATTCGAGTAACATTTATTTTAACATTAAGTTATCAGTAAGAGACTATTAATTAAATTATCAAATTGTGATATGTCAAAATGTTTGAGAAGACCGATCAAAGCAGAATGTTCACAGAAGCGCGAGCCGCGCGGGAATCCCAATGCAAAGCTTCACGAGATAGGATGCAAGTGGCAAAACTAAACATCTATCAAAGCTCAGCTTCAGGTAGGGGATGTTTTACAGGTAAAGATAAAGAGACTGAGAGAAGAAGAACGAGAGAAGGAGATGGAGATAAGAGAGGAGAGGTAAAGCAATAGCCTATTGCATACTGTGCCCAGAATGAGAATAACTTTATTGCAATGGATTCCTATTTAACACAAATATAGCCTACATATCCCAAGTTCTTTGACAATTACTGTGGAAAAATAATATGCCCCCGAACCCAAGATCACTTTTGGGACCTCTGTATTTATAAAACCCCGTGTACTGATTTTGCACTGAATAGAAAATTATGTTTTTGCAAAATACAATGAATTACAAGGTTGTACAGTAGAGTGCACTATTGCAGACTTATATACTGAGGTTTTAATTATATTATTTTACTGTATAGTCAGTGGGGAACTAAAGTGGGCATGTGGGTAAAATGAGTCTCACTCCAGCCCTGAAAGCTCTCACTCAAAGTGCAAACCTACACACCAAATCTCCAAAACCATAAGCTATTTCTCAGCCTTTGACTAAAACACAAAACATCTAGCAGGAATTGACTTGCTTTTCTTTTCCAAACACACCAATCAACATGCTACAATTATTCATCACTAACCAATCACTGCTTTACTGTAGTATAAGCCTATAATAGGTCAAAGGTCAGATTACCTGTTTTGAACAATAGATGCCAACAATGGACAACAATTGTGTCCTTTACTGTATTATAAGGAGTATACTTTTGGTTTACATATGTTTATTGTTTTTGTTGTATAGTGTTTACAACAGTAATGTTTGGCTTAACGAATATTTTCTGTTTCTACATTGCATTGGTGCATACTGTCTGTGTACTTGTTACCGATCTCAGAAGACTACTTTCACTGTAGAACATTGCATTGATATAAGCGTATGGAGGACCAAAGAGCTTTAGATTTAGAAAAAAAACAAAACAATGTTTACATGGTGTATCAAAAAAATGCACTAATAAGTGTTTGCCATTTGATGGAAATGCTTCATTCTGACATGTGTTTATGGCATTTTGAATGCAGTTACATTTTTGAAGGAGATGTGAGGCATTTTGCATTTTGTGTGTGAAGTTTTGGGAATTGTGTGTTGAGTTTTGAAAAAAGGTGAAATAGTTTTGAAAATGTGTGAAAGTTTCTAAAGACTGCTGCACAGTGGCGGCAACTAGTGTCTTGAGCTCAAACAACACTAAGAGAGAGCTTACGAATGGTCCAGACCAACCTTACGAAAGTCAGGCAAAACTTTAGGGAAAACTGTAGGAGAATAACTTTGCTCTCTTTCTCCTCATCCTCATCTGCATCATCATTGCTTAGCCACAAATTTGCTGGCTTCCATGGCACATCACCTTACAAATGAATGTGTCATTGCTGACTTGACCATGGCCATCTTTGTTATTGTTCTTTTGCACATGCCGGTCAGTTCAGGACTGGGACCTGTTTACACCTGAATCTGATATTTCCCACATAACAAAAATGTGAAAAGGCAAATAGAATTGGGCACTAAGGTTTGCAATGTGAATGTATAGCCTAACAGAAAGCTGCTTTGTTTGAAAGTGACTTCTGTGTGTGCTTAATACATCGCTACCCTGTTTACAATAGACATATTTGCCTACAAAATTTTGATAATGTGACCGCACCATAACATTTGATATGCAGCAGAAATATATATAATTAAGTTATATAGAATGATTTATAGAATGTCACAGGACAATAATGTAAGTAACTTTAAAACTTAAAGGGATAGTTCACTTTGGACACCACCTCAAAGAGCATGCACAGAGAAGTCCAAATTAAACATGATTTAATGACTCGCAAATGTAAGTACACAACCACAGGCACATCCAAGTGATCTGTGGAAACAAGAGGTAAAAACGATATAAATACTGTTCGTTTTCTCACACAAACCGCTCGTTTCGTGTCTTAGGCCATCAATGTGTACTTACATTTACGAGTCATAAAATCATGTTTAATTTGGACTTCTCTGTGCATGCTCTTTGAGGTGGTGACCATAGACCTGCATTATATGGCTGACAGACAAGAACGGTTTGACCTAAAAATATCAAAATTTATTTGAAACAAAGACACCTACATCTTGGATGTCCTTTGAGGTAAGCTAAAACATACCAAAAATAATTTCAAAGTGAACTATCTCTTTAATTAGGTTGTAGGCAATTAATAGGGGTATTCCGATTCAATGGCCACTGATCGGAATCAGCAAATTACTCGAATGTTCTCAATCTGTAGTCTTTACCCTTGACCAATCACATATACCAATTGCATCTTGAAGACACAAGCACTTTACTGCTTCTATATAACTTTCACGTCACCACTGAATGTGATTTTTAAACACAAACGGCATTAACAGCTGCAGCTGTTCAGTCTCGCACATGCTTTCCCTCACTGAGTGTTCTGGTTATTAACCTTAAAAAAAGAGAGGAACAAATGGTACCAAGAACCAAACAAAAAGGCAGGAAATGAAGATTTGAATAGAATAATTAGTCCCACTTTATATTAGGTGTATATTTAACAATATTTATGCCCACTTCATATTAGTTGTCTTTAACTGCTATGTTTATGATATTTATTAATCATTTGATACATTTTCCTTATTGTGTACATACAAGGGCTGTCAAGCGATTACAATTTTTAATCTAATTAATTACATGCCGACTAATTGATATAATTAATCGCACATCAAATTTGACTGAGTGTGATTTTTGCTCTTGTTACTCTCATACAAGACAAGGAAGATTATTACGCGTATATTAAAATATGTTTATGTTGTTGTTTACTTCAGTCCACACTGCTGCATTCGGCGAAGTAACGTCCATGGACTAACTCCATACAAGGCCGGCCGTGATATCTTTAACTTTTAACCCATACATCTCTATGGCCTCGCCAGGGATCTCCACAGGTGGTCACCCCACTCCCCTATAGGCCTATCCCAATACAACTGTTCTTCCACCACCTTTAAGAGGTCAGCAGCCAAACTGGTGTCTGCGTCTGATAAGGCAGAAAATTCTCCCAGACGTTCCAACAACGTACGCGTTCTATCACCTACATACGCGTAATAATCTTCGGAAATACTACCTTTTCTCTGTCCACGCTCCACTTTATAGGGCCCTATGAAATCCGTTTTATTTTTTCCCAAATTCCGTTTTATTTTTTCCCAAATTCCATTTTTTCCCTTTTAATTTTTGGGAATTAGGTTTTCTTTTTTTTACC
This sequence comes from Pimephales promelas, assembly GCF_016745375.1. The sequence goes on from NW_024121133.1 coordinate 10,752,355, forward strand.
CTTGACTGTTATTTTAGTTGTAAAAATAGTATGCTTTTAAAGTTAAAGATTAAAATGTATTAAAAAATAAAAATAGATTAGGAATGACCTTAAATTTATTGAGGTAATACAGACATTTACTCAGGAGCCTTTTCAGGACAAATACTGCATGATGCAACATAACACTGCACTCTTCAAGTAACAAAAAAAAAATATGGTTATGAGCTTTAAACTGTAATATAAATTATATTCGTTTATATAAGTTTAAATAAACTCACACTCTGTCTCTCATGGAGTTCGCTTCGCTTTTGTCCAGTCCGGCGCCTCATAGACAGACGCGGTGTGCACGTTGTGTGTGTGTGAGAGAGAGACGCGTGTGAGAGAGGCGCGTGAGTGAGAGAGAGACGGAGGGAGAGCTGGGAAATACAACTGAAAGAATACGCTGCGTGTTTTAAATAGTGTTAAAAACCGAAACGCAGTATGTGGCGGCGAACTAGTCAAAGTGTGGGAAACACTGCATAAGTCACATAAGTCAGCTGAAATGACAGGTTGAGGGGTTTGTGTCGCCCAGATTTGCTTCCCCTGGTCTGAATTTCAAACCAAATATGTAAAAATCCACGAAATTCTGCATTAACACTAGATTCTGCGTTAATTGGCCAATTCCGCGATTCCGTCCGTGATTTCGTTATCCCGGAAATCATAGGGCCCTAACTTTGGGCCAATCCCAATTCTACCCCTTACCCCTTCACTTTCCCCTTCCCCTCCGTTTTGCGCGTCCACGTGAAGGGGTAGGGCTGTCCCAATTCTCTTTTGGTTGGAGGGGGAGGGCTAGGGTGAAGGGCCAGATAGCCCTTCAAACGAAGATTTTTCGGGAGCACACTTCAAACGAAGGGGTATGAGAAGTGTCACTGCTAACCCAGGCTGGCTGCCCAAGCGACAAAGGAGACCCATAAATTTAAGTATTTGTGGCTTTAATAAGTATTATAACGACAAATAATGATTTGCTTTATGTTACATTCAATATTGTGTTCATATTTATGGTCAGTTTCTTCACAGAAACGTTTGTAAAAAAAAAAAAAAATCGCTAAAATTACTGTAGTTTGCTAACGATAGTCTCGCAACATATTTTCGTCGTCTCCGTTGTTTCCTGCGAATTTCACAAGACGCAAGAAAATAGCTGTAACCCACGCGACTGAACTGCAGCTGTCGACGGGATCTTGGAAGTTATGATAAACATCGGCGCATCTCCTGTGACGTAGGCGCTAGCGACGACTTATAATGACGTTTAACGGAGGCGTAGTGGTGTCCCATTTCTTAGGGGAATATTTTCACCCCTACGCATTGCCACTCTGTTTCAAGGGTCAAGGGGAAGGCGAAGGGGTAGGGCTAGGGGAAAGGGAAGGGGTAAGGGGTAGAATTGGGATTGGCCCTTTATCTGCTAATTGATTTAACGCTCGTATTAGCTCTGCCGCAGCAATTTTTTCAACAGCTCAAAACACGTAACATAGCCATATGCTATGTTTACCTATTGTTGCCGAGCCCCGCCTCGATGCAGTGATTGACAGGCCAGGAGGGGGCGTGAACGGCTCAGAATGCATTTTCAAAGTGCACATGAATTTTGCTACATTTGCTACGGGGCATTTCAAGAAAATGCAATCTTTTTGCCACAGTTTTTGCTTGAACATGTTACACATATCTAATCATTTCTGTACTGCATTTTCATTTTAATTTTGGCACTTATAAAGCGTTTCAATATGCATATTAAAACTATTGTATGAAATGGCAAATGCAAATTATGTCATTTCATTTTCATTTTGCACCAAACGTTGCTAGAATGGTAATGTCACAGTCTGCGCCTGCACCATCCTGTCTGCGTCTCCTGCACTACACTTCCCATGATCCTCTCGTCTGCACACCTGAACTCACTCCCTCATCAGCCTCCCGTTCACCGTCCTGTTTTATCTGTTTCACCTGTTTGCACCTCATTAGGCCTGATTCCTCTGTGTATTTAGTTCCCTCTGTTTCATTCTGTCTTTTTTGGTCAATGTGAATGTTACTCTGTGTTCTGCCTGCCTGTCTTCGGATTATTTATATTAAACCTTTGTATTGGAGCTCTTTGGAATACACCTGTTCTTCTGCACCCACCCCGTGACAGGTAACGCAAAATGTAAATTTAAATACAAAATGCAATGCCATTTTATATATTGCATTGTCATTTTGCATATTACATTTCAAATTGAATAATGCTACACATAAGCTTCCATACACCTGTGTTGTTCAATAGCAAAAAAAAAAAAAAAAAAAAAAAATATATATATATATATATATATATATATATATATATTGACCCATGTTATGTTTTGTATCATGCGCTGTGCGTAAGATGCGCGCAAACGCACCAGGGTGTCACCTGCCTCCACAATTTTTTTTTTTTTTTTTTTTTTTTTTAAATCAAAGCAGTGAAGGATGGGGGAAGGAAGGGGAAAGCATATTTCAATTCCTTTATTAGTATTACTTTGATTAAGTTAACAGTGGCCATAAGCAGAGAGCTTGCATTTAGCTGGATATGGTAGAGCTCCTCAAATATAATAATAATAAAATAAATGTATTCACATTAGTTGTAAAAATCCTGATTGGTGCCTCCCTAGCAATTAATGTGGCATGCCATCTCAATTGTACTGGCTGCTAAAATGTCACCAGAATGTGTGTTTAAATGTGTGTTTAAATAATGACAATCAACAGGCTGTGTAGTTATACAGGAGCTGTTGGTTCATTTAGATGGCATTTATTTCAAAATGCCAGCTTCCCTCAAGGGCGTAATTGGATAATTGGATTGCATAAACCAAGAGAGTACAACTTTGCATGACAGACCTCAGTTTAGTTTTGCGGATATTTTTCAATTCTATATTGTACTAAGGTCTTCTGGCGCTGTGGATGCGAGTCTAGAATATCTTGAATGAATGAATGAGGCATTTATATAGCATTTTGTTTTCACATGTACTACTGTACACCCAAAAAACTTTACAATCACTCCTCAACCACCATCTTCATGCATGCTATGTTTTACTACTTTGACCTTCCTTGCTGTAAACTGAGGTAGAAGGTGTAAAATAACATGTATGGATGACTAAGGGTTTCTTGCAAGCTCTGTTACTGTCAGGCTGTCCTGTAATGAACAGAAGGAGCAGACAGTGGGACGTGTGTTTGGCAGGGTGTGTGTGCCCTCTCTCCTGGGGCAGCTCCTACCCTTCAGAGTGAGGCTCAACATTAGAGCCCATATGTTGACTCAAGACAGATCCACTGTCCTCGGAGAGCTGATATATTTACACAAACGTTCTTTATCTATCACTCAAAAATGTTTAGGCTTTTATAGACTTTCTCTCATATCTGCATATGGCTTTAATGCAAGCTTGGCTGTATTGACAGCATCTGTGAAGTTGTTTATTGCCAGTTATTTCAAAAACAGTACAGTACAGTAATTCACTTACTATGGAACTGTTATTATTTGAGTATGATTTATATATATATATATATATATATTATATTATATATTTCATTTTAATTTAATTTTAAGTTTTAAGTATACTGCACCTAAAGGATTATTAGGAACACCTGTTTAATTTCTTATTAATACAATTATCTAATCCACCAATCACATGGCAGTTGCTTCAATGCATTTGGGGGTGTGGTCCTGGTCAAGACACTCTCCTGAACTCCAAACTGAATGTCAGAATGTGATTTAAGCAATTTTGAGCATGGTATGGTTGTTGGTGCCAGACGGGCCGGTCTGAGTATTTCACAATCTGCTCAGTTCCTGAGATTTTCACGCACAGCCATTTCTAGGGTTTACAAAGATTGGTGTGAAAAGGGAAAAACATCCAGTATGCGGCAGTCCTGTGGGTGAAAATGTCTTGTTGATGTTAGAGGTCAGATTGAAGCTGATAGAAGAGCAACTTTGACTGAAATAACCACTCGTTACAACCGTGGTATGCTGCAAAGCATTTGTGAAGCCACAACACACACAACCTTGAGGCGGATGGGCTACAACTGCAGAAGACCCCACCGGGTACCACTCATCTCCACTACAAATAGGAAAAAGAGGCTACAATTTGCAAAAGCTCACCAAAATTGGACAGTTGAAGACTAGAAAAATGTTGCCTGGTCTGATGAGTCTCCATTTCTGTTGAGACATTCAGATGGTAGAGTCAGAATTTGGTGTAAATAGAATGAGAACATGGATCGATCATGTCTTGTTACCACTGTGCAGGCTGGTGGTGGTGGTGTAATGGTGTGGGGGATGTTTTCTTGGCACACTTTAGGCCCCTTAGTGCCAATTGGGCATCGTTTAAATGCCACGGCCTACCTGAGCATTGTTTCTGACCATGTCCATCCCTTTATGGCCACAATGTACCCATCATCTGATGGCTACTTCCAATTGCTACTACAATCCAATGTGGGATGCACAAGGAGTGATTGTGTTTTATGAAAAATAAAGATCATTGGAATGTTTCTTTTTTAGAAGGGCATTTGATCAAGGATCAAAATCAAGGAAGGTGAAGTGAGAAATTTGATCAAAGAAAATAGGAATTAAAACAGTTTGAATAGTAAGTCGTCAGTAAATATACAAAAGAATAATAATTAGAGCCATATCCTAGCCTGGAAGGTGTGAATGTGTGCAGGGGAGAATGAAACTGGATAGGGCAGTTTGCACCACAGGAGACAATACTATGAATGGATACTTAAAAGATGTGAATAAATATCAGTTGACATTTTAAAGTCTTCTCTAAAGTCAAATGACATTGTCTTAAAACATATTTCAGAATTTTAGTTATCATCATATTTGAAATAAAACATGAAAAACGTGGATTTACCTGCTTTGTATTTTTTGGACTAACAATACATTTAATATACACATATTATTATTATTATTCAGAAAATTGATCCTAGATCAGCAGTAATGGGCAGCTTTTCCTTATAAAAGCAACCAAAAACAGCAGCAGGCAGTGATTCTAGCGAGAAAATTCCACTGCTAGTCTCAAGTCGTTGCCAGGAAGGCTAAGCTTTCTTACACACACTCCGCTTATGACCTTTTGGCAGTTCTGCAATCTCACAAATGATTTTTAATCATTTGAAGTATAAATTACATTCAATCTGAGTTAAAATGAGGTCATATAACTGCACACGTATACAAAAATAGTTTTAAATGAAGTGTGACGTCACATCGTAGACATCTTCATGAATATCCGAGAAGTGCTTTAGCAAATAAACTAGCTGAGCTGTACAATCCCATGTTTAAACCCTACTAATTTTCCTCTTAGACCTCTGCTTAAAGTGCTTTGTGTATTTTTACAACTAAGGGATTTGTTGAAATTATTTTCAGTGATAATCAACAGAATGACACAGATGTCATTTATTGATTACTAACCTGATGCTGAACCTTGACTATTCCTTTAAGATGATTGGATTTACTATTCCTTTGTGCATGTGTAACACAAAGCTTCTTCAGATTCATTTTCCTGTACGTTCATGGCCTCAGCAAAACATCTCTGAAATGGCACAGATGGAGATAATTAAGGCTTTCAAGGGACATTTGGTGGAAATTATCAGGATTTTTTATTTTTTTGTCTGTTTTGCTTTGCAGTGTCCACAGATCAACGATAAGAGAGAGGATTGTAAAGCACACACTCTTTTGAGGGAGTTTTGTCCCAGCCGCAGTTATGATCAAAAGAGCCTGTGAATTCTACACCTTGATGAGACAATAGATTGAAATCTGGCCATCAGCGCAATGCATCATGGGCATTGCCCTCTACCCAACAGCAGTTACTTTTTTTTACCAGACAGGCAAAGCTGGTGGCAAAGCTTAGATGAGATAAATACTGGATTCCTCTCTTTCTGTCTCTCTCATCCCCATCTTCTTTGCTCATTTCATATCTTTGTTGGCTGCCAAATCAGATGGCAGTTTTCTTACATTTCTAATAGTGTGTGTGGTGTGTAGTTTTAGATTTTTGGACAGAGGAGAGTGTTTTATTGGAAGGGTGAGCGTATTTCAGCTCACACAGTATCATGGGAGCAGTTTTTTTGAAGAAAAGCTGAAGAAAGAACACATTTGATACTTTTTTTTGACATATTATGATGATTTTATTAGTTATTTAACCTAAATATTTACATTTAATTATTAACAGATGTTTGTACATAAACAATTGAATATACAATTATTATTATTATTATTAATAATATTATTTTGCCAAAAATAATATATATATATATATATATATATATATGAAGAGTTCAGATGCAAAAGCCTCTAAATGCCAGTTGAAATTTTCTTCTAAAATGACCATTTTTATCAAGCTTGTATATTTAAGTTTAGTACTTTCACTTAAATGACAAAGCTTGATAAAAATGATAATTTTAGAAGAAAATTTCAAATGGCACTTAGAGGCTTTTGCATCTGAACTCTTCATATATATATATATATATATATAAATTTAAAAAAATACGTGGTGAGTCTCGATCTCAACACTGCGACGGTCCTATTCCCGTAATGGGAACATGAACCGTCCCCAAAAGCTGCTTCAGTGTGCTTTAAGCCCAGACACGTGATGTAACAGTTGTGGCTGTTAGTGATGGGAAGTTCGGATCATTTTACTGATTCGGATCTTTGAGTCTCGTTCAGTAAAATGAACGAATCTTTTATCGAGTCATTTCGGTCATTTCATAATTATATAATTAAAATGTCATGTTAAATATCCCATACATCTAGTACTTACGAAAATCTTAATTACATTTGTAAAAACAACATAATAGGGTAATGCAGCCAAAGCCAAAAGCAACTGAAATAACTGTAACGTTAGCTATTAATTAGTTGCTGGGTCTCAAGTTCAGGCTATGCAGTCTGACCCTGTTATAGTTCACCTCACCTCCTGATCCGAGACGTTCTTTGCTTTGCAACTTCATATTTATCAGGTTTGTTCTCCTCCTCTCATGTCTCGAGACGTTAGCTGTTGATTCGTCAGTGTCTGACTCTGATCTGTGCTGTCTGCTGGCCGTGCCATGCGATATAGCAGGACCGGAAAGATTAAAGATTAGTTCATCTCTCGAGTTCGGGTTCGGCCGGGTCCGAGTCTTTCGTTCTTCCTGTCAGTCCCATAGAGTCTATGCTGTCAGCACCGGAAAGAGAAATGATTAGTTCATCTCTCGAGTTCGGGTTCGGCGGGTCCGAGTCTTTCGTTCTTCCCGTCAGTCCCATTAAGTCTATGCTTTCAGTACCGGAAAGGGGAATGATTAGTTCATTTGAGTCTTCGGGTTTGAGTCCGTCGTTCTTTTCTCACGTGGCCACGGGTCTCGCATCAAATACAACATTAGATTCGTATTACTGCGTCTGAATATTGTGTTATATAGGCATTAAAATACAAATGTTCAATAAACATTATAAACGTCCATTATTCCTTATTCCTTATTATTGTCCCTGTCCGTCTCTTTTCTATATTATGCATCTGTGGTGTGTTTTATTATATATTGTACATTAATTAACTACTATTATATTATACATCATCTACGTGCTTGTTTGTAAAAGGTTTGTGAATTAGTTTGTAAAAAGTTTGTGAATTTGGGTATTCAATACGGTGCCAAGTTACGTGACTAAAGAACGAAGGACTCAAACCCGAAGACTCAAATGAACTAATCATTCCTCTTTCCGGTGGTCTGACAGCATAGGCTCAATGGGACTGACAGGAAGAACGAAAGACTCGGACTCGAGACTCGAGAGATGAACTAATCATTTCTGTTTCCAGTACAGATTCAGAATCCATATGTTGCGCAATGCGCATGCGCGGATAACACAAGATGAACGAATCACTCCCTGAGACAACTCGATAGTCCCGAGTCATATTAAAGATTCGTTCAAAAAGAACGAATCGTTCATGAACGACACATCACTAGTGGCTGTCAGAGAGGAACAGAGGACGACCACATCCAGAAATGCATAGGTTGAATGACATCTTGAAAAAGACGCAAATGCACTGTTGCTCTTTCAGGAAATTGGACCCATCACCAGTGCCGGAGCACACAGGGGAATGACCACGGCAATACTGAACAGTGAACTGAAACAGTGAAGCACTAACCTTTACACTTTTAGAAATTAGAAATTTGTTGTTGTTAAAACAGCAGTTGAGAGCTCAAAGCTCGCAATCACCTCTGCACTCACGCTGTAGAAACCACCAGTACTGGTAAAGTCTTCCAGAAGAACACCGACTCACTTGCTCGTTAAACAACAGCACTCTTCAGAGACATCAAACGATCAGCTCCGAAGTGAAAAGCAACTAGTGTGTGCATCCACTTCCGTATTTATACCGGAAGTGGAGTGTGCGATGCAAGTCCCATGTTAAATTGACCCTTCGCTTGAAGTTTGATTGACAGGTAATATGACAAATCAGACTTCGCCATTCGCCATTTTGTCCGACAAAGCAGTCAGGAGAGACAGAAGATTGACATGGGAGGATTTGAACTTGAAAAATGAAGTGTATTGACGCCTTTCCGCGGCTAAAACAACATTCATTCTTTTGTTCATTCATGTTTATTTGAGGCTATAAATGAATTAGAAGGAAGAGATGATTGGATCATGAGCAGCTTTAACTGATGCTCTACAGCGATCTGGCACGACACATTAAAGAGCCACAAAACGGTATTTATTGTTTAATTATTTATTTATTTTTGAAATGACGCAATTTGAAAGATGAGACTTTGTTTAATATGTTCAATATCAAAAGTATCCGAAAAGTAACCTGGTCTGTCCTGTTTGTCAGCGTCTTGTCAGTCTTCTCTCTGCTCCGCAATGTATTTTTCACTGCTTGAAAACGTGGTGTGCGTGTGAGAGCGGCGTAGCTTGTCGGACATAGCGACAGTAACTAAGTGGGGTGGGTCTTTGCAAAGGGTCAATTCCATTGGCTCAATAGTACTTGAAGATGGCTCCCTGGCGTGGTCCCATTCAGTCGACCATGACTACGTCTGACGTTCTCGACTGACCACTGTTGGGAACCACTGTTGTTGTGATAATTTTTTAACAGTATTTATTTAATTATTCAGATCCACCCTCTTAGAAGTTAAAAAAACGTCACATATTTATTAGGGTTCTGAACCTACACTGGTCTCACAGTTTGGTTCGATTACGATTATCATGTCATCAATTCAGTTCAATTCGATATCACAATGCAACGCCATGCACTCCATCCTCAATTTAAAATTTTACTTCAAAAGTCTTGTGCGCACGCGTGTGTGTGTGTACGTGTTCGCCTGTTCGAGAAGTCGCAGTGACAGAAACAGTGATATTCCAGTTCAAGTTTCAAGGGAGTAAATCCTGTTGATCCCATTAAGAAAATGACATTCTGTCAAATCAATTGTGTTTTAAAGAAATGTTTGGTATGTTACCATTAGAGATGCGCGCATCTACCGTCGCCGAGTCCGCTGTTGAAGGTGACGGTCATCCATTTATAATCACGCGCAACAACACAGAATTGTAATTTGACCATCGGGTGCAGATAGTTAAATCGGAGAAAATAATTGGTTTGGATGGATGATTTGTATTTGGCTGCGGATTCTTACTCTAAATCAGTCAGAATCTGCCAGGCGTTAACATCTCGGGGTGAAAACGGCTAACGTGGTTTATCAAGTGGTATTACCTCTTGCATATTCTATTTGTGCGTGACTTGAGCGCACTCAGCACACAAGTCATGCTTACCAGGTTGTTCATAAAAGCCCAAATGTGCCCAGATTTAGGCTTTCAAAATAGTTGGACCATTTTTAATTACTTGCACTCGCGTCTCGCCTCCCTCTGCCATTGTATTCCACCGCAACAAAGCACATACGTGACACATGACGTCAGAAAAGCATCAGCACATTATAATCGGTTATGGTCTATTACTGAACCCATACGGAATTGTCCTCGTAGAAACGATTAATTTCGACACCCCTAATATTTATGGTCCCTTAGCTGTATTTTTTACTCTTAGAAAAGGATTATAGATTTATTATTGTTTTTTTTTAATGTAAATTTATTTATTTATTTATGTAAATAAATGTGCCGCATCAATGAAGTTTGATGCTTAAGGGAATCTTTCAACAGTCTGTCCACTGCACATCCATGCATTCATGCTAAATGCCAATCCATTACATGAAGACTGAAATTTGAGTGAAAAAGAGAAAATATGTTTGACCTTGGAGATAGAATTAATGGTGGGAGGAGAGTGCAAAACCTCTTAGATATTGTCACTTTAGGAAGTCTGTTTGCTCACACATGCTTCTTCGATTACATCTGTGTCTGTGGGTATTAATCATTGGGGCATGTGATGCTCAAAGCAACTTGATGTTTTAATGTACTGTAGAATTTGATGTGTTTGTTTCCGCAGGTGTGCATAATGGCTTTGAACATGACTTATCCTATTGAATTTTACAGCTGGAATTATCTATTTAATAGTATTCACTCTGCGGTGAGTGATATAATTGTATAACTGGAATGGAATTGGGATCCATGTCTTCAAAATATAAAGTTGATGCAGTAGAAAGGAATTCAAAAAGATGTTTCCACCATAGATATAATATAAGAGCAATTTTACGGTAATATTTTCCTCAGCAGACTAGGAGGAAATGAGCAAAATGAGAACTATTGATCTTATTCTCTCTATAATAGGGGAAATATATGTAGCAATTCCACACTTTGAGCACTGAATAAGTCGTTGTATCCATTTTTAATACCCAAATGGCCCTTTCTGTGTTCCCATCAGATTCTTATAGTGGTTGTTTGCAGCAGAATCATGATGGGGGATATGGTCTCAAGGGGCCCGTATAAATAAGAATCATGCCCTCGCTATAGCTTTGTGTTGAACAGAACGAGGGTCCACTGATCATCATCATCATCATCATCATCATGCTTTCACAGATTATCAACCTGCACTTTCATTTCACCACAGCACTCTGACTGAGTTCAATCTCATAGTGAAATTTGAGATGTAACCTGAATTCATTGGTCAGATATAAAGCTTCGTTATATTCACAGAAATTGCTGTAATTTATGGCCACTGCAGTTGTTCATGCACACATATATCTATCATGTATTTGTACTGATTTATAGCAGATACCAAATCAAGCAGTAGTGTATAAATGTTCAGTTCAAACTGCAAAAATAACAAGTAAACATAGCTTTTTATTACGTATTGTTGTATTGGATTTTGAGCTTAAAAATGACTCGGTCTAATGTAAAACAATGTAGTGTAAAATAGTGAAAAAAATAGTATTTTATTTTTAAAATGTAATTTTTTAAAACTATATTAACTACCATTAATCTTTAACATTCTGAAAAAATAAATTGGTCTAAACCCTGTGCCATTTCAGAGCAAATTCATACATAAAAAGATACTGAAGATCAGAAGGCTGAAATGTATTTGAGATTTAATCTTTTTTTGGCTATGTCACCAATAATTCTAAGGAGATCCCAAAATGATCATGGCAAAAGCTGAAGATGATAATAGAATTAACTTTCTTTTTCCTTTTTTTTTTTGTCAGTAAGCTTTCACTCTCCTGCTGTCCGTTTCCTGTCTGTGAAGTTGAGCCCATTGGCTGGTCATATCCTCAGCCTTTGCCTTGAATCCACATCAAACCACATCTTGGCAGGCAACTTTTGGCTGTGCAAGACTGTCAAACCTCCCACTGCCTCCAAATTAACTAAAAATGCCTTCTCTGCTCACTACACATGAGCAGAATGTGATTAGTTCTCAAGTTCAGAAATTAAGTAACCAATGTGTTTAGACTCTTTCTCAACTAAGTTAAGTAAAATGAACAAAGTGAATAAGTACAAACCAATGTTTCATCAAGGCTGCGCGCGTGCACGGCCGCGACCTCTGATGTCCCGGCCGCACTTCTAAAGCCACGGCCGAGCAGAAAATAATAAAATGCCATGCAGAGGAAATCCATTTGATTGTAGTTTACAGGTACTGTACAGCTGTACAGATACAGGTATAGAATATTTTTGCTCAGGTGGCGAAAAATGTCCGTCCAATAGAAAATAGAAAAAAAAAATTGATACAAACCTTTGGATTTCACACACACACAAAGATTAAGGCAAGTTTTTACACAAAATTAATTTACGTTAATTGTAGACATATATTTTTAGTTTATCACTGCACCAACATTAGCGCAGCTATGTTTAGTTGAGTTTTTTCCCCCCAGTATGTGATTTAATAAATTCTTATTTTGAATACCAAAAACCAAAGTGTCTTTATGAGACCATAATTATTCCTGTTGTCCAAATGGTTTATGAACTTGAGATTTTGCCATCTTAACAGATTTTAGTTAACTCTTTCCACACCAGCATAAAAAAATAAAAATAAAAAATCACAAAAGTTCCATGGCCCCCACAATATTTTGTTGTAATTAATATCTGAACAGGCAATATATCAAAATGTATTAGTTTCATGTATTCTTTTTGAATCAACCCTTACATGAGAGTAAAAGGTAACATTTTACTTGAGGGGGTGTGCATAAGACTGACATGACACCTTCGTGACCATGACATGACACATGTCTTGAATATGAACTAGGGTTTATGCATGTTTATGACAACTGTCATTAAGTTTCTTTTGCTCAATAATGACATTTTGAATGCAAATATGACATTGTCTTTGTTATGACATCTTGACATAAACCAATACTTCATAACCTGTCAGTGTCTTTGTCATAACAACTTGACAAAAAATTACGTTAAACTGTCTTGTGATTGGTTTTGACATTGGCTGTCATGAGGCCATTCACGTGACCTCAACTACAGTGGTACTAATTGAATTTGTCATTAAAAAAGTTATTATGCCTTCATGACAGTCAATGTCAAAACCAACCACCTGACAGTTTAATGTAATGTTAGCCAATAAAGCTAAGTGGTTTCTTAAGTAAATCATGTTTATGACATATTTATGACCGGTTGTGTTGTCTTAGTAATGTCAAGTTGTCATGACAAAGACACTGACAGGTTATGATGTATTGGTTTATGTCAAGGTGTCATAACAAAGACATTTTAAACAATGTCATATTTGCATTAAAAATGTCATAACTGAGCGAATGACACTTAACCCCCTGAGGACCAAAAACTTGCCCCTGCGTTTTGATCGTTGTTGTTTTTTTTTTTTTTTTTTTTTTTTCTCACATAGCTGCAACATACACTTAAAATACTCCGTAGGGGTGTGCGATATGACGATTTTTAATCGTGGACGATTAAAATGTCTCCACGATCTGCTTTTGAAGAAATATCGTAGTATCGTGTTACAGTGCATTCTATCAGTTCAGTTCTGGCGCCTCCGTCTCATCTGTACCTACAACGCGACGTAGCCTACACATGATCACACGTTAATGAATAGGTACGGGACACTGCAATTCACAAAAGTTCATTATTTGCATAAGCCTTGCCGGTTAAACATTTAATTCACGCGCTGATGCGCTGTACTAACGTGCGCTTTCCTGACCGCATAACCCCCGACGCTCACAGGCACTAGAAGTCTATCAAACAGCGCCTGAATACTGGACTAAGTTATCTTTCGAGTCTTATTAAGCTAATACTGTTAAATACACACAATGTTTGCATAAACAGGCTATGTCTAAAGTGAAAGCAAACATTTGAGAGAATATCTGGTGTAATATGCGTCTATATTAAACGCGTCGCGTGCTGGTCTAAAAGCAACAGGAATAAATAGTACTGCCGCTTGTCCTTAAAGGGATAGTTCACAAAAAAAAAAAAAAAAAAAAAAAAAATCCGTCATTATTTACTCACTCTAATGTTGTTACAAACCTGTATTAATTTCTTTCTTGTGCTGAACACAAAAGACAATTTTTTTTAATGTGGGTAACCAAACAGGTCCCCATTAACTTCCAGGAGAGAACCTATAAAAAAAACTATAAGGGGACCAGCAACTGTTCGGTTACCCACATTATTCAAAATAACTTTTATTTTCAACAGAAGAAAGAAACTTATTTGGGTTTAAAACATCTTGAGAGACTAAATTAAGACAATTTTCATTTTTGAGGGAACTATCCCTTTAGTGTTAATAAAACAAAAAAAACAAAAAACAAAAAAAACACAAGGAGAAAATCACTCACTCACTGAGAACTTTAATATATCTTTAATAAGAATCAATTTATTCAGTGAAGTCTATGTAGTGTTTTAATTTCATATTTGTTCATTTAATTACTTCAATGCTACTGCTAAATACACCTACTGCATCTGAAAAAATAAAGCACTATTTATTTAATATGAATATTAATTTCTGTAATGTTTATCTTGTCTAATTTTTTTAATAACAAAGAAAATAATGACAAAGATTTTTATCTTCGCCACTGGCCTAAATGTATGCCTTTCTTTTTTCTTTTGTTACCTAAGGCTTTGTTTTTAACATAGGGACATTATTTGGTTGTAATGAACAGCCAAAATATTAAAACCAACTTGAAAAAGAATCGTGATAAAAAATCGTGATCGTGATTTTCCTAAAAAAATCGTGATATGATATTTTTTCCATATCGCCCACCCCTACTCCGTCATTAATGTTCATATAAATAAAATCAATATTATAAACTATAGATGGACTTCTTTTTTGTGTACACTCTTATTAACATCAAAACCTTGTGTTTTTGTAAAAGAAATAAAACAGGGTGCGCTTTCAGCTTACTCTGTCTCCGCAAAAATCTTTCTGAAATGTGTCCAAAAAAATGCACTGTAACTCAGTAAATACTTGTCACAGAGACACGAAAGATTTCTCTTTATGAAGCAGAAATTCTCTTCATTACAATTAAGTAATTTATATAAAAAAGCAACTATTCTCAGTTGATGTAATCTGTATGAAAAGAGAGATGTCAGTCTTTTTCCTTTCACCTAATTATAGCGTATGACGGGTTAATGTGACCCTGCCCACTGAAAGCGCGTGCTATTCAAACGCTAATGTTGAGGCAAGCCATGAAAACGCCCACATCAGCTGGATAAAACATCCAGTTTATCACAAATCTAACCTTTACCTCGTAAATAATCCTGGAAAATTGACCTCAGTTGCCTGTTTAATTTCGAGGAGCACACGGATGCAGCTGATGTAAGTCATTTATTCTTAACTACTGAAACTGATTTTTTTTTTTTCTGATCTGTAAAACCAAAAAGACGAACGAACGAATGCACAGATGAGTAGCGTACTGTTACTGACGAAATAGATTATAAAGTTTTCACTATAAAATAGACATCAAATAAGCTTGTCTATTTTATATAAGCACAGATAACCACAAATAACTGTAAATTCCGTGTTTGGCGGGGAAAGAGTTAATTCCATATATTAAATTCTTTTGAAAAATCTTAATGCAGAACTACTTGCAAAAGATTTTTTTTCTTCTAAAAAGTTAAATTTGGCCGAAAATACGTACAAAATTCTGATATAAAAGAGCAAAAACAAAACTTTAACATCTAAATGTAATCTCTGCATTTCAAGTAACTATATATGAATAGTTGAGAGACGGATACAGTAACATCATTTTATAAAATGTTAACCTTACCACACTGTGTCTTTAGATGAGTCTCAGTGAGTTCACTGTAAAAAAAAAAATCTCATTGGTCCAAAATTCTTATTCTGCTTAGTTACAAATTGAACCCCTTTACTTTCTTAATACAAGTTCCTGCTCTTATGTTGCATAATTTATGAGCACATGCAATGAGAATAAATGTTTTGTCTATATAATTTTTCATAAAAATGTGCTCTGCCTCTAAACCTTTTCCGTTTGGGCTGTTATAAATCCTCACACCTTGTACACTTTAGTCTGTTTACACTAGACGCGACAAAGTGACTGCTGCAAATTTGTTTGTCATTTGTTCTTCATGTCAGAAGTACGTCACGTCAGAAGTACGTTGAAGTACGTCACGAATAGAACGAGCACTAGTTTACTGTCCGGGATTTGTCGTGCCGCTTCCAGTGTAGACAGCATCACTGATTATAATGGGTTCTATTGTGTTTTGTTGCATTGCGCCGCTCACATGTGGTGTAGACACAATGTTACATTTTCAGCCCATCCCCGTCTTTTTTTTTTATCATTTAATATTCAGTGAATGTACAGTTTGCGAACAAAGTTTTATTTGAACTTTAAGCAAATGTGTTTTGATTGTATTGTGTCATGTAGCTGTTGCTTTCAAAATTACTTGATACTGGAAAACAGTGTGAGATGTTTAGAACGCAAAGCATATGAGCCATAGCCCAGCAATCAAACCGTGTAAATGTTGTTTGAAATTTCATAAGTAGATCCAGCAGCCATTGGTGTGAAGCTGTTTGATCCAGACCGCTGTGTCCTATGTGCATTTGGTTGCCTCGTTATGACTAATAATCATTCTAATTGAGCTTAGTCTGTCTCCCTGCTGCTGGCCAGAGGGGTCGCCCCTCGCTTTCACGGTCCTATAATTTCCTTGGCTATACAGTAATGAACTCATGAGTTTGTAATTTGGTTTGCAAGCTCCTCAGGCTAATGTCAGATGCAGGTGGATTACGGAATGGAGATTAAAAATGTCTCTTTTCTATATTCTAAGTAGTCACATTTATAATCATGCTGCTTTTATGTCATATTCTATTCAGTGACAGTCTGTAAAGAAGATTTTGGAATGACAGATCAGAGATGCTAGAATTACGATTGAGCTTGCAGCTATATAGTTTGGTTGTAGTCCAAGACTGAAATGTTTCTTCAAAGCCAATAAGTGCCTATGGATGACTTGCACACCAATGAAGAGCCGTTGCTCAGAGAGGCTTAAAAGCACAGCTTTGTCAATAAGTAAAATCCTTTTGTTTTGTTTTTTTTCTGGAAGAAACATGGAATATGTCCCATTACTTCTTTATACTCGCACAAACAATGCATGTTCTACCCTGAAAGTGGGAGAGGTGTGGGCGGAAATTATGTACTTATGCTGTATTTCTCAGCTAAATCGGTCCTTCGAGTTGTGAAACAAGGAATTTGGAATTATAGGAGTACAGTCGTTGGTTGTTTGGATATAATACAGCTGGCTCATTATTGAACAATGTTCTGGCAACATTTTGTCTGTACGTGGCATAAAAATATGGACTGAAAATATTAAGTCTATGCATGAGCCCTGACACTGTTCTGCTTGAATGTCTTAAAAGGATTAGTTCACTTTAAAAAAAAAAAAAGAAATTGCTGATAATTTACTCACCCCCATGTCATCCAAGATGTCCATGTCTTTCTTTCTTAAGTCGAAAAGAAATTAATGTTTTTGATGAAAATATTACAGGATTTTTTTTCCATGTAATGGACTTCAGTGGACCCCAACCGTTTCAAGGTCCAAATGGCCATTTCAGTGCAGCTTCAAAAGGCTTTAAACGACACTAGACGATGAACAAGGGTCTTATCTGGCGAAATGATCGGTCATTTCAAAATTAAATAAAAAAGCTTTATAAGAACAAATGCTTGCCTTGCTGTGTTCTGTGATGCGTGTTTGTGACTCTCCTGTTCGAACTCGTTCATCAAAATGAACAAATCTTTTTTGAGTCATTCCGTTCATTTTGTTCGTTGAATGAACCAAATGACTCGAAAAAAAGATTTGTTCATTTTGATGAATGAGTTCGAACAGGTTAATATTTTTCCTTGTAATAATGTATGATTTGCAAAAATGGTAAATGCCGCGTCTGTGTAGATGCGAAAAACAAAGTGTACGTATGTGCGTTGTTGCACACGTTACATTATAGCCAAGCATGCGCCCTTAAATAACATCTGAATAATATGCCACTGACTTTAGACTAGGTTTTTCTTGGTCAGTTGCGGAATTGTTTTCTGGAACTGCAAAAAAATAGGAATGATAATGTGTCTGTGTACAAAGTCAATTGCGCTGGGTTCAAGATATGAAACCCGTTTTTAAAACGGGTGAAACTCTGTTGTTGTGAAAATTAAGAACCAAAACATTTTAGTTGAAAATGGTGTCGTGTAGACAGCCCTTAAGTGGGTTTTTATTTTAAAGAAAGTTAATGGGGTCAAAACTTTCAAATGAAGCATTTCACAAAAAAGATGTTTGAAATGATAAAGCAATAGATTTATTCCCTTTTAAATCACTGTCTCTTTCTCAGCGTATTGAGCTCATTCTGCTGACTAATAAGAGATTTCACTGTCACATCTCACCCCAGACAGCATTAAGGGTGAAAAATATCATGAGTAGTGAGTGGCAGTTTGCTCTCGGCTTTGACTTGCATGCCACATCTGAATCTTGAATAGGGAGAATTTTAAAGGCCCAAAAATATGCATATTCAATGACACACTTCAAACACCACACCGCTATCTGTGAGGCAGAGATTGGAGCTTGGGGTCACAGTTGCACGTCTATCTTAGGATTTATTTTTATTTTTTTTAAATGATGTATTACGATTTTCATATCCAGTGAAGGTTGTAATGTCACCTATAACAGTATCTCCTCCCTTCAGGACACCAACACAGTTCAAATAAGGTTCAGACTTCACTACAGCTACTAAGTTTTTTTTTTTATGCCTTTTGAATGAATGGAATATGTTACACTGATTAAAAATGTACCTTGTGCATTCCTGAACTGCCAGTTGTGAACATTTCACATGAGGGAGCCAGTATTTTTCCATTTTTTAAAATATTTTCTGACTTCTTGTGCCTTTGTTTTGAAATGCTTTTAGACCAGAATAAATGATGAATTGAGGTGATAGTGGAAGAAAGTATGTTTTATCTTTGCGTTTAATTATTGAACCAAATATCTGTGTATATTGTTTTAGGAGATAAGTCTTATGTGGAGGTTCACTGGGTACTAAAAGCATCTCAGTTCCACTCAGGTCCTGTACTATATTTTTTATTTTTATTTAACCTTTATTTAACTAGGGAAATAATCACATTGAGATAAATATTCCATTTACAAGTGAGCCCTGGCCAAAAACATATGTGAGTGTGAAAAAGAAATACAAGAGAGAGAGATTTATTTCTATTTTATTTTTCACTGATTTTTCTGTAGTTTTCTATAACTATTTTGTATAGATTAGACGCTTCCGTTATGGGTAGGTTTTGGTCTGGGTAGGGTTAGGGTTAGACCACTAGGAGGCGCCTTCTGGCCCATGTATATCTGTGTCTCATATTGACGCTAAAGGGTGCCATGTGCTTTGGATGTTGACTCATGGTCAAAAGCATCAGTTAGATGACACCTTGCGATGAGAACGGGCTGCTTGGGCACAAAATGCCTCGGTTACGACTGTAACCTCGGTTCCCTGAAGAGGGAATGAGACGCTGCGTCGATTGACGCTAAGGGAACGCCTTGTGTCCTGTCCGAGCAAAGCCGGATCCATGAGGGAGAAACAGAGTGGACAGTGAGACGTCTCTCTCGAGATGCAAACAGATCCACTTGTGCCTGGCTGAACACCCTCCATATCTGCTCCACCACCTTGGGGTTGAGCCTCCAGAGGATTTGGGGCGCCAGTTTGCATAACGGACGTGAACGCAAGGCCCCGTGGTGATTTATATCGCAAGGCCCCTGATGTCTGGAAGGATATTCTTGAGGGCAAGAAATACAGCCAACATCTCTAGGCAATTGATATGCCAGGAGAGATAATGGCCCCCCCATAGACCCTGAGTCGAGCGTCCTTATAGGATCGCTCCCCAGCCGTAAGGGAGGTATCTGTCATTAGTATTTTGTGACAACAAGAAGCTCACAGGACGGGGCCCTTGGACAGGAACATGTCTCTCAGTGGCCACCAGGGCTGCCATAGACCATCCACGCATATTGCCTTTCCAAACAAACAAATGTTTTCCACAATTAAACAAATCTATTGTTTTATGTGAATGATTAGGCAGGATGATTTTTAGATCATTTTGAAGAAAAAAACTCTAGGCGACAACTTCCATTAGTCTTGTGGACAGATATTTAGTATTTGTTTTGTGTCCTTATTTCAGAAACTTCAATTTTGTTTTCAATAAACATTCATAAACAATATTCTCCCAAAAATACAAACATGTACATACATGTTGCTCACATATTATGGTAGCCCCGTTTGTGCTCAATCAGTGTTATTTCACCTGTCCCATTAATAAGTTTATAAGCAACTGAAATAAACACAAATGTTAGGGCATGTCAAAACATCTCAAGGAACCCAAAAACACCTTAGACCCCAGAGGGTTAATCTTTTGACCACTTTCATTCCAACCTCAACTAGCTCCTTAAAAGCAACTGGGGAAAGCAATTCCCAGTAGGGCTGCACGATTATGACAAAAATCATAATTGTCGATTATTGCCTTGAAATTATAATTGCGATTATTAAAAAATACGATTATCACAATTTACAGTGAATGATGTTTTGAACAGCTTTATGCCATTGTTCGAAGTGACTGCATTCACATTGTTATATCAAAATAAAACGGCTGAAAACTCCTGAAAAACTTTCAATGCTTTTCTGTGGTTTAAAGTAACACCAAGTAACTTTTCCTCTTCAGTCGCCCTACTGGTTGGAAACGAAATTGTCCATTGCAGCTGTCGTAAATAATTTAGTCTACCGTCGTACGCCCACTGTTTATCCAGCACCGGCTTTAGAATGAACGATGTCCACAGACAAGGTAGAGTATGTTACATGATTTCATGAAAGGATGATGTATTGCGACATCAGAAACGAAGAAAGACGAAATAATGACTATTATAGTGCTTGATGTAAAGCAGTCGAATTTTGTAGTTCTTTTTGTGATCGGGTTCCTACCCGAACCCCGAAGTTACATAGTGCCAGTAAAAGTGATACAGACCCGGCCGGTGATGGCAGAAGTGCCTTTCACCCTGTTACGACTTGATAACCCACTGAAAAGATTTTGGAAACATTATTTTAAGTAAACAATGTTAGATAGTGTTGTTTTAATGCTAATTATAATTATAATGTTACACTAACTAAAACTAAAACAATGGGGAAAAAAACCTTAAGATAAGCTGTAAAAAACACACACTTTAAGCACACAGAATAATGCAAGTGGACTATAAGTATAATTGTGCCTTTGAACGATTACATAATTGTGGCATCCATAATTGTAATCGCGATTACAAATTCAATTAATTGTGCAGCCCTAATTCCCAGTATATCCCGATTCGACTTTAACAACATCTAATTTCTCTGAACTAGATAGCTGTAGTGTCTGTGCCTCAATCGGGGCTGAAGTAACCGCAATGCATGGTTCCAAACCCTGAGAGAAGGCAATGGATCTGTCAGGTGAAGGCAGAGATAAGGCTAAGCCTGTCTCTAACCCCACTTACACATCCATTTGTGAACCCCAAGTCTGAAGCCTTTGCTCTGCCTCAGCAGCAGCGGGACCTGAGCCTTGGGGAACACGAGCCTGAGCGTCCTCGCAAAAAAAAAAAAATGTCAGGCGCGATCGGAATGTCCGTAATGGAAGCACATCACAGTGCTCATAGCCAGCGCCCTTGAGAACTGACTGTGCATCACCCGCCTCTGACGCCACACCATTGGACTGATTTTACATGTGCTTCCAAGACATCATCACGCAAAGCGTTTCCTCAGAGTCACTCTTCGCAGCCCGAGTTCCCTTGAAAGCGAATCAGCTTATTGGAATGATTTCTGGATGATTTAAAACCGAATAACTTATCCTACTCTCAACCAGTGTTGGTGAAGTTACTTGGAAATAGTAATTAGATACTGATTACTGATTACTTCTCCAAGAAAGTAATCCAATTACTTTACTGATTACTTATTTTCAAAAGTAATTAGTTACTTTACTAGTTACTTTACTAAGTTACTTTTCAAAAACATGATGCACGACCTGAATACGCTAAAGCTTTCAGCCTAATTCTATTCTTTCTGCATATTCCATCATCTAAAATGTAATCAAATTAAACATTCTCTTTTTAAAACTTGTTTTATTTGTTTCAATATTTAACTTTATGCACATTGCATCAAGCAAAAATTAAATTAAATGCAACAGTCTCAGACTAGAAGAAAATTGTTGAACATTTAAACCTATTTTCTGCACATTCCACCATATTTTAATGAAATAAAGACAGCCCTTCTTCTGTTAACTTAAATTTCTACATATTCCAGCATATAAAATAAATATATTTTGTAAAATCCTTCATTTGAATAGATGTAAAAATACAGCAACAAAATCATGAAAGTCGCTCCTGACTATATTACAAATTATTAACACTTACGTCTTTTAACAGTAAAGTGCAGAGAGGAGTAATTGATTAGTTGATCAAAAAAAAAAAAAACAGAAAATGCTGTTGCATGCCGTATTTTGGCTTCAATTTTTTTTTTTTTTTTTCGGAGTTAAACAGTGGTTATATATCCCATCAGCATGTAGTCGCAGTGGTCATGTCAGACGGGGGTTCAGGGTTTTTTCAGTAAGTTTCACATTCCTGTACCGGCTTGCTGCTTTAGTCAATCGTGTGAGACATGCTTGCTCAGATTTGAGGTAGAATTTTGACATTCTCCAACGGGGTTCCTGTTTCCAGATCAGGATGCTCTCTGCATTGTACGCAAGTCTCTCTCTAGCTCTCCTCGTCGTGTGCGCGCTACAATGTTTGGACTTTGGAACACAGTCTCGCATGCACGATCATTCTAGATTCCGGGAGATTTTAACTAATTTGCGGTATAACTAGTCAATCACAAATGTGGCTCAACGTTTAGATTTATAGATAAACTCATCTTTCAGGCATTTGACCGACGGGATTGACACTTCAGCGCAAGAAATCAGGGGTGTGTCGTGTGAGCTTGTGTGAGATTTGGCAGCTCTGCTGCTCTCTCCCGCGCTCTAGTCGTCTCTCACTGATGACGCGGCGCTCATACATCATTTTTATTCACGCACGACTCATGTCACGAGACAGTCTGACTAAACAAAATCACGGTTAACTAATGCAGTAACGCAGGCTGTTTACAGGGAAGTAACGGTAATCTAATTACTGTTTTTTCAATTGTAATCCCTTACTTTACTCGTTACTAGAAAAAAGTAATTGGATTACAGTAACGCGTTACTTCTAACGTGTTACTGCCCATCAGTGCTCTCAACCTCAGTCCATTAACACAGTAAACACATTAATGAATTAAACTATGTGGATTTTTCATTTTATTTTATTTTAAATGTAAAAAAGAAAAAAAACACAAGAATAAGCAACATTATGCGTTTTAACAGCGGCATATTGTTTATTGTTTAGAGTCCTTGCCACCACAAGACAAATCGGCATTACAAATTGAACATGTAGCTCGACTTGAGTTGTCTTCTTTTTACTGAAAGTACTGCCAAACAACGAGTTTTTCTGCTCACGAGTTCCATTTTCACTTTCTCACACCTACTGCATTCAAACGGTCCATCTACTGTAACAAGTGGAAATAAGAGGTGGCCCCTTTCAGAGCTGTGCCCTCCCTGTTGAACTGTCTGCAGTTTGTATTGTATGTGCCGTGCCCCTCGAACACCTCATGTATGCTGGTTATTTCTTGTTGATGCTCATTTTTATCTTATTTTGTAACGCTGTGGATGGAAGAGTCAATTGGGGGCTAAAGTGCCAGTTGTGAGATGCCAATCGCCTCCATGAATCTGTCTGGACTCTGCAATAGAGATGCGCGGTTGGCGCGGTTTTAATATTTTAATTAAATTCGGGCGGGTGGCAGGCGGTTGAACCAAATTATGTGCCAAAATGTGTTTTATATTAGGCTATAATGAAAATATTGTACAGTAGACCATCAAATAAGGTTAGTGTGAAGAGGTTCAGTGTGTGTGGAAGGAAGAAGTCAGGGTCGGCGTGACTGGGACTCGCGTTTATTCAGAAAAACAAAATGAAACGAGGCGCACAGTAGCGCATTCGCCATCATAAACAAAACACGCAATCCAACACTTGCTTCTCAGTCTCGGTTGCAGTAGCCACGTGCAAAGTCCCAATCCAACTCTCGCTCTCTCATTTCCGCCGGTTATATGCGGTCTCTCCACGGCAATTTTAGCAATCAGACACAGGTGTACATCATCTGAACTTGACTTACTTACTCACCGCGCGGCTCCGTCCTTTCTCTCCCGCTACAGACTTCGCAAAATCACGCCCCCCTCGCCTCAGCCAGGTTTGCCGAAGTGCGTTTAATTTATTTATTTTTGTCCCTGTGTGCCGATCAGAGACTGAGTTCACTGCTGATATTCTGAAAACTTTCTAGTCTCGCAGCAGCTCCTTGCATCGCCCAATCAGCGGATGGCGGGCGGGTGCGGTTTTGAAAATTGGTCAAAAACGTTGGTGCGGATCGATGGCGGACGGATTATGAGTTTTGTGATGCGGTTGCGGATGAAATAATAGCCCATCCGCGCATCTCTACTCTGCAATAACTTTAGCTGTGAGCTAACCCTATTTTTCTTCCTGACAATGCTTTATACTTATAGACTAAAAAAAAATAGACTGCAGTCTTGTTCGACTTGAACCGGCGCCGGTTTAAGTCGAACAAGCTTAATGTAAACACCTTGCCGTAATTAACAGCGACGTTATGACGACGTAGTGCAAGCCTAGGCTTCAGTTCGGTGGAAAAAAATTCTACATTTCGGCAGAAACCGAACCCCGTTCAAAAGCCCAATATTCTGCGCATCCCTAACTAATTTTCCACTAGTTGACAAGTTAGTTGACATGTAGTTGGCTGGGCTGGTGATGGCACAGTGGATAAGACACATGCCTTTGGTGTGAGAGACCCGGGTTCGAATTAATTGCGAGACACCAATGTGTACCAGAGCAAGACACTTTAACCCCTAGTTGCTCCAGAAGCGTGCGACCCCTGACATATACAGTATAGCAATTGTAAGTCGCTTTGGATAAAAAGCGTCAGCTAAATAAATAAATGTAAATGTACTTGCAAAGTTACTTATAGTTAGTAGAATGTCTAAAGTGGGCTATCAAAATAAAGTGTAACAATTATTGTAATTTTGATCAAATAAACGCACTTTCAAATCTTCTTTCAAAAACATTAAAGTACATTAAACATTAAAGCATAAATCTTACTGACCCCAATGATAGTACACTGTCAGTTCACATACGGTAACAAATTAATATTTAAATATAAAATCAAAATGTAAATATATATATAGATATATATATATTAGGCTAATGAATGATCTACTCTAAAGTAGTATTTGTTCAGGATAAATGTTTTATTGAAAATAGTGGCACTCTAATCAGTATAAACAATAATAGTGAGCTTTTAATTTGTCCCTAAAAGAGGCATGACCAACAATGGTTTAAGTAGAGATAAAAGAGCCAAAACAGAGGAATCCAAAGCTGAAGATTATTTAAGCTACAAGGCCAGGACAGAATCCCCCTAAAGCCTTCTCATTCTGCTCAGTTTAAATTCTAAATGGCTTTGTCTAAATGGCCGTTTGATTACATATACGTGCACTCAGGTGAACCCCTGTCCATAATCCACTACATTCTGTAGCTTTGCAATACTTCAGTGATCCTATATACGGTAAAGTACATTTCCTGTGCAATCATCATGGTAACTAAACATCCAAGCTATCAATAGGAAGTTCTCTCGTTCTGCCACCCTACCTTTCATTCCCCATCTTTCTCTCTTTGCGCAAACTGATTTAATACTGGGAAGAATATAGCAGCCTGTCAGATCAAAGAGGGTCACCTCATATCTGCCCGTTATTCTTATGTCAGAAAATAGTGTGAGGCTCCCCAACAGGAGCCTCTATAAAGCCTCTAATAGAGCAATTATTCTCAGACAAAAGGTCACCTCAGCCATGAAGACAGGCTGGAAATCAATAAACCCCCAATTATGACTACATAACCAGGCTGGGGAATTAGATGGCATGGCCTATATTTGGCTGAAACTGATCAAGGTTGCATTAGAAGATCTGATTTGGAGACACTCCCTGTTCCCTCTTTGTATTTTCAATGAGGGGTTGTTTACTTAGGGATGATTAAAAATGAATAAACGACTCTCTGTTCGCCAGCACATCGCTCCCTTGATAGCCACCACCCCAAAGCTGACCCATTGTTGAGCGATTGGAAATCGAGCATGTTTTTTTATTGAGGCAAGGTTGCTTATAAAGGAGGGAAAGTAAGTGTCTGACTTTATGGACGTGGCGAGGATTATACTTGGAGCTGGATCGATTTTTTTGTGCTGCTTGTTGAGATCAAATAAGCCAGCCCTTAGGTGGGTTTTAAAGTTGCTGTGTTAGAGCTGGAGTCATAATGTGCCAGGGGTAGAGATTATGCCCGTCTCATGAGCACAATGTTGTCTTCCCCCTTTCTCTTTTACTTGTATTCTTGCTCACTTTCCCTCTCCTTCACGCATTCTAGCCAAGTCTCGTGCCGTTGGCTGCACTGCAGGTCATTGTAATAAGTGCTACCCTGCGTCATCTCAGCAGGTGTAACATGCTTAGCACCAGCCGCTGGCAATTTACACTTATACCAGAAAGTCCCATTTTTGAACTGCACAAAAAAAGCTCCAGCTGTTATTCAATGACACCCATTATAAAGGCGTGTGATACCCTTTTTATGTGGACACGTCCTCAAGGCGTCTGTAAGGTCGTATGCAATTGGTCCAGTAGATCAGGGTTGCCATAGCCAAGCCACTAATTATTTCCTGCAAGTTTTATTAAACTGCAAGTTGTCAAATGCATTAACATGGCGCTGCAAGGCCACATTTTGTAACCCGTGATGCCCCTTCCCATGATGATTGTGGTCAATATTGATAATTCATGTTTATTTAACATGATTTTTAGTGGGCGGTTTAACCAAAACTTAATATGAGTAATTGCTTTATAAATAACACTGTATAGTGCTGGGTAAATATATATTTCTCTGTTTTAATCAATTCTCATTTTTATGAACCAATATTGATTCTTAAATCCAAGAATCGAGTATAGTCTATCCTGTTTTCAGTTGATGAATGAATGGAACATTGTATCTCGCCTCCCATCCATCCAATATTTAACATGATTATAAGTGGGTGATAAGACCAAAACTAAATATGAGTAATTTCTTTATAAATATCACTGTAAAGTGCTGGGTAAAAATATTGATTTCTCGATTTTTATATTTTAAACTCTCGATTTTCAAATCCCAAGAATCGATTTGTCTATCTTGTTTTCAGGTGATGAATGAGTGGAACATTGTAGCTCGCCTCCCATCCAATAAATATAAATAAGATTTGTGCTTTCTTGCTTTTGATATTAAATAATGTCTCAGATTTCCAATTTTGTCGTTTATAACAAAAATGTAAAAAAATAAAGTGTTTAATGTAGCGTGACAGATCACTGCAGCGTGGGTCCTATAATGCCATTTTCACAAGATGTAAAATAAGTCTCTGATGTCCCCAGAGTGTGAAGTTTTAGCTTTATATGTTAAAATTGTCACTTTTTGAGGGTGAGCAAAAACGCACCATTTTTTTTTTTTGTCTGTCTCTTTAAATGCAAATGAGCTGCTGCTCCTGGCACAGAGGGCAGAGCTTCAAGAGCTTTTGTCCTGAAAATTTAAAAAAAGTTTTAACCTTTTATGTTCAAACCGGAGTCAGACAAAGATGGAGTGACTCAAGAAGTGACAACTGAATTTCTGAATGGTTAGTTGATGAATTTATGTAGCTTATGTGTCATTGATTAGCATATTTTGTCATGATAATCTATAAATAATGTTCCCAGGGGCGGGGTTTATGTACATTTTAGTGTTAGTGATGTCACTAACCTGGGAGGCTTGTCGTGTAGTTCCTACCATCCGTTTGTTGTAGTTCTAAGAAGTGCCAGAATTCCATACTAGAACTGCCACAAGTGCTCATTTTGACCACTAGTTTCCAAATCTATATCTTTAATGATAAATATCCGATTTTTATTAATGCATTTATTGTATGAGGACATCTTTTAAAAACAAAACAACACCAAACTGTACATTTAAACAAATCCTCTTCTTCCATATCATATTGAGTAGCTACATTTGGCCATTGTCGTAACTTCACATCTGGCTCCACTGCGCCTGTTAGCTTAGCTTCCAAGTTTCCAAGTATTGTTTTTAGTGTCTGCAAGTGAGATCCCACCCACTGACCTGTAATAGGTCTGTAGGGTGAGTGGGTCCCACCCCCTGGGAAAATGAGGAACGAGTGTTTGTAGCCTTAGCCCCTCTACAAAGACATGGGACTTTCTGCTTAGAATGACGCAAAATGACAATTTTTACATCATTATGAGCAGAAACTGCAACACTGAAAATCTTATTTATCCCGTCTCAGGGAAAAATGAGGGAATAATTCACAACCATTCAAAAATATGAATGGGTTTCTTATGATTCAAAGTTTAATGCAAATGGGTGAACTATCCCTTTAATCACATAGACCTAATATCCAATACAGTACTACATCAGTATTACGGTAAGGTAATATATGAACAGGTGGTTGACTCTGTAGTTGGTAAAATCGATGACTGCATTACAGTCTTTTTTAGGAGGATTTGTTGTTTTTTTTAGCACCTCTACAGAGAGACGACAAAATTGCATATGGTTTTACTGAGCTGTGTAAAGCTTTAGCCTGTTGACGTCCTTAGCTGCTTATAAAACAGCATTCCATCAAGTATTTTATTACTCCCGGGATTCACTCGGATGGAGTTTTGATTTTGCAGTGCATAAATCCTGAAGGTTAAAAACCAAGCATGCATCTTTTGCAGTAATGACTAGGTAAGGAGACTTTAGCCCAGACAGTTTGCTCCATTACCTTGTCCTTTATATTGGCTGGAAAAGCAGATTAGATTTACAGGTTGCTTTTTAAATTCATGTTACATCTCTCTTAAAGACCTTTTACACTTTGCTTAACCCTAGATTAGCACCTTTAAGCCCAGTTTACAGCCAACTTAAACTGTGGACTAAGCAACGTTACATCATTTTTAAAAGAGGTTGGCTTTTGTGTCTATATGTTACAAACTCTCGATTAATTCAGAAAGCTAATTAGCAACAGACATCCAGTCCTAAACAAAACAGTGCTTACCTTATTCATGTGCTTTGTACATTTGCTAGTTACTTTTAGTGTCTGAAGGAAACGGTTCAATTCCAGACAGTGCCCTGTTGAAGTGAAAGTGTCATTTATTAGAGAATTACTTAAGTATGAACAGTAGGCGCGTTTCCATTACAGATTTGCACAAAACTTTTGCGATATTTATCAAATGTCGATAAAAAACGATTGCGAAATGACTAAAACGTCTTTTTTTTCCCTCTCGCGATAAGTCATTCAAAAAATCATGGCAACGGACTTCACAGCCATGCACCGCACTAGAGATTATTATTATTATTATTATTAACGAAAGGAGACGTGGTGTGTTATCCAAGCATTAATGGCGGGGAAAGACACGGAGTTCCTGGTGTTTCTCCCATATTTATGCTTAGATGTCTTGATGGCATTACTTTGAGGTTTAGAGAGGCTATTCCTGTAATTATTGTTTCTTTTTTTTTTTAATTAATTTAATAAAAACGCTATCTTGTATTATGTCCAAGCGGTCCTTGCAAAACGAAAACTGAACGGTTGTATTTTTAAAACGCAAATTTGAACACCAACATTTTAGTTTGACCACACCAATGCTGCGCTATATACATCTCAACGGAATTTCAGATATTTGTTTATGACATTTTGTCCCCTTTAAAACATTTAAAATATTCAAAAATGTAGATTTTACTGATTTTCTAAGGCCAAATTAGAACATAGTAGGCTATAGGTGAGTTATTATATGCGTATTGATAATATATGTATTATATAATGCGTCTAAAAAAAATAGCGAGCTAAAAACATAATCTCCGGATGCACCTTTTGAGAGAACTGCACCTTTCATACGGATTACATAATCAGAAGGTATTAGTTTACGATTTGAATTTGTTCTTTTTAAAGTGGATATTTAAAGTTTTAGTCTATAAAGGCTATGGTTCAGTTCTCGCGCTCCAGTTCACAAAGATCATAAAACGCGCCTGATTGTTTTATGTTATTTTACAAAAGCACAACATTTTCTTGTTATTGTTACATTACGCAAATAAAAGAAGTTGCGAATAATGTATTATAATTTTCTGTATAAACAGAAATGATAGAGTATTTAAAGTTGATTCCACTGTTGATGGGAAAATGAAAGTGTTCACGGCGCGCCCGCATCTGTCTGCCATCCAGTGCGTGCTCCAAACTCCGCACACACTCTTGGATATTGGACAAAATCGAGTGTTTATTTGTGATAATCTTAGCCCTATTATTATTATTGTCCAACCTGTACTATGAATGAGATGTGACGAATTGCTTTGTACCTTTTTTGGATAAAAGCGTCTTCTACATATGTAGCCTAATAAATGTTATAATAGGTTAATGATAATTATTAATATTTGCGGACACGGACCTAAAACACACTCCTTCTAAGTCAGGTGACTGTAAATGCGCAAAATCCGTTTCCATTGCAGTTTTGCGAAAAAAAATCCTTTTCGAATTGCCTGAAAAACCTCCTCATGCGAGCGTAAAAACTTTTTTTCCGATAAACGGGAGTTTTTGCGAAATTGACATGTTTCCATTGAACGTATTTTAATTTCGCAATTTCCATTTGCCCAAATTCAAGGGTAATGGAAACGCAGCTAGTGTGAAACATGGGGCAGGATAACTGATACCAGTGAGTTTTAAAGAGTGGCCAACACATCTGTCCAACACACAGAAAACTAATTTGGCATCACTGCTCGGGATCTATGCCGTATACTGTAGATGTTTATGCTTATTTTTCATCTTTGACACTCTTTTTGTCTCCTGGCATGTGAACTTGAATGCTACATTGTCTGTACAGAGACTGATTCTCCCGTTGTCTCCACTGGCAAAGTGATAAATAAATTAATTAATTAAATAAATAAATAAATAAAAATGTTACATACAGCTAATGCTTAGTGAATTCAAAGCAATAAAAACAACAATCTTATGGGGACAATAACCCAAACATGCTTGCTTATTAATACTGGCAGACTTAATTTTAAGAAAATTTAACTCATGAGGTTGTTTTTATTTTTTGTGAAATGGCAACTGGCCCAGTCTTCTGTGAAGAAATGGCTCCAAGCTATTTCCTTTTGAAAAGTCTTCAAACGTCACAGGGTGTCTTGCCCTCTGTTGCCATTTGAAGATAATTTTCATCCAATAAGCTCACATTTAAAAAAAAAAATAAAAATACATAAAAGGAACCGTGGTGTAGGAGGACTGCAGAGGAGCAGCCTGGGAAAATAATGTTTGTCATTGTAACATTTCCCTGTTCCACCCATGGCCCTTTGCTTTTATCCCTCGGCCCCGTCATTGACGAATAGGGGTCAGAGGAGTTGTGTGAGAGAGTTTGAATGGGACCTTAATCCAATATTCATCTGGCCGTTTGCCACAACCCAATCAGCTACAACATATAACTGCTTTACTGTCAAAAAGAGAGGAAGTGAACAACACCAAGACTTTTTTGATGTCCTTTTTAGGTAATGAAGTTAAAAAGCGCTCGCACACCTGCTGGAACTCCAGAGCTGAACCATAACACAGTTACTTCGCAGTGTGTTCGCACTACATAGCTGAAATGTTATCTGCTGTTGTAATCTTGCTTGCAAGTCACCCAGGCTGAATATCTTCCAAATACTATTACTGCCTTCTCAAAACACATTAATCAATGTAAAATTAACTGCAAGCGAGGGGAAAATCACATTACCGCCGCCTGTGTGGCTGTCATCCCTACAGACGCCGACAGGCAGACGGTCAGATAAGAGAGACGGGGGGCGCTAGATGAGGATGTAATGGATACAATATCTCAAGTAATTTCTCACTATTTTGTGTCCTTTCTGTAATAGGAATGTACAGTGCGCTGTCTAAATATCACCATCATACCTCTGCCTAATGTTCATCAACGAAACATCCCTTCCATAGAAAGCAATCGATTGCCTCTGCCAGATATTGCCTCTGTGAAATCAAAATATTTGATTGATGTGCCGTCAGACATTAAATTGGATGGCAATCTAGCATTCATTTTCAGCCTCCGCTCATTCAGTTTAATGTGAATTACTCATACAAATTAATAAAAAATACATCTTTTTTTGAGGAAGACATGGTGTGAAAAGAATTTCTGCCTGTCTGGAAGGTTTCACCCACTGGCTCACATTATTACACTGAGCACTCAAATGGATCGAATAGCCAATCTCATTTTAGCAATATTCAAACTCTCTCTTTTAGATTTAGGCCATCATCTACTTAAAAGCAATGTTCACCCTTCTAACTAAAAATATCAACTTTTTTTTCTTAAATCATTAAATATTGATAATGATCACGATTTTCATTTCATACTATTACTGTGGGGTGGAAACCTTGTATCTCCAAAAATGTACATTTTCAGGAAATGAAAAAAAAAAAAACCAACATTTTTTTTTTTTTACAAATAATGAAACACACTTTGCTGCCAAAGTTGATATTGTAGCTTTATAGGAGACACTTTACTTGAAGGGGTGTGCATAAGACTGACATGACACCTTCATATCTATACATCATAATCTGTCATAAATAGGTCATAAATATTACATAACAGATTAATTATCAAACTTAAGAAACCAATTAGCTTTACGAGTTAACATTACATTAAACTGTCATGCTGTCGTTTGGCCATTATAACTGTCATGAATCTTGACCTCAACTACAGTGGTACAAATTGAAATTGTCATTAAAATGTTATAATGGTCTCATGACAGCCAATGTCAAAACCAACCACCAGTTCAATGTAATGTTAACTCATAAAGCTAAGTGGTTTCTTAAGTTTGATAATTAATCTACTATGTCATATTTATGACATAGTTATGACCACAATCCCTGAATGCACGGCATTTTACATTGTGTTCAGTATGAGAGAACCTTTTTTTTTTTTTTTTTTTTACCAAAATCAAGCTTAAATTGACTTATAACGTTTTTGACGAGCCAATTTTGAATTTTGGACATATGTGTTTTTCCATCATTAGAACAGTCGCGTCACATTACCTTTTGATCAACTTGCAGGTTATACAGTTTACTGCAGCTGTGTGGGCACTCAGTCTTTTCTTGAGCTTTTTTGAATGTTACACAAAAGATTTCTTGAGTAAAGAACATGCTGTACTGCTTCAAAGAACCAGTTATTTATTGACCCTTGCATTGCAAACAAGCATTGACAAACTGTGTGCAGTACTTCATTTACAACAGAGGCGGGATGGAGTTATGAGGTTTTACTGAAAGTACTAAATAATATTAATTATTTAACATGTACTCAAGTTACTATAGGTTTAGGGTCAGACATGGGGCTTGGTTTACTGTTCGTTGCATGTAATTATGCATACTTTACAGTTATTACCAGTACATAGTAATACATGCAAAATGTTTTATTGTTTCCCAAATTCAGTGTTTTCCATTTATTTATTTATTTATTTATTTATCTGGATTATGCATTGTTATGATTGTTTTCGTGTATGATTTTACAGTAATGGCAACTTTAATTTGAATTTACTAGTCGTAATTTTCTCAAGGATTGCTGTCCTCAAGGTTTGCTGTGATTACCTTCAGTAAGTTTTACTGTGTATTTAGTGAAGCATCTGTCACAATGCCGTTACCATTACTGACAATAAAATGCGTCGTTACTATAATTGAGCTTAGAACTTATGTGTTTTTCATCAAAATAGGCTCTCTCTCCGCCATAGGACCTGCAAAGTTTTTTTTTTTTCTCTCTGGTGTGTGTGTTTATGAGGCGCTGGACTGCACAAAAGCGAAGCGAACGTCATGAGCGTGTGTCAGAGAGCGAGCAACATTGCGCAAGAGAGACTGAGTGTGTCTAAGCATTATATAGTTTGTTTATCGATAAATTGCACATTTCAGAATTAGAAGAATCTGTAGCCTATCAGTATTATCTGCAACATTTTAATTAGTTTACATGGTTATAAATAAAACCCGAAAATAACCTGCAGGGATCGTTCCCAGAAAACATCTTTGTTTGACTAGTTGTGAACATGTGCAGCAAACACGCCTAGAATAAGGCTTAAAGAGTAACTAAACACTTAACCAACTTTTTTTAGTTAATGATCTGTAAGAATGGATCTTTATTAATACCAGTCATTGACTCGAGTAACTTTTTTGGCATTTGTTTATAAAGTGTTCTATTTCTACAATATATGGTGTAAAAACGTCTTGGTGCTGCCCTCTTCAGGTTGAACGGTGGCTACTGCAGTTGAATTTTCCTATTGGATGTTTGCGGTGGTACACGACACAGCGGTTGTTGGTGACATAGGCAAGTTCCATACAAAGAGATGCGTCTCAGGTGCACGCCCCCCCCTCCGCTGGGCTCTGCCCATATTTTCCAGCATTTTTCAAATATTGCCAGTGGGTTGAGTCAGGCTCTGACCAGGGGTTTAGTTACCCTTTAAATAACATCTCATGATGACGTTCTTTGTAGGTTCTCTGTATTGTTCAGTATTATATTGAAAGCACTTCTTGTTAAACTTCTAACTTTTGGAAGGAAGAAAATACTTCAAGTAGGTTACAGTATGTCTACCAGTTGTGAAGTAGTAATCTTTTTTATTTGCACTACAAATAGTGTATGTGTATTCTTTATTATTATTTGTTCCTTTTTGATAATTTTTTAAGAAGCATCATTTATATTTAGACTTAATTGTTGGCCAGTTGTGGTCTGTGCAATAAATATTAAAAGTTCGAAACCATAAATTGCTTTATTGTTCCACTATAGTAGAAGTGATGATGGCGCAGTGGATAAAACACAAGGTGTGAGAGACCCAGGTTCGAATCCACTGTGAGACACCAAAGTGCCACTGAGCAAGACACTTAACCCCTAGTTGCTCCAGAGGCGTGCGACCTCTGACATATATAGCAATTGTAAGTCATTTTGGATAAAAGCGTCAGCTAAATGAATAAATGTAAATGCAAAATGCAGTATTAGTAGTAATATAGTAATATTAGCAACATTAGAATCGTGTTGAATAGTGTACAATGTTTTATAATAATATATATTTTTCTATTTAGTGTCCATTCCATTAATTTACATAATGAATATTGGAATCATCAAGTTATTTGACATATTTGAACATTTTTAAAAAAGTAACTTAACAGTTACTTTCCGAGGTGATTACTTTTTAATGATGTAATTCAATTACTCAATCTCACAACTCAGTTGTGAGAAGTAACTAGTAACTATAACTAATTACTTTTTTAAAGTAACATGCTGAACACTGCTTGTTAGTGACACACTTTTGTGTTTTGTGTTTGCATTTTAACACATGGTCATTATCTCTGTTGCTTTCGTGTCCTCGGTTCCACTTATTTTTCTATTCTCCACAGTGAGAAAGAAGGGTGGATAAGCAGCTCTGAGAGAGAGAAGCTTAGCAAGATATTTGGTGAGCATCACTCTCTGCTGAATGTGTAATTTTGTTCATGCAGGTCTATTTGTGTGGCTTTTAATGAGATGGTGTTTTCACGTCATGCTGCTGGGACCCATGTCAGCAGACTCTTATTTGGAAACCTTGTCAGCGAGTGTTTTTCACACATACTCACTGCTCGATCACTCGCTCACCTTTTCCCTCTCCCCTTACAGAACTTGTAGTTGTGGCTTTTCAGTAATAGTCTAATCCATTGTTGCAGAATAACAAACTAAAAGAAGTGACTAAATAAACTGCATATAAAAGCATGACTTATGAATTAATTTAGCTTTTTGAGTAACAAGCTACTCCTAACAAAATAAAAAAAGCACTATATAAGCTATTTTTAAAAACTATTTTTTTAGATTTTTTTTTTTTTTTTCGGAAAAGAAAACTTTTTGGGTTAAAAACTAAAAATAGACATTTGAGAAAATACATAACCAGCCATTGTTCAAAATTATCTGCTTGACTTAGCTCGATTCAAATGGTAAGCTTGTAATAATGTTTTTAATTCCAGTTGTACTGGTGGATTTCCGTGGGAGATTAGAGCATGTCTTTGCATCGTTACGTCACATTTGTACACACACACACACACATCTGTACTCACACATCTGTACACTTAAAGGAGGAGTGTGAGGATGCTGGGGTGGAGATTTATAGCCTTTTCTCACAGCACTTGATATAATTAAACATCAATTTGATGGCTGTTCCAGAAAGGTTAAAACGACAATCACCAGTGACAACTAGAGATTCACCTGTTGTAAAATGCAAAAGACTTCGTTCGGACTTCGGGGTGGCTACAAAAAAAAAAAAAAGAGACTGCAACCGGCCCATGAGAAAACAAGGATACATATCGGAAGGACATTACATGTAGCCATGCAATGCTGACATTGTTAACATTAACAATTTGAGAACAAAGTATAATTTGCACAGTTTTGCGTGATATGAAAACTTGTAAGTGATTGTTAGATTTGATCAGCGCGATTTACTGCAATGTCAGAACCAGAACAAAAGTGGATGTTACTCACTTGTTCAGATGACATTTTCCAGTGAAAATTATTATGTTGGTTATACTTCCAAAAAGAATAATCTGTGATTCTGAATGACACTGTCTTTTCAAACTATAGCCGCTTTCTGATCAAGTAGTAACAGGAACTTAGTTATAGGAACTGTCCACTTCTAAACAGTTTTAAGAACTACTCTCCCCCAAACTCGGTTTTGCTGCTTGCGTTCGCACTGGCCAAGTGGCTATAGGAACTGGTAGGAGGAGTAACGCAAGCACGGTGACGATCTTTATAGCGTCATCACTAGACGTAGCGTGGCCACATACAACAACAACAAACCAGCATGGAGGAGGCTATTGCAATGTTCCTGTTCTGCCTTGCCGGGACCTTAATAACGGAGAACGAACGGCGGCGTTTAAAGATTATGCTTGAGTTCTGTACAGAGAAACACAGAAGACGAAGGCTCCAGCGTAATATGATATTAAGTAATATGATGGAAGAAGATAAAAGAGCAGAGCGCAGGAGGCAAACAAAACGACGGGTAAGTTTAGCTATTATTAGCAATTAGCTGGTTGAATGCGTTATGTTTGTCTTAATCCTCGTTGTAATGTTTTGCAAAAACACCGCGTATGGCAGACAGCGTGCTACAAGTTCCGTGTTGACAGTGGGCATGACTTATAAATTGAACCAATCAACGTAGACCTAGGGAAAGGGAACTAAAAAATGTCTCGCTCTAGACTAGGTACTGAAATAGTTATAGGAACTACGGTCTGAGGAACTAAAAAATCCCCAATTTAGTCCGGTCGGAACACGAGAAAAAAAGGGTAGGAACGTTAGGTTCTAGGAACTGCAAAAGTCCCTCCGCTCGGAAAGCGGCTATTGTGTTCATCCGCACTGTGCTGTGTCGAAGTACAACTCATGTAAAGTTGATAATTCTGCAAATAACTGCAATTGCAGATTTCGAACAGAGATGGCGACAAAGAGGAACAACTGCAGACTGCAGCTTTAATAAATGTTGTTACCGTGTCTTTCAACTTCAACGTTTTTATCTTTAACAGCCCTAGAAGTACATTTAGTAAAATATTTTCCCCCTAAAAAAATGTATGCTCTCAAGCACTCTCGCCACCGGTCTCGCTCCGTTCCAGTGGCTCTCAGCCCCGTTCTTCTCGTCACATCCCCTTTGCAGGTAGGAGGGCCTCCAAGAGACTGCCATTCGGTCCTACACCAGCAGGGGGAACTCCTCTGTGAGGCCTGGCGGTGGTGTTGTAATCCCCTCAGT
Source organism: Pimephales promelas (assembly GCF_016745375.1). The sequence goes on from NW_024121133.1 coordinate 10,790,030, forward strand.
GGACAGCCCTCTGACTCTTCCGCCCCCTGGTGGACGGCTCCGTCAGTTTTGGGCACTCTGCAGCAAGTCCCCCGTTCGCTGCTCCTCCTCATCATGGAGGACGGCAATAGGCTCCGGCCTCAGTCAAATGGGCCAGACTCCTCCACCCCTTCTCGGATTGAAGCCGCCTCTCCACAATCCAGTCAGATGGCAGCGAGTTTGTCAGTCCCACCGGCAATTCACTCCAGCCCACTACCTCGAGGGGCTATGACTCTGCTCAGCCCTACTCGATGGCACTGCAGATTTCCATAGCAGTGAGGGCTTTTTGACAGCGTACTCCTTCTTCCCGGGTTTCGGCACCACTGTAATAAGGTTTGTTTTAAGGGAAGAAGGAGTTGGAAACCAGCAAATGATCGATGTAGTTTAATCCTAAAATCAACAAACAACAAAACAAAAGTAAAGCACCAGCCCCTCATGGACTTTTTATTTAATATACATAATAAATGAACAACATAATGTCCAGGTCTGGTTCTTTTCTCATCCTTTAGTGTAGTCACTCCTCATTTTATCCGTCCAAAGCTCCCATGAAGGACTCGAGACCTATGTGTTGTGCTGGTGAATCTCATTAGCATTCACTCCATTCTCACAGCACTCGTCCCCCCCCCTGCTTGCCACAACGGTTTGTGTATGTTCGTGGGTGAATCGCTTTGAACTTGAAAAGGGCAAAACTCACAAGCAAATATGGATATAACACATTTTATTTCCTTTCTGTATGGAGATATATGAAATGTAGTATATGAAGTGTTAAATTTGGTTTATAATTAAAGGATTCAAGGTGGTGGAAATGTGTTTACGTGGGGATAATGAAATATGAATGAATTTTACAGTACAGTGCATGCTACAAATCTTATTTATTTTTTTTTTCAGATAATTTAAATAATGTGCTTCTTGCGGTAGCAGCATCTACAATTGATTTCATCCAGGACAAAATAAAAATTGATTGTGTATAGGTATGTGGACTGTATCTACCTTAACAAATTAGGTCAAATAAAAGTTATATTAATTAGTTAGACAAAGTAGAAATAGATCCTTAAAATAACAATGGCAGGTTTTTTCTTCTCAGTGTACGTTTTAGTGTGCCACCTGAATATTTTTACTGTACCCCTCTGGCCACCCCATTAAAATTTTACTGGAGGTGCCATTGCACATCTCATTCTTTTCTTTTATGTGTGTGTTTACTGGTAGCCAAGGTGGGAAAGGGATATACTGGTATGTTTTTTTTTTAAATCCACCTGATTTCCCATTCTGTCTCTCTGATAACCTTTAGCCTGTGCAGGTCTCTGTGTCTCGCTGAGATGACAGCATCGCTTTAGGGACAAAACAGAGGCTGCCTGCGAAGCCACAGCTTATTTCTGATCAAAGAGAAAGACAAGCCTTACAGCGAAGTCCAAAAAAAAAAAAAAACATGCTTTCTTTTCTGTTTCTGTGTGTGTTGTGTGTATCTGCACGTGTGTTTGAGAAGATGAAGGCCTTGAGGTTTTGTCCTAAATTCCACTTCAAATGCTCTGAAAGCGGCGGTTTCTTCCTTGCAGACATCCAAACTTCCCAGCGAGAGTTTCTTTTTCTCCATCTTCTGGGCAGAGCTCATTAGCTCTCTTCTTCCTGTCTTATCCGTCATGTGTGCAGGCCTACCTCTCCTTCCATCACAGCGGCACGCAACCACCACTCACCCTAACCCCTCGTATAAATTTCAACCCAAGTAGATACATTTTCCACAGCATACATTTTTCTTTGCTCTGCAATTGTCTGAAAATAAGCTGCAGGATTGCGTCTCTCTGCTCAGTGAATACTTCTTTTTTCTTTTCCCGCAGCTCACTAAATCCTCATAAAGTGGATTCAACCTTTACGTGTGTCAAAGAAACCGAACGAATGGGGATTTGTAGATGGTGGGTAGATTCTCACAGCGGCCGTCTGTCATCAGTAGGGCTGTTTTTAGAGGGAACTCCATCAGCCACCCCTGCTCGGGCTGTGCCGTTACTGTGACTAATGCCTCCTAGCACTGCCTATGAGTCACACAACCATTTTTACGGCTTGTTTATTTATGTTTGCCTCAATCTCGGCACTCAGTTTCACTTTCTCTCCTGTGTTTGCCTCAATCTCGGCACTCAGTTTCACTTTCTCCCCTGTGCTTCCAATCATCCCGTCTAGTTGGTTTGAAGTTTGGCTAATTTTAAAATAAACAAAACAGTATGTATATGGAGTGTTTTGATTTGGTTTTGTTTCACTTTTGTCTTAGTTAAAGTTTTGTTCAGTAGGGATGCTCACATGGATTTTTGCCAATATTCAATATACCAATATTTATGGAAGCTTGTCTCCGCCATAGAATGAAAACTATAAAAGGTAATTGCGACTTTTTATCTCACAATTCTGACTTTTTTTCTCACAATTGTGAGTTTACTTCTCGCAATTCTGATGATGGAAAGTCAGAATTGCGAGATATAAAGTCAGAATTGCGTGATATAAAGTCGCATTTGCGTGATATAAAGTCAGAATTGCGTGATATAAATTCAGAATTGCGTGATATAAAGTCAGAATTACAAGATATAAAGTCAGAATTGCGAGATATGAAGTCAGAATTGAGAGTTATAAAGTCAGAATTGCAAGATATAAAGTCAGAATTGTGAGATATAAAGTCGCAATTGCGTGTTATAAAGTCAGAAATGCATGATATAAAGTCAGAATTGTGGGATTTAAACTATTCTGGGGGGGGGGGGGGGAGTTAGTCTTTTTTTCCCTTTAGAATTTGCCTGATAAGTCGCAATTGCGAGTTTATATCTCACAATTCTGAGAAAAGAAGTCAGAATTTCGACATATAAACTCGCAATTATGTTATAAAGTCAGAATTGCGAGATGTAAAATCGCAATTGTGAGAAAAAAAGTCAGAATTGTGAGATAAAAAGTCGCACTTCTGTCTTTTTTTCTCAGAATTTCAACTTTATATCTCGCAATTCTGACTTTATAACACACAATTCAGACTTTATAACTCACAATTACGACTTTATATTACGCAATTCTAAGAAAAAAAGTCAGAATTGCGAGATATAAACTCGCAATTGTGAGAAAAAAAGTCAGAATTGTGAGATAAAAAGTCCAAATTATTTATTTTTTTTTTTTTATTCAGTGGTGGAAACAAGCTTCCATAAATATTAGTTTTGGTTTTTGGTTTTGAAAAACATATTTTTTTCAGCATTGTAGGCAATCAGGACTATGACTGACATTTAGAATTAGCTTTAGGGGGGTTATCTATTGTATTTTTATTGTGTTCTTGTGAGATTGTGAGGTTGTTTCTCGTAATTGCTACTTTGTTTCTCACATCTCGCAACTGCAACTTTATTTATTGTAGTGAAGACCTTATATCTCACAAGTATGACTTAATATCTTATTTAAAATTTTAATTTTCTTCACATATTTTATTTTTAACTCTTAGGAATGGGCTCCGATATGTCACAGTTAATAGTAGAAAAAGTGTACAGCAAAACTGCACACGTCTCCGGTTAAGGTTATATGTTTTCATACATTGCAGAACCATATTTATCACTCCAAACAGGACTGACAGCTGCTGTGTAGAATCCGTGGTGTTTGTGTGAATGATTTGTTTATAAATCAGCCGCTGGTTCATGCATGTTGATTCTGATTTCATAATGTGCATTAAGTGAGCAGTGTGGGGAGCATACATTGCATGGTTAATGTGTGTAAAGTGGTTACATGATAAATGAGTTTGGTCCTAGCGTGGTTGCCATGAAAAAAAAGCAAAAGAAGAAAGAAAAAATGAATACATGGAATGGAGAAAAGACTATTTTATTATCTCCCTTCAAGCGCAGAACAGCAACAAGATTGCTTTCAAAAACGAGATCTTGAAATTTATCTAGGCCCTGAGCATCATCCCAAGAAATTGCAGGGGATCGATAAAACATCATAAGATTATCCCTCACTGTTATTTGGAGCCTTGCTCTAAGTTGTTTGTTTCTTGTGTCTGAGTGGTTTTATGGGGTATTTTAATAAAAAGGCTCAATCCATTGTTAAATACATTTCCTCAGCAAGGTCACTATGCCTCAGTTACAGCATATACAGTTACATTACAGCATATACACTAACCTAAAGGATTATTAGGAACACCTGTTCAGTTTCTCATTAATGCAATTATCTAATCAACCAATCACATGGCAGTTGCTCCAATGCATTTAGAGGTGTGGTCCTGGTCAAGACAATCTCCTGAACTCCAAACTGAACGTCAGAATGGGAAAGCAACCTGATTTAAACGATTTTGAGTGTGGCACAGTTGTTGGTGCCAGATGGGCCGGTCTGAGTATTTCACAATCTGCTCAGTCCCTGGGATTTTCTAGGGTTAACTAAGAATGGTGTGAAAAGGGAAAAACATCCATTATGCGGCAGTCCTGTGGGTGAAAATGCCTTGTTGATGCTGGAGGTCAGAGGAGAATGGGCCGACTGATTCAAACTGATAGAAGAGCAACTTTGACTGAAATAACCACTCGTTGAAAACGAGGTATGCAGCAAAACATTTATGGGCTACAACAGCAGAAGACCCCACCGGGTACCACTCATCTCCACTACAAATAGGAAAAGGATGCTAAAATTTGCAAGAGCTCACCAAAATTGGACAGTTGAAGACTGGAAAAAAATGTTGCCTGTTCTGATGAGTCTCGATTTCTGTTGAGACATTCAGATGGTAGAGTCAGAATTTGGCGTAAACAGAATGATAACATGGATCCATCATGCCTTGTTACCACTGTGCAGGCTGCTGGTGGTGGTTTAATGGTGTGGGGGATTTTTATTGGCAGACTTTAGCTGGTTAGTGCCAATTGGGCATCATTTAAATTAGGGCTGTCGCGGTTATGGAATTTTCCTTGCGTTAATGTTGAGTGGCTCAATAGCGCGATATGCGGTATTACCGCCATTTATTTATTTAATTTATATGTATTTGTTGCTATATAAATAAAGTTTACGATGTGGACAAAAACAAGGACATTTTCAGTAACCAATGTAACCGAAACTAAACAGCGTCTACAGTATATAATATGCGCATTGAAAGACTTTCACTCAGCGCGCATATTGTTATGACAACGGACTTTGAGCGAGTCGTTCATTCAACGAACATGTTTAAAAAAAAGCTGATTCATTAAAAGAGATGTAAAGAAACAAGATGTTAATTATTTTTAACCTTGAGGTTCAACTTTTCAAGGCTCAGCTGAGCAGCAATGCGTCGCATGGGCAACGCTGAAGCTGATGCTTCACTCATTAGAGACCCATATACTAGCATTGATTCAATGCGTGACTCACTGATTTTATGCTGTGGGATGCTGACTAGCGCTGCTGCTGACGCGCATTTATGGGAAAATACCCGTGTGGAGAACGTTAAAATGATGATGCGACAAATATTTCGCTTCCCTTTGACACGACAAGCTTTTCACGACTTCAAAGACAGACGCTGGTAATTGCACGCGCTCTGCCGATCTCTCTCATTCACTGTCTGTGTGAAGCCTGTAGGCTACACATCACCATGATAAACTGTCTTGTTATCATTATGAACTTGTTTAACATTCAATACACATGCATTAAGTTCAAAACAAGAAGGGTATATCCTTATAAAAAAACGTGAATATCGCGGTTGCTGCGGTTACGTGCAATCCTCTGCGGTTGACTTGTCAGAAGCGCGGTACTACAATATTGCGGTTACCGCGACAGCCCTAATTTAAATGCCTTGGCCTACCTGAGCATTGTTTCTGGACCATCTGTCAATCCCTTCATGGCCACCATGTATCCATCCTCTGATGGCTACTTCCAGCAGGATAACGCACCATGTCACAAAGCTTGAGTCATTTCAAATTGGCTTCTTGAACATGACATTGAGTTGACTGTACTAAAATGGCCCCCACAGTCACCAGATCTCAACCCAATAGAGCATCTTTGGGATGTGTTGGAACGGGAGCTTCGTGCCCTAGATGTGCATCCCACAAATCTCCATCAACTGCAAGATGCTATCCTATCAATATGGGCCAACATTTCTAAAGATTACTTTCCTTGTTGAGGAGGGTCAAACACAGTATTAGTATGGCGTTCCTAATAATCCATTAGGAGAGTGTACAACCACTGCAGTGCTGGAATGACATGATGATGTAATCGATTACATTGTGTACACACTTTTTATATTCATCTCTAATGCCCTGTCATGTTTCACACAAAACTCTAGAGCAGATTCTAATGGCTAGTATGGCAGTGCCCCATAATATGGTTGCGTTCACTTCATACAGTGTTTTGTATCAGCGTGACAACCCCATTTTGTAACTGAATTGACACCTGCACATTTTCAGGACTCACACAACCACATCCTCGACAATCCCTCGCTGTTCAAACGGAACCGTATGACTAGTTATCTGCCATATGAAATAATGTGAAAGCCACAGTGTGTTACATGTCAGTTTGTAATTGGACTTTCTGTTTGCATTTGTTCAGTTTCCCACCACTCCTTTGTTTCCATGGTCACCATCTTCATTAGTTCATTTGCTTCAGCTGTGTGTAATTATCTTGTTGTGGTCCTACGTTTGTCTCCTGTATATATACCCGGTGTTCTCCCTCAGTCATTGTCGGTTTTCGTTAATGTTTGGTTGTGGTTTTCTCCTGGTTCCTAAGTGTTTAATGATTGAAGTCTTCTCAAGTTATTCCTCGTCGTGAGTATTTCTATGCGCCACGTCTCTAACACTGTGGACTATAATCATGACGGGTTTAGTTTATTCAAGGAGACAGCAAAATGAATTGCATTCATCCGAAGATCCATCAGCGTTGCAGTGGGTGCAAGCTGTGAGGCGCGGCTCAAATGTACTCTCTGCATTCGGTTACTAAGCATTTAAAGTCTTGTTGGTTGTTATCTTATATCTGATGGATGAACTGCTGTCAATTGTGATCAAATTGCGCAATGTTATGGACATTGTTATTTTTGATAAATACGGTTGCAAGTCCTGAAAATGTGCAGGCTTGTACTGTATTAAGTGGTGCTACCGTACTAGCCATTAGCATCTCCCCTAAAGTTTTTGTTTTATCTGAAACATGACTGAGGGGGAGTAGGAATGAACATAAACTGTGTGTAACCACGTCGATGTATTGTTTTTATCCCTAGTATTTAATAAGGCTCAAAGAAGTATAAAAGTTATAGCTCAACCAAAAATTACAAATTAATCACAAATTCATTATCATATTGGCTTCAGAAGACTATAAAGTGTACAAGTTGTATTGACCACTTTTTGATAATACAATATATCGTCGCTGTCCGATGAAAACCGCGTATGTCCATTTTGCCGATTTTTAGATTTTTTGACAGATAGAATGTCCAGGTTCATTTCCGTATACAGCATGCTTCACATTATCTAAATGACCAATGAAAAGTTGTGAAATCATGTCATCTGATTTCCACGTATTTCCATTTGCTGTCAATCACGCAGCGTATAACCCATAGACAGTATGGTATCTCCCCGCCCTGTGGAGGCATCTCGCCGGTCTCGTGAAGTTTCTCCCCGGTCTCGTCTCTGAGACCCCTACACCTGGTATTAAAATGCGATCTGTATCCAGATAAGTTATCCGGATAATAAAAAAGGCAGGTTAATGCAAGGTATAAATACGTTGTGATCGAATTGTGATCGGATCTGCCTGACCATCTGGATGTAGTCTGGCTCGCATTGTGTTCGGATCTTTACAAGTAAACGCAATCTGGTTGTTGAAACCACATATGTAGGCCTATATTTTACTCCTCCCAAAAATGCTAAAAAATAAAATAAACGAGTGAGAGCGTGTTATAGGCTATATGACATGTTATAGTCAGATGACGGCGCTACTGCGACACGCATCACCGCAGATGAGCAGCTGAGCGTCAAAATTGAAAGTAAGTCACAGACGGACGCAATCATCTTCACAATCACACAATCATCTCACACACACAATCATCTTCAAGTAAAGAAACGAAGTGATCTAACCAGGGCAGGCTGTTGCCGAGCTCTTATTGATGTAACGTTATGTCTTTGATTTTGAAATTAGCTGTAATAGCTCATATCCGACAGAATTACGGTAGGATTGTGTAAATAAAGTATCAGTCTAACATCGCCATGTCAGTGTCTGATTCATTGTCTCTTCATAGTTTGCAAGAGACATTTAATAAACTGAGCGTAGCCTATTCATCTGTCAATATGAAACGCGATTTGGTCATTCTAATTAATGATCGGAAGAACGCGTATCTACCACCGTTACTATACAATATGCACGTATGTCCATTTAAACTCGATTTTGGGTCAAATATGGATTATATCATGACACTGGCAAGAATATGGTTACATTTAAAGATGTTGTGCCAAGCATGACAACGCTGTGTTCAGCTGCTTTTGAAATTACATGTTTTTTTCACTTCCTGAAAAGTAACCGTTTTGGACATATGTTCAGCGACGATATGTTCCTTTTTGCCCTTTCTGAAGTTGGACTCTCACATTCTCCATTCACTTTCATTGCCATTCTAAACCCATATGACTTAAATAGAATGTATAGTACAATGTACAGAGTAAGCAAATATTTTCCCACTTTATATTAAGGTGCTTTAAGTACTATGCTCTTACATCGAAAAATAAGTACAATATATTATTGTGTTCCTGTTGTATTGTAAAATAGTTTTGATGCTATTGAGGTGTGATACAGGTAAGGTTAGGGACAGGTATGGTGGTGTGGGTCAGTTTAAGGGTAGGTTAAGGTGTAAGGGGAGGGTCAACTGTATAATAACAAATGTAATTACATAAAGTAATTATAGCTGTAATTACATGATGGTATTTTTAAAATATAAGTACAATGTAAAAACATGTATGTACACAATAAGTCCATTGTATAAAATTATTAATTACAATGTAAATACATAGTACTTAAAGCCACTTAATATAAAGTGGGACCAATATTTTTTTACAAACTTAATTTATCCTGGTAAATTTCAGAGAAAACTGAGCCTTTGCCATTATTACCCTCTTGACTTCTAAACTTCTAAACAGACTCTAAACTTTTCAATAGTGGACCATGTTGCCTAGATTGTATTGTTTCCATGGAAGCCATTTATCTCTCATAGGCCATGGCGTTGGGATAGTATGCAGTTGGGAATAAGGGAAGGTACTGTATATAACAACAACCAAAAAAGTAACTTTTCATTTCTTAATGTTCCTGCCTGGGACGTTAAACGTGCATGAATACAGTAGCAATAGCATGCTGATGTTTCATTTGCAACTCAGTTGACCTTGTAGATTGAGTATATCTCTAACTTGAGTATGGTGTTTTTGTGTGCGTGTGTGAAAATGTATTTCTAAAAATCAAACCCTTGCCTGGTATAAAAAGCTACAAATAGTTCACTTCAATGGCCTTCATGAATATTCACACATTCTTATGAATAATTATGATTTTATCTTGTTGAGTTTTTATCTCCCTAGACATTAACACATTGCTGTTTAAACCATCTGGACTGCTGGGCAGACATGTTTATCAGCACCACTAGTTGAACATCATGGTAATTGAATACAGGAATCATACATTACTATTGGGACATATCAAAGTTTTATATCATGATAATTCCACACTACTTTTTTTTTTGTAAGAGCATTATTTTATTTATGGATGGTGGAGGATGGAGGGCCAGGTTTAAAGAAGGTCAGGCACAGACTACACACCTTCCCTCCCAAGGTGTTTCTCTCTTCTTGCAAGTGTGATGAAATATACTGAAATGTTGTGGTTAGACAATGTTCTGTTCAGGAACAGTATTGTTATCAATTATAATCACTATCAACAGAGGCCTCGAGAGCTATAGCCACAGCAACCAAGGGGGCTTGACTTAGTTGAAGGGTCAGTTCTTCCATTCTTCCCATGTGTAATGAATGAGAAATGTTTATGTGTGTGTGTGTGTGTATGTGGATGTCTGGAGGTCACCCTGTCACAGACATGTTATTTACCCTATTTCAGACAGAGTTCAAGCTACTATAGTCTCTCTTCTCTATTGGTGCAGAAACAATTCCTGTGCTTAGCCAATCCATGCAGAATAAAAGTATGCCAGGAATGATTTAGTGTGTGTGTCATGAACTGATTCTTATTTTTCTTTGCTTTTTTTCATCTTTTTAGAACAGACTGTCTTTTTTATTTATTTATTTTGCTTGCATTGCAGATGCAGAACATGTTTGTCTAGCAGTAAAATCCTACTCTATTTCACATTAGCTGGAAACCACTGGAGACATGGCTGGAATATTAAGAAAAGCATGAGTATCAATTTGCAGATTAGTCCCTTATCCAGCTCAAAGAAATGTGAGCATGAACCAAGTCTGCAAATCATATATCTTTATCAAGTGCCATGTCTAAATCTGGAACCATTCTTCAAACCGCTTGTTACCGGGTAACACTCTGGATGGATGGCCGGTCCATCAAAGGGCTCACACATACAGACACACAAATATTCTTACGCTCACACCTATGCACAATTTACAGTCTCCAAATCACCTATGTTGCATCTCTTCAGCTTAAGGAGGAAACCAAATCACCCAGAGGAAACCCATGGAGACATGGGGAAAACATGCAGATTCCTTACAAGGCCTCCTGGCTCAGCTGGGATTTAAACTGGGGACCTTTTTGGTTTGAGAAGAGTGCTACCCACTGAGCCATCATGCCATGCGTGAATTCAAGAGGCCTGTTGAATGCAGCAGCCACATCCATTAACTTAGCATGACACTTCCACCCAGAGGATACCCAAACATGCAAGAACATGCAAATCTCCACACAGAAAAGAGCCACCCACCATTTTTTTTCTCCTGCTTGTTAACATGCAGGTGTATCCATTCCAATGGGCTCTATGCACGGTGGTATTTCCGGTGAAGGTCTAAGGATGACGGATTTCTTCCGTCCAATGCTATACCAAGAATTTATGTTGGTGTTTATACTCTATGGCTATAGACCTTATGCACCAGAGAAACGTGGATGCCGTCATTTTTAGAATATTGTCTTTGAACTTCCGTTTTTGCGGTCGCTCTGTATATTTCTATGGCATCGCTGTCGGAGTAATTAGCTGGTGAAGTGGATTAACTTATTGTAGTGTTATAGGGGTGTAACCGTACCCTCATGTCACGATTCGATACATATCACGATACTGAACTCACGATACGATATTATTGCGATACTCCAAGACATATGGTAAAAGGTTAACAAAAAATTTACTGTTGATTAAAATGCTAAATTTGATTTTACATTGTGGGTTTAAATGAATAGGCTTGGACTTGGCGCTTGTAACCCAAGGAAAATAAAAATTTTCATGATTCTGAAGCTGAAAATACAGAATTATTTTAGATGAATATGCTTGCACTCTTTCACTGGCTAGATATATTTAAAATAATTTAGGACACTTTTAGCTGGGAACATCAGATATTTTGCATTATCAGGACCCACAAATATTCCCCCATTGCATTATTATACAGTATAATCAACATTATATATAGTAGTTTAATGTAGTATTGACACTAAAACTCTGAAAACTTGAATTTTTTCTCACACAGTCATTTTTATTTTGGGGGGACTATCCACAATACATATTGTCACTATCCACATTGTATTGCGATATATTGTGGCACGATATATTATTACACCCCTATGGAGTTAACAAAAGTTATCATGAGCATTGTAATGTTTATCATAAGCATCGTAAAGCAGATGTCTTAACAAATGTCGACCGGGCAATTTTTTTTTTTTTTTTTTACGAGCAGTTCATTCATACCTATGCAAGATCGTCGTGAAAATAAAGACCGGAAGTCAAAAGACAACGAGCGCAGCGCTGAAAAGGGGCGGGGCTACGTAAGGTCTATACTAAAGAAACGCTAGTTGCCAAAACAGACGCCACTCGTTTTGTCTATGCTTCTTTGTTTATTATATTAAATTGACATAACTATATATAAAATTACATCTAAACGTATTAAAGTTTCGTTTCGAAGCCATAATCCCGTTTTCCTCGTTTTTTCGGAAACTGCAGCCTTGTGTCAAATGTGGAACTTATGCGTGCATATAGCCCATTGCTAAACTGTTGGTTAGCAGCATCACTCCACAAAAAAGGAAGATATTGTTTACAGTGAGCTGCTGACTGCAACACCAGTAGGGTCTCGCATGTTCTTCTTTAGCTCCAGCAACTGACTATATACAGTATATTACACACACATTACTTGTGTGGGTAACACACATTACTTGTAGCCTACTACCTCCTATAACGATTCATCAATCTATCACCCATAAAATTAAATATCAGATTCCTTTTTTATCTAGGCTTTCAGTTAATGAGTTAATGGTTTGTATTAGTTCTCCAAGGCTTTTCATTTGCATGCGGGACATTCACTTTCACCTTTCTTAATATCAGCTAAGCACTGTGTTTCTAGTGGCTAGAAGAGATAAAAAGTGTTTGACTGTGTGAATAATAAACAAAATTAACTTTGTCATATGGACTATTTTCATGGTGCTTTTCTTTTCTTTTTTTTTTTCTTTTTTGATGGCAATGTCCAAGGCCATATGTTATTGGTCTTGTATGGACTCAGGAGCATTTGAACTGGGTCTGGACTCAAACTCAAAGCCGAACCTATCAACACCCAGCACTACAAAACTGCAATGTTTTTTTGTGGTCTGTGCATATGGTCTGTGTTACAAAATGTTTTTTTTTGTGGTCTGTGCCATTGAGTTTCACTGAAACACACTGTTTGTGCACTGCAGAGATTCACATGACACTGCTGTGAAATCAGAATCGATTCACCCCAAAGAAAATTAATTGTTCAGACCCTCTTCTAGTGTGTCTTGACTCAACCTGGATGAATCAAATGAGCTGGTGTCAACTACGACACTAGCCATGTTTCCATCGACACGTTTTTATCCGAATTAAGTGATATCGGATGAAAAATGCCTTATGGAAACAGTAAAATTCGATGAAATTTCATGAAAATCGACTCAAATGAAATACGTTCGGTCTCATCGGATTTTATCTTGATCGATATATACGATGGAAACTTTATTTGCCGAATAAATAATGCATTGCGATTAAGTTTTAGGCCCTTTTATGGTTGCAACACGCCAGAAGACGAGTTCATTTCCGGCCAGTCTGTTTGCGCACACATGGCGGATGTCAACAAAGACAGATGTAAGTGGACAAAGCGAAAAGATGCTTCAACCAAAGGGTTTCCGTGAACCACAATCTCCCAGAACTGATGGAGCGCTGTCGTTCCCACACCACAGTCACCTCCGCTGTCGTCAGGCATAAACGGGCATCGGCATCATCATAGCAATGTTTATAGCGTCGTTGTTTTCTTAGGTTGGTTTTGCTTGTTTTTATGTGGCTTGGTTGAATTGTAATGTAGAATGTGGTCTGTTATTTCTGGTTAACAGACTGCGGCGCTGCTAGTATAACACACCGTTGCCATGGACGCAGTTCATAGACGGAACAGACTATTTTCTTTAGCAGAAGCAATACTCGTTTTTAAATCAATAAACTTGTTTTTAAGTCAATATTTTGAGTCAAAGTATTGATTTATTTATTTATTCGGTTGATTTATATGTAATAAGCAGGATAATATATAGCGAGGCGTTTTTTTATAGCGAATACAACCCCTTCAACAACAGCCTCGCATACATTCAGCTGGCACATAAGCATTATTAGGCTTCAACTTGTGAAACATTGATCATTTGTTGGTAGATTGGGCGATCCGTTTTATCTAACAAAACTTTGTTCGCAAAAGTTTGCTTGAATGTTGTTCGATTCAGTGCGAAAATGAATGGAAACACCTTAAAATGTCTCAAATCATTTCGATATACCAATTTGATCGCAAAACAGCATGTGACGTCATTACGTACAGGTTTGTATTCGCTTTAAAGCCATTGGATGGAAACACACTTTCACCAGCTTTATCCGCATGAGTTTTATTTAACCGAACTTCAGATAATTCGATTGACAAGTGGATGGAAACATGGCTACTGACAGACTCTAGACATTGTATGAGTTTACAGTGTGTATATTCTTGAAGGTAGAGGTAGTGGACTGGCTGGGCTGCAGGCAAAATGTTCTCTCAGACCTCTGCTGTGATCTCTTTGCCCCGGGGCTCAACATTTGGATGTCACCCCAAGCACCCAGCTCTAGCCTGCAGCTCTATGATGGTCTTTCAATTGTGCCCTGAAGCCCTATAACCCTACAGGGCCTTGTAAGGACTGCAGGGCTTAGCCTCATGACTTATTCACAAAGAAACATATCAGGACATGTTGATACTTTGTCCCAGGACCTGCAAAGCCAAGCATGTCTTATTTGGCAGTTACTGTACATACATTACGCAGTCCTGACAATATCAGCTCTCCCTTTATGAAACTGCTTGCTATCAAAGCAGTTATGTCACATTAACCATGAGCAAATTCATCCTGTCTACACATGACACGGAGCCATTATAATCAGTGGTACTGTCTACACTGCAACAAATGTCTAGCAGTAAATGAATGCCTCATTCTATTTCCAGTATACTACAGATAATGCCAGCCCGTTCTCATCCTTTAACGTCATATAGAGCGCTATATGACAAAACGGCGCTATACTACGCACATGGCACCCGTTATCGTTAATATAACACGTGCTGTGAGGGCTAAGTTTAGGTGTGGGGTAGGGTGTACGTGTCATATTCACGCTAAAGGATTTATAACGTCTTGGGTTCGCGTGTTATATTAACGATAACGGGTGCCTTTAGCGTAGTATAGCGCCGTTTTGTCATATAGCGCTCTATATGACGTTAAAGGATGAGAATGCGTTGGATAATGCACTTGTGTTACTTACAGCAAGACCAATTCATTTAGAATGATAATTGTTTGAAGCAAGTTTAGATGGATGCTTTGGACTGTTTTTTTGTCCTTTTCTCTGATAATCAGGGATCATCATGTCCTCAATATCCAGGGGTTATTTTGATCATTCCTCTTTTTCTGCAGCTTTACATTGATTCTTTATTGGATATAAATCTGTGTTGTTTGTTCCCTTCTCTGGGACTCTTACCTTGATGAAACCCACTATAATTTACTCATGCTCTGAGCATTACTTTTGTCTTGTGTAAATGACCGGTTCATTGACCCTGGAGCAAAGTTAATTCTACTTATCATGACCATGATTGCAGATCATAGGGAACTAAGGTTCTGCACCACACCTCCAGTTTTCTCTACTCCGAGTGATGGGTAGAGATTAACGATTATATATGTTAGATTGAACCTGTCTTGTCCTCTGCTTGGTCGCAGTTGGCTGGAGAAAAGTGAGAAGGGCTTGATGAACTGGCTCCCTGCTGTGCATTGATCAATAATGGCGTGTAACACAAGCGTTGCTCAGCTCGTTTATGTTCAATACTCACTAGCGAGGTTGCTGTGCCGAAGGTAATGAGCCTCACTTATGGATTGCCACATTCTCCACAATCGAACAGAAAGCATTCATTTCAAAGGCCTGATCCATTGAAGAACATGACTGTATTGCAATTTACCTCAACAACAATTGGTAACAGAGATGGAGTGCTGACCTGGGCTGGGTTTCCCAAAACCATTTTAAGCTTAAGTTGATCATAGAACAAATGCCACGAATGGTCTCTATGATCAACTTAGGCTTATGATGCTTTTGGGAAACACAGCCCAGAGTGGTACAAAGCAGACAGATGTGGTTAATCTCTGTATTAGCAATATGGATTAGCAAAATTCATTCTGTTCAGCGCAATTTCAAATCTCTTAAAAACAGTTAAAGAATACATTTTTTATACATAAACTTAAATTAATAAAATTTCTTTGATTGGTTAACTATTACTTCATAATATCACAAAAGAGTACACAAAAGGCATTTTATCAATACACTATAAATCAAACAATGACTATAAAATATGCCAAAAACACAGAATCTTCAGAATACATGATACCCAAATTCAAGCTTTTATTCAAGAATCTTAATCTCCATCATTAGTTGCAACCATAAACGTCAAACCCGCAAAATGTTCCATCATGAGAAGCTAAATGATAAAGCTTCACGCCAGTTATATCAAAAACTTATTGGCTCTCGTCTGCTTTCTCACAGATTTAGAAATATCATGTTAGGTGTAGTTTGCATTTGAATGAGAAAGGCCCACAATCACTGTGTGGGAATGTTTTTCAGTGATTAACAGCCAATGTTCTCTGCATCATAAACAACTATTGTATATGAGGACTGTGAACGCAACACATCCTAATTTGCTTGACTTTGGTACCACTGTTTTTAACATTTTTGCAATAAATTAATTATTGTGCTTACACTTGCCTGTTTGATACGTTTTTCTTTAGTTTATACTGTTATGGTTAGTTTTAAAGGTAGTAGTAGGATTAGCGGCTCAAAAATTACTATTAAAGGGCACCTATTATGGAAAATTCACTTTTACATGGTGTTTGAACATAAATGTGTGTTGGCAGTGTGTGAGCAAAACCACCCTAGAATGATAAAAATCCACCCAGTGTTTTTTTTTACAATCTCAATAAATCATATGCACTGCCTCAGAACGAGCTGTTCTGAGATTCAGCTCTTTGTGACATAGAAAGGGAGACAGGGGTTTGATTGACAGTGTGGCTGTGGCCTAGACCCCGCCCTCGGTGATCTGTACACATCATCCTCCATTGTTTCAACGACGACAGCCGGTAATGTCTCTTGGAAACATAAGTGTTCTGTCGTGGACTCGTGGGTTAATCCTTTTGTTGTGGCTTAAAAGTTAATCCTCAACCGAGGATCGTCATCTACTGTTTGCGATCCACCGTCACCTCCAGTAACAGTAAGTGTGTTTTATGATTTTTGAGCAAATAGTCTTTTCAGTCAATGTCAGCCAATTCAACAACAAATGCGTCTAAAGTTGTTGTCATCGTAGGATGTCTGTGTAGGCTATATAATTTAAACCTTGTTTGTATAGTGTGTAACCACACGTTTATATACTATATTTAAAGATGATATTGTATTAAAAACTGCATATATGTTGTTGTTCTGTATGTTAGCCATCTCCTCACACATTTGCCACAGAAGCACCTGTATGACAAGTAAACATGACGCCACAGGTCCCCGTCCCTCGCATAAATGTAATTTCGCTTGTACGTAGCAAACTTTATCACAGTATGTGTATGTAATTTAAAAAAAATTGCGCCAGCATTAGTGTTTATGTGTGTCTGTGTGTGTGTGTTGCACATGCCCATCATTTCAAAGGGAATGCGATTACAACGCTAAAGTACATAAATGTATCAAATAACAACGCATTCTCACCCCAAGGCGTCACCTTTGACCATGCTTCATTATATTTGACGTTTTAGGCGCCCTTTAGCGTCACTTACATGACGCGATCCTACGGCGTCATCTAACTGACGCTAAAGGAAAGCGTCAGTAAGAGGATGCGGTTAGGTTTAGGTGTGGGGTGGGGGTAGGGTACACGCGATCCTAGGGCGTCATCTAACTGACGCTAAAGGGCGCCTAAAGCGTCAGATATTGAAGCATGTCCAAATGCTTCCCAAGGCGTCAGTTAGGTGACGCCTTGGGAGTGAGAATGGGCTGCAAATAACCATACCGAGACGTACTGGTCCATTCTCATTTATGTTTATTCTGCCGGAGTCTCTCCGTACTATTTATATATTCCGATTCAAACGTACGCTGAATGACATTCAAAACAGCGCGTCTCTCACTCTTTTAGCCCTTCTGCTTACCGACTGCCATAGGTATCAAGTTACGCCCTCATCCAAAGGCAGGGCGGGGATGTGCAGCTCATTTGCATTTAAAGCCGTATACCTCCGAAACAGGTCATTTTTAAGCAGGCCCCAAAATAAATTAACTGTGGGGTATTTTGAGCTGAAACTTCACACATTCTAGGGACACCAGAGACCAATAATACATCTTGTAAAAAGGGGCATAATAGGTGCCCTTTAAATTGGGGTTTGTGGTGGGTTAAATGGTGCCCATTATGTTCAAAAATGTTATACTAGGTAGCTTGTAATAACCAAACTTAACCCCTTAAGTGCCCCCCCCCTCTTTATTTTAATAGACATGAAATATATAATATATATGAATATATGAAATATAAAATAGATATATTTGTAGAAGTGAAACAAATTAAGAAAGTGAAACAGAAAAAAAGTTAGAAGTTTTGAGTTAATGAAAATCTACAATGTAAAAAAAATAATTATATATTTTTTTATATAAAATATATATTTTCAAAACATGTTGGACTCTAAAACTGCAAAAAAAAAAAAAAAAAAAAAAAAAATCAGATAAAAAATCTGATCAAGTTGTGTTTCAAATTTTAGGTTCATATCCCCAAAAATTAGCTTTTAGAAAGATTTTGTTTGGGAATAGTATGCCAAACTTTTTCAGGTGACAGCCAGACTCGATTGATATGAGCCATTTTTTTCCACAATTTTCATACAATTTATGAAGTAGACATCCTATTTGGAAGTAGTATTGGAAATTTGGCAGATTTTGATATGAATTAAACCTCTAAGCAACGCATAAAAATAACGTATTTTTCCCAGTTAAAAGGAATACATTTGTGTTCTTTGAATCAGGTGGCGCAGTGATTTTTAGCAAATGGCCCCATATGCCCTCCCTGGCTCCTCCATTGGGTATTGCCAGGCAATTGCAACCTGCCACACATATCAGAACAATGCTTTGAGAGCTAAGAGAGCACAGCAGTAATGCATTTAGAGCTGTGCAGGCTGGGGAATTGGGAGCTTCTTCTCTCCTCCTTCTTTTCTGTCTTTCTCTTTCTTTTTCTTACTCGCTGTCTGATGCAGGTCGATTATGAATTCTGAATCGGCCTCTGTGAAGTGTGAAATTTCTGTATTATGCATCACGTACATAGACGATCGAAGCTTGTTTTGTTCAACAGCTAGTGGAAAACCCCATTGTTCTCTCTTACAGAAGGATCTGGCATGTGAATTTCACTCGGCACATACATTTGTCATTCAGGAAGACTTTTTAATGGCTCCATAAAACCAAAGAGCTCATGTTAATAATAATAAAATCCGTAGTATACTAAAGCTTAGGGAATTCTGATTTGACCCTGCTATCCACCTTAGTTTTAACATAAGAGCTGGCATGGCCATTTGTAACTTGAATGCTCAAAGCTTCCGTTAAACCAAAAATTACCTACACCAAAACAGTTATGCTGCTTTATATTGCAAACTGGTATTTGTTATCTTATTTTAATTTATTATCATAATCATAACAGTGTTTCCCCTAAGATTTTTTTTCAGGGGTGGGTGGTAGACCCCCCAAAACTACTAGTGTCGCATTATGGATATGTGGTGTACAATGTTTTTGAAATTAATTTCAATTAATTGAAATCATGAAACTTATACAATTATTAAACTTATACAACATTTATAAACATTTTTTTTATCCGCCTCCTCAAAACAATGGTAGGGGAAACAACTACATAAACTATGGAAGCTTGTTTCCACCACTGAATAAAAAAAGAAGTACGTGCGTAATATAAACTTGCAACTGCCAGTTAAGTCTGAATTGCAAGATATAAACTTGCAATTGGAGTTATAAAGTCCGAATTGCTAGATTGGGTGCTCAATATTGACAAAAAGGTGATATTGCGATATCGATAATAAATATCACAATATCGGTATTAATTTCGATATTTTTTAACATATGTAAAACTACAAAAGTTACGGGAAAACGCATCAAAAAAGATTAATAAATAAAAAAAGTTTTCTTACAACATAAGTTTTATTTCAACTGACTATATATATATATATATATATATATATATATATATATATATTTATTTGTCTCTTATGCTCTTAACAATGTGATTACACGAAGAAGAAGAAAAAAATGTTCTGGGCCTCAGGAGGATATTAGGCTACAATAACAAATGTGTCTTCTGAGTGACAGTCCACCATCAGGCTAAATACAGGCTCTTTAAAGCTACACAAAATGTGTAAATGTTATTGAAATAAACAGACAGCCCACATCCCTGTTTTGCGGTTTTTGGAAGATGTGTTACAGTTGAAATTGTTGTCGTAAAGGCAAGAGCATTCCAGACGAAACTGGTCAAGTGTAAATGCATCTCGATGTTGAAACCACATATGTAAAAATTACTCCTCTCATAAACGCTAAAAATGAGAACGTGTTACAGGCTACATGTCATGTTATGGCCAGATATGACGACGCGCACAACTGCAACACGCATCACCACAGATGAGCAGCTGAAAATCTCTTCATCAAGCCAACGCGCAAACTATCGCATATCAAAGTGAAAGTCGCAGACGCTTCACACACAATTATCTTCATTACAAGTAAATAAACAAAATGAGGAAAGGACTTTGATATAGCGCGGGAATTGAAGATCGGATTTTGATAAAAGTATATGTGTGAAAATGAATGAAGTTGCCATGTGGCCTGATGTTTATATTTGTGCGCTGGTGTGTGCGTCGAGCCGGCAAGTGTGTATGTGTGGGGACTGTGTGGTGTAGAGCAAGGGAGAAGTGAGAGAGTGACGGCGATTAGCTTTGGAACGAGTAGCGACTCTACAGTCATATTGAGAAAAACAAAGTGGCTTCCATGTTCTTTCTGACCAATGTGGGAAATCTGTAGCTTGAAAAGTTAACCCTCTCCTTGATTTCATGTTGTTTATGGAGAAGGAGAATCAGGAAATGATTCAGGGGCGATGCAACAGTGCACGTACTGTAGGACCGGACGCATCATAAACAAAATATCACATAAATATTGTGAGACTTTTGATATATATCGACATATGATATCAATCAGCGTGATATCGTGATAACGATATTGATTTGTGATATAAAGTCGCAATCACTCAGAATGTATTTCCAGTGATTCTGCTGTGACTTAGTGTATCGGCACAGGCCGATATAGAAGCCTGATACTGCAAGACTATCAAATTCATTTGTCTTTCAGAGCAGGGAATCACAGGAAGTGTTAGACTCAAAGTTAGTCCTGCTGATGAGAAGCTTCCAAGCTGAGTAAAGGTAAGGGGACATGGGCAGTCTCACATTTATGCCTTCCTCTCACTCAGTGTGATGGAAGAACACTTACCACTGTGCTGAGCTCCCTGCTCTTAGGGAAGCATTGACTGAAAGCTTTTCTGCACATTAAAGATACAAGTGCACAGCAGGTGTCATGCTCCAGGAGTGATAATTTTCGACTAATGTATTATTGCTCCGTGCCGTGCCATGTGTTTGTGTATCATGTGATGGCATTAACTGCTTTAATGAAAGGTCTCAGGAACCCTACTTCCTTTTATTTTGACATTTCACAAACTTCACTGTCATTTGTACCTTGTTGAAGGAAGCCTTATTAATCTGATAATTCCAGCTCTAAAACCTGATTGGATGAACCTTGTTCAAAGTATACTGAACACACACCTGTACCCACACTTCAGTTGAATTCTTGTGAATTTACCAAGTTGATAGACATGTGACTTGGCAAAATTTAACAGTTAGGTCAATTCACCTTTGGCTAAGCCACGCCCTAGAATGTAGATCGACCAATCACAGCGCAGCCAAGAACGAGCTCCCACAGAGGTCGGACACTTTTTCACAGCGCTCCATTGACTTTCAACACAGGCGTCTCATACTTTTGGTCTCGGCAGGCTATTACCGTCGTAGTTTTATCCAAAATATGGTTAAACGTTGTGCCTCGGGCACTTGTAATACAGATGCGTGTTTCCCAGAGAGGTTGGAGGGGGGTGTCCATTTTTTCCCTTCCCAAAACCGAAGTAAAATCCTGAAAAGTGTCGTCTTTGGATTAAACGTCCTCCTGTATGGACTTCCTCAGTCAGCTAAACCCCGCAAAGATCAACAAGCACATCTTTTTTTTACTTCTAACCTCACTGTGAGTGTGAACTTATACTAGTTAGACGGTTTTCTAATGTTTTAGTTTATGATTTCGGTTCTCATACCGGTAGTTGATACGTTAGCACACGCTGCTAATAAATACAACGTTATACTTGTGTAGTCCGTTTGCTTTGTTATAACGATTATAGAAGTGAATAGAGACCTACCCAGCTTTGCATGAACAGTGTTGCTCCCTGAAATTGTTAGTCCCAGCCTCCGTCTCGATTAGTAGGAAGTGCGGTGGTTCATTTTTTGACTGTGACCGGGAACGTTATGCTTTTTCCTCTATTTGGATGCCTTGTTGTTTCTTGCGTTTCACCTGTATGTCTTGAAAATGGCCTTCGAACGCATATTGCAGCCACTTATGTCTACTTCTATCGGATACTTTATTTGCTGCTTTATACAAGTTTGATAGCATTTCAGCAGGAAGAGCTGTTACAGCATAAGCCATGCAGAGCGCAGATGAAGTTTGACGGATGTAGCAACAGTAACTAAGGGGGGCAGGGCTTAGCCAAAGGTGAATTGACTTGATTACTTGGCATAAGATTGTTCTGAATGAAACCTATACCTGAAGTCATAGTTTCCAACGAACTTTCACAAATAGCATTGCGAACTTCTGTGGTTGGAACTATGGCTCTCTACCTGTGGTTAGAAGCATAGTTTCTTGTTAAATTTACTTACATTGTAGACTCACAATGAATAGGCCCATGTCACGAAAAAAATTCAAGACCGGAAGTGCGTCTTTTAGTAGGGATACGGCTCTTCCGGTTAGCTTTTTACAATGGTGGAGCCCGATAGATACCGCTGGACCAAATCTCTCCGCAACCTGCCTTAAGTCACATATGACGATGTGGTTTGGATGGTAAATGAAAACTCTCTAGTGGGAAAGCGTAAAAGCTGTTATGGCTGTCTACGTCCTGATGCAGAGCAACCCGGTACACTACAACAACAGCTGCGGGTAGCTTTAGCTGTTCGCCAGTAAGGTAAACGTTTCTATGGTAACAGCAAGTTAGACCAATCAGCAGACGTTGCTGCTATTTTTAGGATTGTGGGTAGTGTAGTTTTTTCATAAGATTATGGATAAAACGTGTTTTTTTCTTAAAACAAGGTTGATTCCATGTGCACTTATAGCTTCAACAGGAACAAAAACCTTTGTTTCACAATCTCATAGCTCGTGGTCCGTCTACCTCGTCTAACAGAAATACTGTTGACCGGAGGTTCTGTATCCCTACTCTGCGTTCCGGAAGTAGGAAGTGTGACATAGGCCTATCATCAAATGAAACAAACGACTGGGAACAAAAACATGGAAGAAGTCATAAGATGCCATGGTTGTTACAGCAGCGTTTCAGACAAATTACGTTGTGGAAGAAATCTGCTGACTGAATGAACTGCATGTATATGGGAGTAAAGTGTATGCCATGCTACATGTTTATGTGATAATCTTTTTTTAATGTATTTTTTTTTATAAACTAGCAGAAGTTATTACTCCTGCATGTGATATCATTAATGACAGTCCTATATTGTTGAATCAAAGAGATTTTTTGACAGGTAAATCCATGTAATGCTGCAGTGAGTTATCGTTGTACAGCAAACGCACTCCAGACTGGGCAATGCTTTTGAGAAAACTCTTGCCATTTTTGTCTGCTATATGTAACAGGTGCTCCATGAAGAACATGTGGGCAGTTTGTGGATGTCTCAGGCTTAGACTTTTTGAAAACCTTCTGCAGGTTTGAAATATAGGTGTTCATTACTGTTATCACCAGTCAAAAAAGATGCCAATATCGGTCTTGAACTACGATGTAACAAAGCAGAAGACTTGAAAGATCACATCAGACAATGGAGATTAGCAATGCAAATGTCCTCTATTTAACACACTTCTCCTTGCTCTGCCTTGAATCTCAATGAAAGCAAATGATAGCTCGCTACTGATTCAAGCATGCTTAGTTGACTTGTAAATATTGTTTTTTGTTCGGTACGTGCCACCAATAAGTGAACAATTTGAATATTGAACTGTGTTATTATGCAAGATGTGGCCAAGCCCTTGTTCTGACGATGATGTCAAGTTAATGTCACATTTTATGCACAAACTTAATATGTTTATTTACAGTGAAGATGCAATTTTTTTTTATAGCGGTTCGCAATGCATATTGTCTATAATAATATCCTGATTGTTGTTTTAACAATGCGTGATCTGATATCGAGTATGTCCCTCACTTTACTAAAACACATCTAGAGTGCACACATACACTATGTGATAAGGGTTAGTGCGCTTGCACATTTAGTGCATGCTTTCACTGTGTAATTGAGTCTATAAAAATGCATTTAGAATGCCCTCAATGTTAAAGATAATCGATTTAAATAGTTAATATCATATGAATTAGTGCCATTTTTTTACTCCAAATATCAGCGTAATTACAAATGTAATATTAATTGTATATAACAGTTCAATAAAAAGAAGTTAATGTTAAGTGACTTGCAATATTTCTTGTGTTTGCTCTATTTCGTCTATGAAAATAGCTCCAATTAAAAGCCACAGTACTTTTTTGCGTCTCTGAGCAACACGCAGCAGTGTTTTTCGTTACTGAATGAACTAATCATTTGGATACATTATTCAATGACTCACTGATTAAGACAAATGCTTTGTTCCTGAATGAATCAGTCGTTCAGTTGAAACTCAATGACTTGCTCATTAACAGTGACTTGCTGCCATCTATTGGTGGTTTTAATTTCACATTTAAAGTATCTTTTCATTTTTTTTAAAATCATTTCTAATATCAGTATTCAATGTTTTATGTTTAAAACATCAAAACATTATTTGTAACTGCTGGTTTAATGCATTCATGTCCCCTCTGAGCTGCATTAAACAGTCGCAATGCACCAATGCAAGTTTTCCAGGTTTTGTTGATACTGATTTAATTTGATTGATAATAGCCCTATTGTTTCTCATACTAATTAGGCTAAATGCATTGATTAAATGTTAGAACCAGACACATCTAGGTTTTAAAAAAAATGTGTTTATAAAGGTAAAAATGCACATTAAAGGTAAAAATCTATTTAAACTTGTTGGAAAATATTCTGTTATTGCTGCAAACTGACCACCACACAGAATATGAAGAATCTCAAAAGTGTTTGGGGTCAGCTTATCCAACACAGTCTCATGAAGATGCGTATCTATACCACGAGTGTCATTTCTCGTGGCATTTATACGCCAAAAGTGTTTTTTTCGTGTATATGGTACGCATTAAAAAACCCTGGGTTAGGTTTAGGGGGGTGGGGAGTTCGTGTGTATTATACGCAAAAAAGTGCGTATAATATGTACGCGAAAATCGCGTGCCAAATACACGCAAAAACTGCTTTTGGCGTATAAATGCCACGAGAAATTACATTCGTGCCATAGATACGAACTTTCATGAGATCGGGCTGGCTTATCACAGAGGTCCTAAACCTGCTAAGGTACCAGCACAAACACACTATATGTAACTTCTTGTCAATATCGCACAGCCCCACTTTTTTCATTAATTTCCACCACCAGCTGTTTATAAACTAGAACTCGAGCTTCGGCAGGGTGGTGCAGTGATGTGTAATTCAGGACGCACATACAGTATCTGTAAAGTACCTATATGTCAAAGATAGAAATGCAGCTTGTACAGTCACCTCACATCCTCCCTCCTGTCTGTCTGTTCCCATTGTTTTTCTGAGCTGCACTCAGGCTGTAGTGTGTCTTTTCAAGTGTGTGTGTGTGTTTTTTTTTTTTCATTGGCTTTGTAAGCTGTAGTCTCCCCCAATCAGTGAATGAAAGCTGGAGTACTGCGCTCTCTCTGTTGTTATCAACAGATCTGTATTCATTTCACACCTGCCAAAACACTTTCTCTCTCTTTTTTTTTTTTTTTTTACTTTTTTTGCTGTATCCTTTCTCTATGTGCACACAACATGGCAGTAGATTATCATCTGGATGTGTGCATGTGTTTTTGTGTTGTTCATATGAAAGCACACTATAGTTAGTGGTCACCGTGGGTTTGTTGCATTATTTTGAGTTGCTGGTAAAAATATATATTTAAAATGATGATGTTGTTCTGAACAGCAGCCATTATAAAGTATAATAGCTCTCCTGGTAGGAAAGTGTTGTGGTGGTTTAATGGAAGGCAGAGGGCTTGTCATAAACAGGTGTGTGGTGTGTTTACTAAGCTGCTGTAATGGCACGGTCATTATGATAATGGCCCAGGATGGATGTCATAGATCTGGGTTGTCCCTTGCTTGTGTGTTTGTCTTGTGAGAGCCCAGGTGTGGGCCATTACTGTATTGCAGGACTTTGCTGCAGTTCTAGTCAGAACAAAGCTTGTTTGGGCCACATTCAGCATAAAGTGTGCTCTATTTTGCAAGTGACCAATTGATTTTAATCAGTGTTGTGCCTGAACGCGTTCGATGAACGATAGATAGTTCATGAACGTGTTCATATTTTGGGTGAACGTGAACTGAACGTACTGTAATTACTGCCTGATGAATGTTACTGTCAACACGTTCATTCTGGTGTCTGTGAACTCACACTCTCTCAGTTTAACTTTGTACAATAGGGTGCCAGATTTCTATAGAGCTAAAACACATGTAAAGGCCTTAATATGTAGTGTAAAAACACCCAATCTGGCAACCCCAGCCACCAGTGTTGCACCGTGGCCGCCATCGACAAAGCAGCGAGCAAGGAGGCGTCGTATCATCATTTAAACGGATTTCATGATGAGATCGGTGAGGATGGGAAAAATCGGTAACACTTTACAATACGGGTGCACTAATAAGCATTAATTCATGCTTAACTAATGCACAGAAAATACTGAATTAATGTGTGACTAATGATTATTTAAGCTATTCATTAATGATTACCACATTAGGAACTAATTAAGAGTCTGTAAGGTTAATGTATTAGTTCATACATGAATTTTTATTAATTAAATTTGTAATTTTGGTTTAATTCCATAACTCATTTTTTTTAACTAATATTGTTAATTAATATGTTAATTACCAGAATGAGCCAAAGCCTTGTATTTCAACTTCCAGAAAATATGACAGGTACACTAATATGCATTAATACATGATTAATTACTTTATTGTTAGTGCAAATTCATGTGCAAATTACTACAATTACTAAATGACTAGTTAATAATGGTGTGCCCCAACAAGTAAAGTCATAACATAATGATACCTTTGCAAATCATTAGCTAATGATTAATTAAAGCAGACAACTGGAAGTTGAAGTGCATAGCTTTGACTCATTGTGGTAATTAACACATTAATTTACACTATTAGTTAATAAAATATGTTATTAAGTAATCAATACACAATGACACATTGAATTAATAGCAATTCATGTATTACTTAATCTATTAATCATATAGACTCTTTATTAGTTGCTGATGCCGTAATCATTAATTAATGGTTTAGTTCTTCATGAGTTATACATTAACTCATGATTATCTGTGTGTTAGTTAAGCATGAATTAATGCATATTAGTGCACCCGTATTGTAAAGTGTTACCGAAAAATCTTACATTTCAGTGCAAACTTTGCTCGTCGATAAAATAATTGTTGTCTGTGGTTGTATATGGGCTGTGGCAATAAAAAAGCTCGCAACATGGAAAAAAAGAACTATGAATGAACTAGTTCATTTTTTGAAGTATGAACTATGAAATGAACTAGTTCATTTTTAAAATGTGTCAACTGAACTTTGAACTAGTTCATGTAGAAAATGAATTTTCCCAACACTGAATTTAATATAAATTTAAAATGCATTTTATTTTATGACAGTGAAGATCGAGAGAGGAACAAGCCTGGATTTCATGTTGTGTTTTATTATATGTGACAGCAGTCGTCCGTGAGTGGCGTGGCTCTTCTCGTCCAGGCCTGGCCTCTCTCTATATTCACTGTCGTCGCTCATCGTCAATCACGCCACCAGCCTCGCGCCGTTCTCTCACAGCCCCCGGCCTCGCCCTGCTCGCCACAGTCACCTTTGCTTCGATTATTTAGTTATTTATTTTATAACCAGTGGTGATACAGATTACCAATGTATATTTACTGCAGTCAATTTAATATTTGTCGTAACAGGTTGAAGCATTGTTTTTTCTAAGGGACTGTTCACACAGAATAAATTTTTTTCCATCCCACTATGCTACTTTTCCATTGTTTTTCAAGGTAAACGTGCTAGACGGATGTCTTTAAAGGACAACTCTGGTAAATTTTAACATTGAGCTCATTTTTTGTACATTTGGAGGGCTGTCAGTACAGACAAAAATGACAAAAAATCTGTGTTGCCTAAACCTTGTTATCCTCTTTTTAAAATTCACACCCTGTTGACTTCAATGGGGCATGTTCTAAACCTGCTTTTAGGCTCTTAACATCCTTGATTTGTCATTGCAAGTGCACAGCCATGCGAGTCGTGTTATTTAGAGTAACCACGGTCAATCTGACTGCAGTAGATGTGAAATATATGAATAAAAATTATGTTAATTCAGCCAGCTCACATACCTCTTTTTGCTTCTTTTTTTCGGTCGAAGTCCAGAGTAATCGATTGTCGTGTTCAGGCACGTGATCATTGGCGAATATCATCTCAAACCTACCACTGTGTGGTGTTCTGAGAATATCAGCTCAAATGGATAGTTCATCCGAATGATCACGCGCATGAGATTGACTACTGTGGGCTTCGACCGAAAACAGGAAGCAAATAGAGATATGTGAGCTGGCTGAATTAACATCAATTTTATTCATATCTTCAAATCTACTGCAGTCAGATTGACCGTGGTCACTCTTAATAACACTACTCATATGGCTGTGCACTTGTAATGACAAATCAAGAATGTTAAGAGGCTAAAAGAAGGTTTAAAACATGCCCCATTGAAGTCAACAGGGTACGAATTTTAAAAAGACTATAACACGGACATAGGCAACACCAATTTTTGGCGTTTTTGACTGTACTGACAGCAGTCCAAATGTACAAAAAACGAGCTCAGTATTAAAATTTACCGGAGTTCTCCTTTAACCTGATGTCTTTAATCTTTTTCAGTGTGACACGTCATTCTAAAAATGTGACGCTCAAATTAAAAGAAGTTTGACACTTCTGTCAAACTTCATGCCTCTCTAGAGCTTTTTTTTCTGTCCCACTGACCTGCTTTTCACGTTTCTAAAGCAAAAACGCATTCTGTGTTAACCAGTCCTAAGAAAAATGTTCAATTGTAAATATCACAAATAGTCAGGAAATTGGCTAAACTGAGACAAATACTGTAGATAAAGTAACGTAGCATGGAATAGCCTTCACACTTGTTTTCTTAAAATGTTACAAGCTCCAGGTAAATGTGGGTAAACTTTTAGACATCTTATTGCGGGAAGAAGAGTCAGTGTTGCTCCACTCAATGTTGATGGCTTCAAACAGTTCATAAATATCCTAGTTTGTTTGAGTTTAATGTGAGACAAAATATTCGCTATAGACCTTATTCAGAGAAGCGCCATGACAGGTATGAAAGTGAGGCTGTGAGGGATCGCCGAATAAAGCGGCTAGATTACTTACAATTTTCCACAGCTTACATTGTCTGGAATTTTTTGTCTACTGACATTTCTTTGAAAGATATTTTTCCAGTGTTTCATGAGCAGAACAATCCAAAAACATATTAAATAACAGTACAGCCCATTGAAAGGATGCAAGTCTATCCCTCACAGCCTCGCTTTCATTCTCATTAAAAATCAAAGATGGCGTTGCCGTGAATAAGGCGTAGTTCAAATCGGGACATTAGCGTGATGGACTCGTTCTCAAGCCACTTCTTGGTTGTCTTTGCAATTTTGGCAGGAGGATTTTCTTGTTTAAAAATAACATCTGATCATTCCCCGTTTGATAAAAACGTTTCATTTTTGGGAAGCAAGCCATTCTGCAATATTCTCCTGCATTCCAAAGCATTAAATTACTTTTTACAGTGAAGCATCCCACCAACACCAGCAGCTAAAAGGCTCCCTACTCTTCCTCCATGCTTCACTGGGTTAGAGACACATGTATTATTATTATATTATTCAGCAGTGTTTCTCAAACCTGTCCCGGAGGACCAACAGCCCCTGCACATTTTGTATGTCTCCCTATATTTGAAACACCCATTTCAGGTCACCCATTTCACCCGAATCAGGTGTGATAGATGAGGAAGACATACAACATGTGCAGGGAGGTTTGAGAACCATTGCTCTAGAGCAGTGGTTCTCAAAGTGGGGTCCGCGGACCCCTGGGGGTCCGCGAGCTAAAGCCAGGGGGTCCGCGAAATAATTTACAACCTAACGTTTTTTTCCATGCTATGAGTCATGTTTTCTTTATCATCTGAAAACATGCTGTTTATTCCTAAGTAACTTATATAAAGCATTTAACATAAAACAATACAAAGTAGACACTTAAAGTTTTCTATAGATAGATAATCTATGTCTTTGCGTCAAGTAGACTATTCGCTGCTGTTGATTTTGCGGGACGTGCGCCAGAAAGGAGACAGAGAGACGGCATGAACCCGCATCCGGTTCTTTTCTGTATTTTTAAAAGGCATGACATTTTGTAGTCATTTATAATGTAGCCTATACACAAATAAAAAAATGGACACTTTACCGTTTCGGATGATGCACTCTTGTCTTATCTATGACCATAAATAAGAGTATTCCTGTTTCCAATGCTGAGGAAAAATTCCCATGTAATTGCGCGCCGGCGTCTCGCGTGCGCGCACAATAGTCAGTTCTAGCACTGCTACTGTAGATTTGACATTAGAAGTCTGATCATTATCAAAATAAAAGTGCATAGTGACAGGGCCGTACCCACAACTGAGGTTGCAAGGATGCACATCGCGATGATACTGACCTTCTCGTCTGAGGTGCTTCAGCAGACTAACAACGATAGCTCGTCAATGTCAAAATGTTTGAGTCGGAGTGAACTCAAGGTTCCCCGCACGACGTTTCAGTCAACGGTCATAAAGTGCGAGATAAGATGTAGGCCTTAATTAACATAAACTAAACAGCTGTTTTAGATAAAAGTTTTAAAAAACGACTGAAACAATCAGTTTGCAAAGTATTAATCAAGCTCAACTTTAACAAAGGAAAAAGCAGGTCAATAGAAACATACTGTGCCCATGAGATTAACATTATGGATTCATATATTTAACATATACTGTATGTTTTTTTTTAGCTAATTACAGTAGCTCAAATTAACAACGCACGCACCTATTAAACATAATGCCATTATCATTGTATTTATAGGCTTATGGGCTTTATTTGTGTGCAGAATAGGCCTAATTATTGAAACATTTCTCTTTTAAGGCCATTCCTGATTGGAATATGTGATTGTGTTTCGTGACATCTTGACAAAAAAAAAAAATGTATGCCACTGACTGACATGCTTCTACTAAATCTAGTTATCCAATTGTGGGGCCTTAAAACACCTTAAAATACACATGTGTAGATCAAGAACATCAAAAATTCCTAAGTGAGGGATCCTAACTAAGTGATTCCTAGCAAGATCACTTTCGTTACCTCAGTAGGCTATTTAGAAATTCCTGCATAGTACCCTGGGTGGAGACCATTCATTTTGTGTAAAAATATTTCATTTGCCGCTCACACATTAACTTTGTGCTCAATAACTGTTATAAATATGAGGGGGGTCCTTGGAATTTTTTTTCCCCTGAAAGGGGTCCCTGGCACCAAAATGTTTGAGAACCCCTGCTCTAGAGCATCACCATGCAACTTTGTGTTTCATTATTCATCACTACACACACAACTTCCACTGTTCCATTCATTCTGTCTTTGAAGGCTTTCTGAGACAGCAATGGCTTTTTAAGTAGTGCGTTAAATTATGCTTACATTTTGTAATTGTCTTTTTTTTCTTTTGCCCGAGAGTGTACATCACACATCCCAGTTGTTATTAGAACTATTAATAATGTATTTCTCTCAAATTTATTGTGCAGAGATTCCCACAGATTTCCAAATGTGGTTTACTTCCTAATCCAATATTATCATATTTTACAATTTAACTTAAAATTGTATGTGTCAACCATTTCTGTAATGCATCTGACTTGAGCATGATAATATTAACTCCCTATGGTTTTGGGTGCTATTTTTCAGATACCGATTGTGGTGCCATTTATCTGTTGACTCA
Organism: Pimephales promelas; assembly: GCF_016745375.1. The sequence continues at coordinate 10,822,124 of NW_024121133.1, forward strand.
ATATTCACAACAGAAAAAGCAAATCAAAACAAAAATAATCAGCCTATACTTTGGCATGCACCTGCCATTTAGGTGCTTTTGTGTGTGCACATGTAAGCATCAATCAGACTCATTTCTGATAAATTATCTTAAGACGTAGAGCGTTGGTAAAACATACCTAGCTGTTATTAGGCGCGTTTCCATTACAGATTTGCGCAAAACTTTTGTGATATTTTCCAAATGTCGATAAAAAACTATTGCGAAATGACAGTGGTTCCATTAACCGATGTGACTAAAACATCTTTTTCCCCTCATGTGATAAGTCATTCCAAAAATCATGGCAACAGACGTTGGTAGGTTTAAAACCTATATCACAGCCATGCACCGCACATTATTATGATTAACAGAGGAGACGGGGTTTGTTATCCAAGCATTAATGGCAGGGAAAGACACAGAGTTTTTTGGTGTTTCTCCCTCGAGGTCTTGATGGCATTTCTTTGAGGTTTAGAGTCCAATAGGTTATATTCCTGTAATTATTGTTTCTTTTTTAAATGAATTTAATAAAGAACTCTGTCTCTTATTATGTCCAAACGTTCATTGCTAAACGAAAAATGAACGGTTGTTATATTTTTAAAACGAAAAGTTGAACACCAACATTTTAGTTTGACCACACCAATCCTGCGCTATAAATATATCAACGAATTTTCAGATAGTTGTTTATGACTTTTTGCCCCCTTTAAAAACGTTTAAAATATTCACAAATTAATATGGGAAAAAATGTAGATTTTACTGGATTTCTAAGGCCAAATTAAAACCTGGAAATGATTTTTCCCGCAGTGGTGTATATGCGAGTTATCATAAATGCGTCTGAAAAAATAACAAGCTAAAAACTATCTCCATCTCCGGATGCACCTTTTGAGAGAACTGCACCTTTCATACGGATTACATAATCAGAAGGTATTAGCTTCCGATTCGAATTTGTTCTTTTTAAAGTGGATATTTAAAGCTTTACTCTACAAAGGCTATTGTTTCAGTTCTCGCGCTCCAGTTCATGAAGACAATGAAAGCGTGCCTGATTGTTTTATTTTATTTTACAAAAGCACAACATTTTCTTGTTATTGTGACATTACGCAAATAAAAGGAATTGCCAGAAATGTTAGAGTATGTAAAGTCGTTTCCACTGTTGATAGGAAAATGCAAGTGTTCACGGCGCGCCCGTGGTCAAAATTGTGTGTTTATTTGTGATAAACTTACCCCTATTATTATTATTGTTGTCCAACCTGTACTATGAATGAGATGTGACGAATTGCTTTGTTTCTTTTTTGGATAAAAGCGTCTTCTACATTTGTAGCCTAATAAATGTTATAATAGGCTAATGATGATTATTATTTTATTTGCGGACACAGACCCTAAAACAAGTCAGTCTTCTAAGTCAGGTGACTGTAATTGCGCAAAACCCATTTCCATTGCAGTTTTGCGAAAAATTCCTTTTTCGAATTGCCTGAAAAACCTCCTTATGCGAGCGTAAAAACTTTTTTGCGCGTTTTTGTGAAATTGACGTGTTTCCATTGAGCGTGTTTCAATTTGCGCAAATTGAAGGGTAATGGAAACGCAGCTATTGTCATTAGGAATCCATATGTAAAGTAAGGCAGGGTGAAGGTTGCTGGTGGTGGTTAGTGCTGTAATGCTGTGTCTCTATTCACATGAGACTCAGTGGCTCTGTCTGCATACCGGAAAGGAAGAGTCTGTCTGTGTGACCCTAGAGAGAAACAGAGAGAGAGAGAGAGAGAGTGAGAGAGAAAGAAAGGGACTTTAATGAGTCCTTGTAATGGGTGTCCCAGTAAACAGGCTCTGGCTACTGTTATCTCCAGGCTAATGATGTCTGGCGCGCTTTTCAATTAGGACAGGAACAAGGTCACTAACAGCTCAGGCCTTAAAGAGTTTAATGCCGCCCTCGCCACTAGACTTCCACTTCATTAGTCTGAGTTGAGTCCAATAAAAATGTCAGCCGCTGGAACACAGGCCACAGCCGCATGCTACTTTCAACTCTATTAGCATGCATTCTGCTTGAAGTCCAAATGCTCTGTGTCTACTAACTGCCCGCTTGTTGTGAATCTTGTGTTTTGGTGGCGTCTGTATGAGCTGGTCTGTTCTGTGCGTTTTATTTTTAAACAGAGTTTAATCTGTCATTCACACTTGCTTAATCTCCAGTTTGAAATAGCTCCTCTTAAGCTTCAAATGATGTTTTCATGTGGAGGAACTTCCAACAACTGATCAAATTTGTTTCAGTTAGAGCTACTGATAAATATTAATTGAGAAAAATGTGTTCTGTTTTTGCTTAACATCAATTAATTAATCTCAAATTTGGAGAAAGACATTGCTTTGCTTTCCTTCACACAGTTTTTCCTAAAACGCCTGCAAGCTTTTCAGAATGTCATACTGTATTTCACCAATAAATCTCCCCCTGTTGCTGGATGAAGAGAAAAAAGGCAAATGTTCAAAAGTTTGGGGTCAGTATGTTTTTTATTTATTTAGTTTTTCTGTAAGAAATTAATTATTTTATTTGGCTAAGATGCATTACATTAATCAAAAGTGACAGTAAAGACTTTTATTGGTTACAAAAAATAATAATAATTTATTATTGTATTATATATAATAATAATAAGTGTTTCAGGAACAACAAATCAGCATCTCAGAATGAATTCTGGTGGATCATGTGACACTGAAGACTGAAGTTATTCCATTTAATGAATAAATTACCTTTTATTATATTAAAATAGAAAAGATTTTAATCAAATAAATGCAGCTTTGATGAGCATAATATTTTCTTACCAGCCCCAAACTTTTGAACAATAGTGTATGTCACACTAAATGACACTTTTACACAGACATTGGCAGAATTTGTTTTAGGCCAACAGCAGTTTCCCAGGAGGTGCTGCTTACTGGCACACATCTGTCCTTGACAAACATCCCATTTGCATGCATCAACTCACATGCTTTCTCTCTCTTTGTGCGTCTCTTTCTGTAGGAGCTGGTGGGAAGTAACCCTCCGCAGAGGAACTGGAAGGGAATAGCGATTGCACTGCTTGTTATTCTGGTCATCTGCTCTCTGATCGTCACCTCTGTCATTCTGCTTACTCCAGGTGAGCAGCCTGGGAGCAAAGGGCCCTCTAGGCCATAGCACGCTCGCACACACACACGCAATACTGTTAACAAACCAGAATGTTTCAAGTGTTATACAATTCTATTACAGACACAGCCTTTCATCTTACTGCATCCTGCCAGAACACCTTGAATGTTTTCCAAAACATATTGGCATGTACGACTGGTTTCACATATGTAACATGACCATGCAAACAAAATAAAAACATAGAAGGTTCTGGACACATTCAATGCGGCTAAACAACATAAAAATAAAGTATGTAGTAATAGACTTCAGACTCAAATGAATTGGTCACAAACAGTTTTGGTACTCAATTAATATTTTTAAAAGTAATGCTATTACTTGACTTATCAATCCCTGGGAACAGTAATTCAAGTTGTAGGGTGCAACAGGACTAAAGATGTGCCGGGGTAAAAGACGGCTTTGATTTTATTTTCCTCCAAACTATTAGAAGGCACAAAAACTTGTCACAGCACTTTCCAAAACATCCGCTTTTCAAGATGCACATGGACATTTTCTGATCCTTGACACGATCACGGGCAGCAGCAAAAAGTTGATTCTGCGCCAATTTTATCTAATATTTTATGTTTTTTTTTTGTTTGTTTGTTTGTTTGTTTGTTTTTTGTTTGTTTTTTTGTAGATTTAGGTAGCAAATTAGAATCGTCAAAATTATTATTTATATTTTGAGAAAAATGCCTTCTTAATGATTTTTTTTTTTAGTTTTGTTCAGGGTAATTTAAGTTTTTCAATAACAGAAGAATTTGTAAAAGTTGGTATTTGGGGTAAAAGGCGCCCCTGCGGTTAGGAGGATGTACACAATTAGTAACATAATAAATTACTTAAATTATAAATAGCTGGCTGACTTTTCCGTTTGCTGACATGACTCAGATGGTAAATATCATATAATAAGTTAGGGGGTCCACCTTAGAGATAATCCAACTCGATCTCATGGGAATCTCACGAATTTTACGAGGTGGCTAATTCGTAACAATTTGTACAACCTTACTCGCACAAATTAGTACGATTTTTGCTAAATAGTATATATTTTACGAGTTGGCCAATTCATATGAATTTGTACGAATGAACTACCCCTGACCCCGCCCCTAAACCTACCCATCACGTGGGTTTAGACAAATTGTACGAATTTGTATGAGTGAGGTCATATGAATTATTACGAATTAGCCACTCTTTTAATCACTCGTACTAATTTGTACAAATTGGTCGTGAGATAGCTTTGATAATCACCATATTTATAATGAAACTATCTTATTAAAAATATTAATAATATCATATAATAAAAGCATCACTTATTGGTTTCATGTGGGTTTAGACAAATTGTACGAATTTGTATGAGTGAGGTCATATAAATTAGTACGAATTAGCCACTTTTTAATCACTCGTACAGATTCGTACAAATTGGTCGTGAGATAGCGTTGATAATCACCATGTTTATAATGAAACCATCATATTAAAAAAATATTAATAATATATAATACAAACATCATTTATTGTTATCATGTGGGTCTAGAATTGTAAAAATTTGTATGACTGAGGTCATATGAATTAGTACGAAGTAGCCACTTTTTAATCACTCATACAAATTCGTACAAATTGGTCGTGAGATAGCGTTGGATAATCACCATATATGACATTAATAATATCATATAATAAAATATAAATTATTGTTATTATTATAAATCTATATTAAATTATTATGGGGTCTCCTTTGATGCTTTGTAAATAATTTTGTTACTGTAATTAAAAAAAAGAAAAAGAAAAAACCTCTCTGCCAACGAAATAGCACTAAAAGAGGCATCCAAACAGTAAAGAACAGGATTAAGCTCTCAGCAGTGGAGGAAGTACCATATATAAGTGCAGTTTATACGTGTCCAGTGAAGCCTGTTACTGGGCAATGTAAATCTCTGCATTCCCTTGCTCTCTGAAAGCCATTAAAATCTCCCAGTCGTGCTTTAAATAGTGTTCTGTGAATGCTGGTTGGCCTACATTAACTCTTTCCCCGCCAGCGTTTTAAAAAAAAAGTTGCCAGCCACCGCCAGGGTTTTTGACGATTTTCGCTAAATTTGAATGCCCCGCTGAATATTTTCTTCCATGAATATATGAAGATGATACATATAAAAATAAAGATCTGAGCCTCTGCTTAGGCAAAAAAAACGTTTTTATTTTATCTTCATCTGTTCTTTTTTTATTGCCTCTTGAACAGAGGTAGGTTTTGTCAAAAACACAACATTTTGGACAAAAAACTGAGAAAAAGGTATTTTTATCAAACAAGTGCATTTAAAAGCAGAATACATTCAGATGTTGTTTCCTTCATATATAAAACTTTCCAAAATAAATTAAAAACATAAAATAAATGTAAAATATATCAAATTTCCCAGGATGTAAGGGAAATGTAACTTTTGCAATAAATCTTCTGCCTCTGCCTCTCTGTGATCTACCTGTGAATAATGAATAATTGGAATTACAATAAACAGGCCTAGACACACACACACACACACAAATACATATTACAATGTGGTAAATGTGCACAAAGAGAGAAATAATTTGACAATTACACCTTCATATTTAGACAGCCACACATAAATGCCTGCACACACACATACATATCATAGTGTCATAATATTATACGATCTATCTGCGTCACGTCCATGGCTAGAACTTTCTGTGACAACATGTGCATCTCTCTCACTGACTACTTCGTCCCGATCAGATTCAGAATTATCAAATAAAGAGTGATCGGACTCCGAGTCCATTAACCTCCAGTACTTCAGCCATATACCTCTGCATTGTCTGTCTGATACATTCTCACTACTCCACTGTTTGAGACGATTGCAATCTGTTTCTCTGATCAAAGAGTTGCACACTCATTCAGAACATGCGCGCGGGTCTTCCTTACCGTATACCACCTAAAACACGGATACCCGGAAAATTCCGTGTTTGGCGCAGATGCGTTTTTTCATGAAACCCGGAAAATTCCGTGTTTGGCGGGGAAAGAGTTAAACTAGCAGATTCAGTCTTTGAGAAACTAATTGAGTAGTTTTGTCTGTAGTTTTGTGTTATTGCATATATTTACATATTTCTCTAATAATAAGCTCAGTGTAAAATATTTTAACGGGACAGATTGTGATGAGACACTGATTGTTTTTTTTTTTTTGTTTTTTTGTTTTTTTGCTTTTGATAATGTGTGTGTGCTCTTATATACAGTATATGGTTTATTAGGACACAAATGTGTGTAATGACATGGCTATACAACATGCATGCAGAATGTTTTCTGTGATGGGAAGGTTTAGGGGTTGGGCTTAGTGTAGTTTGCACAGTATAAAAAGAGTTCCTGTAAACCACATATACAAGTATGTGCGTGTTGTTACATCCTCTTCTGTCCATTTGGACACCTCGTCTGGCTGCAGTCTTTCACTTCAGGTCTGTCAGGCAGTCAGGCTAATAGAGCAGAGAGAATGAGCACAGGCCGTAGGGACCGAGCAGGTGGCATTTCTAGCTTGAGTGCTGATGTCACTCCAAAACTGCAGGACAGGACATTGGACAGGTCTCAAAGAAATCTACACACTTCTGCTTTTAAACCAGGTCACTTACATAAGTGCATCTGATTTAAACAAGGCACATTGCAAATAATCCTATTCTTGACGTCAACGTGACACGATTTGCAACCCATTTTACTTATACGCAATGAGACATTTCAGAGTCAAATCGAATGTTTAATGACAAAAACACGTAGAGTGGGATTTTATGTATCAGTAATTGATTGGATCATGATAAGTTGTCTCAAAATGTTGAGTAGATGGGGAGTTTAACAAAGTTTGACATAAAATAAGACATTAAGACATATTTTAATTTATATTAATCACAAACGTCAATAATAATTATCAATTATCAATAATAATTTTGCTCAAATTAAGTGGTTAAATGCTCACAAAGTTACTTTCAAAGCAGATCTAGAGTCTGGAAATGAAGTTCATGCATTTGTGTACTTGTATAGGCAAAAAACAGCGCAAGCGTCACACATGCTTCAGTGTGTGTGTGTGGTAAATGAAACTGCTGTGGTCTTCACCATTCATTCACACAGAACATGCAGGATTCGTATTTAAATAGTCTTTTTTGTGGTTTAATATTCACACTCACTTGTCTATATCACAATTTGATTTCAAGTGTACTGAACGGCTTTTTATTCATTCATCAAAAGTTCCATGACATTGCGCGTTAAACAGTCAATTTAGTTGGCATCTCCACCAAGGCTGGCTTTGCTTCGAGTTGTTTCTCCGGATTTTGTTGGTTTTAAGAAATTGAGGGCTCCCATATATATATATATATATATATATATATATTAGTGCTGTCAAACGATTAAAATATTTAATCGCGATTAATCGCATTAATGTCATAGTTAACTCGCGATTAATTGCACATTTTTATCTATTCAAAATGTCTCTTGATTTCTTTTTGTTACATTATTTTTTTCTCATTTTAATGCTCTTGTCAATATGGAAAAGTGGAAAAATTATTATTGAAAATAACATTGGAATAGTGTTCAATTTCACATTAACATATATAAATAATCTCTCACACAATGTAACACTGTCTATCAATAAAAGGGTGAAAGAAATACTGACGAGGTCCTAATATTGGCGAGGGGGTGGAGAATTCGCATCATCTGTGTGTGTGTGTGTTTGCTTGGCCATCATCAAGTGGTGTTTTTGACTGGATGTCCTGCGATGATGATAGCTCAGTTCACAACGACAAAACACAGATCACTTGGTCTTGTCAATGGGACAATATGGCAGCTTTTTAAAAGTAAACTTTCCATTCAGAATCTTAGGGCATCCATTTCGGCGTCTCGCGCTAGTCATCCACTCAAAAGTAACATTACTATTTGGCCGGCTCGCGTGTGCGGCACAAAACGTCCTCGCGCTGCGCTCTGAAACCCATTCTGTGCCGCGCGAGGACGTTTTGTTGCTTCTTCGACCACAGCGCAAACAGATCTAGACCGGAAACAAAACAACAGGCAGGTCGCACACACGTTTCGGCTTGCGAGCCGGCTTTGAGTGGATGACGCCGAAATGGATCAGGACGCATGCAAAAGCATGTGAAAAAACTACAAAGTTTGCTAGGACAAAAAGACTGTTAATCGCGCGATAAAAAAATTACCGCCGTAAAATGGGTTTGCGTTAATGCCGTTAATAACGCGTTAAACTGACAGCCCTAATATATATATATATATATATACTGTATATATATATATATATATATATATATATGCTGTGCGTCTAAGCCATAGGGTCTGAGCAATCATGAGCAAGCGAACTATTGACTTGTTTTTCCAACCAGTGGCTAGTATGCCAGTTAAATTCACTTGCTGGCTTCCCAAATAATACATTACAACAGCGATTAAAAAAAAAAAAAAAAAAACGTAAACAAAATGACTACTCTTTGTGAACACTGTTCAATGTGAGTGCCAAATGCTCGACACCACCGGTAGTTGATAGCGATCGAGCGCAGACGAGACCTGAATTGCAGACGTTACCATCAGTGTTTAAACTAAAATCATTTAAGTTTTGCCAATGTAAACATTCCAGTACAAGACGCGAAAGGGAACTCGCATCTAGAAGATTTGTGCGTGTGTGTCTGTACGTGCAGATGTGTATGTGTAGGCTTCTCATCTCAGACACCGCGCAAATATTGGGCTCTCTTTCAAGTCTTGCACTTGTAATGGACAAACTCACACAAAAAGTATGTCAACATGTCCGTCTTGATGAGTATCCTAGCAGACATAGTCTGTTATGCCTTCAGTGAACTTAAATGGTCAAGAAAGACACTCACAGTATCGGTGTAGGCCTACTGAATAAGCTCTGAATTGAATAGCTTTTGTAACTTTAATAAGTATTAATCTCTAATTTGTATGGTCAAATATGCAACGTTATTTTACATTTGATTATTTTATTGAATTTCTGTACCTGAAAACTAATGTTAGACCTAACTGAAAAGCTAACGCATTCTCTTCCTTTAACGTCATATAGAACGCTATATGCAAAAACGGCGCTATACTACGCACATGGCACCCGTTATCGTTAATATAACACGCGCCGTGAAGGCTAAGTTTAGGTGTGGGGTAGGGTGTGCGTGTCATATTCACGCTAAAGGATTTATGACGTCTTGGGTTCGCGTGTTATATTAACGATAAAGGGTGCCATGTGCGTAGTATAGCGCCGTTTTTGCATATAGCGTTCTATATGACGTTAAAGGATGAGAACGGGCTGGAAAAGCATAGTTTATTTTATTAGGATCTTTGCTCTATTGTATTTATTTGTGCTTTTGCTTGTGGTTAGAATATTTGTTCATATTTTCTTTATTTTATTTGACAGTAGTCTTTGTTCCCCTGAACATAGCCCATACCGAATCATGCCGAAACCGTGAACCGATACAAACTGAACCATGAGCCATTTGAAACGTTGCAGCCATAGTACAGTGTCACAGTCGGAAGATGATTCAGAGTGAGGTTTTTGTGGCGAAAAAGGCCAAACCCACCATTTGCTGACAGTGCGGGCAATTCACAGTTTAAACACAATACGCTAGTTAAACACAATCTTAGCCTCAAGCATAGAGTATGTGGTGACATGTTAATAAATCAAAAAGCAATGCCACTGGTTGCTTTTATAAGACAAGAGGTTGTAACGTTAAATCAGCGCGCAAAGGCATTGTCATTTCTGCATCTATTATGTGAAATGGAAATTAGTAGAAATGTGAATATTTGGTTAGTATGTTGATTTATGGTGTGTACTCATACATTTTCTGGTCAAGACAATCTCCTGAACTCCAAACTGAATGTCAGAATGGGAAAGAAAGGTGATTTAAGCTATTTTGAGGTTGTTGGTGCCAAGCGGGCCGGAAAATCCAATATGTGGCAGTCCTGTGGGCGAAAATGCCTTGTTAATGCTAGAGGACAGAGGAGAATGGGCCAACTTTGACTGAAATATGAATGGGGTGGTGATGGTGCAGTGGATAAGACACATGCCTTTGGTGTGAGGGACCCGGTTTCGAATCCACTGTGAGTCACCAATGTGTCCCTGAGCAAGACACTTAACCCCTAGTTGCTCCAGAGGCGTGCGACCTGACATATATAGCAATTGTAAGTCGCTTTGGATGAAAAAGCGTCAGCTAAATGTAAATAACCACTTGTTACAACCGAGGTATGCAGCAAAGCATTTGTCAAGCCACAACATGCACAACCTTGAGGCGGATGGGCTACAACAGCAGAAGACCCCACCGGGTACCACTCATCTCCACTACAAATAGGAAAAAGAGGCTACAATTTGCAAGAGCTCACCAAAATTGGACAGTTGAAGACAGGATAAATGTTGCTTGGTATGATGAGTCTTTATTTCTGTTGAGACCATAGACTGTAAAAAAATATGGACGTAGTATCCGTAACGTCACCCGTAGGAGAGCGTTTTTGAAGCGTAAAGTAGGCGGGGCCGGTCGTCGCCATCTTGGCAGCGCCAGAGAATGTCTAATTGAAGAGAATTGGCACTGGCTGGTTACTTCCGGGTTCTGGACTGGCTGCAGTAACACGTCTCTGTCCATGCGGCGGCGCTCGCGGTCGAGTGCAGAATGAATGGGAGTCAATGGGGTTTCACCCCCAGAAATCCACTTTGTAATTTTTTGTCAAGTAATTTGAAAGTTGCATTCAAAAGGGAAGGCTAAGATAATACATTGCATTTTTAAGTTCACTTATCTGTTCTAAAAATCCGTTCAAAAATGTGATGACGTCACACAATAGCAGAATGCTAGCGTGTCCCGGCCAACAACGGCCTAACCTGTAAGAAATCAAAAGGACATAAGTACTCGTTCATTCCACTTTTGGCCTATAATCTATATTGAACTTGTGGAATCAACAATAAAATCTATGTAAATTTAACGACAAGCAGGTGAAAGAGACACTTTTAGCCGTTTAGCCCCATAGACTCCCATTCATTCTGCGCTCTTTCTAATGAATTCTAATGGAACTGCAACCAGGATGATACACAACGGGGCTAATAGGAAGGGCCAAGGCTCTCCGTTAGACGGGCTCTGGCAGCGCTTCACCTCTCGTCACTACCGGATAAAATGGGCAAAGAGGCGGGACGTGGATGGAGGTGTGGTCCTAATGCTATATTCTACTGCCCTCGTGCTGAAGTGACAGCCGATTGAAGAATTAAAGCCAATAGTTAAAGTTCATGTTTCTGCCCTTCAAAATATTGTAATAGTTAAAAGACGTAACTAAAAGTCAGACTATTCACTTTACTTTTTTGATCAACTTTATTAATCCCACAAGGGGCAATTAGTTAAGAGCAAGTATACAACAGTACATAACACAGATCACACACATTTCTCACAACATACAAGCAGTCAACTATGTGTATTGTGATGCATTATTATTCTGCTAGTTAAAAATGTACTATCATTCAGACAGTTACTTACAATATTGCTCTGAGCTTGTGCGTGTGACAGTGATTCATGCACATACATGTCAGTCAGCACGGCATCGCACATCAAGTTCGTAAAGAGCCTTTGTCCATTTTACAATCTGATTTTGGCAGCCTCTCAATTTCTCTGATGGGTTAAACCAAAGATATTACCCCAGAGGTTCAAGTAAATGCAATAGAAATCCACGCTCATTCAAGGGTTTGCATCTATTGCATGGACGGAGAAAAAGCACTGAAATTGTCAGACATCCATTTAGTGCATGCGAGGGAAACAACTGGAAATACAGTGCTGGTTGTTCCCTTTCGAGGGAACTCTACACTGCGTCGAGAATCGACACTTTGGGGACGCTCCCTAAGCGTGCGCCTCTGAAGTATGAATGAAACTAATCCAATCCTGATTGGTGTTGCGTCGTGACGTAACATGTGACGGCATACCCGGAAGTATAAAAGTGACGTTGTCACAACCCACACTAGCTTTCGCTCTTCAGCAAGCGCTTTATGTTGAAACTGTCTGTCTTATTTGGTGTTGTTTGTCACTCAGTTTGAACTGGAAATGGCCAGCGAGCAATTTAAAAAGATGTGTGCATCTCTGCCCTCGTTATGTCACAGGTGGGGACGCACATGCTTTGTGTGTAAATTGTTTGGGAGCGCAGCATGACTTGTGCAGACTGTAAAGCACTTCCTATTAGAGTGCTGCGCTCCCGGCTGGCGTGCTTTGATGAGCACGGTCAGGCTTGCGTTCCCTGCGTTTCTGGTCCCGCGTCCGTTGAGGCGGCGCGGCGATTGAGATCGTGGGGTTCACAGCGGGATCTTGCAGACGAGAATGAGACTGCTGAGGCACTTTTCTCATTCATCGTCTGATGATCCCGTAGCCCCTGTGAGTGGCGCAGAAGTCCGCGCCGCGGATTCTTCTGACCACGATCAGGTCCCGATACTCAGGCTCTCTGCTTCCAAGGAAGTAGACGTGCTCAGTATCGATATGACCGTGAGTTAGGCGCGCCAGTTCACGGCCAAGCATATGAGGAACTGGTGAGGTTGTGACTCGTGCCGTGGCCAGACTGAACTTCAGCTGGCCACAAAATGAGGAGGGAACGCAAGTTTAAATAAATTGCGTTTCATGCGGCACGGGTCACAGCCTCAGCGCCGGAGTTTGCCGTTTTTCCCCGATCTCCACTAAAAGATCATGAGATCGGGGGGTGAACCGCATTCGTCCCGTGTTTCCAAACCCAGTGTCCTAAATTCTTGCGTTTGCCGAGGCAGCGTGTAGATTACGAGTCTACTCTGCAATAAAGATTCTGTGACTGCAGCGCGTAGATTTAAGGTCTGCATTGCAATACGGAAACTTTGACTCGGATCTCTCGTTTGTCGAGGCAAATTTTCTCTCGTGAAAATTACGAGTCTCCTTTCCAATAAGGGAAACTGGCCTGTTCTCCGGCGCTGTAACTTCAATCGTCGACAGGTTTAGGAATAAATAAATAATATATGTATATATATATATATATATATATATATATATATATAGTAAATAAATAAATATATATAAGATATATATATAAAATATATATGTTGTCCCGCCGTTTTGAACGTTTCGGGCTACATCGATTTCCAACGAACGCACATGTGGCGTTCACCCCGACTGTGGTCACAAAATTTTTTCCTGCCGGTCATCCGCTTCAGGGACTCGAAGACACCCGAGGTCGGTTTCAAGGGGCTGGTTCCCTTAGTAGATTTTGCAGAATGGCTACACCTTCCAATATATCTATATGGGGCCTGAATATTTTTAAACAGGAAACGATGTATGTTGCCCGCCGTCAGCGACGCTTCGGGCCACATCGGTTTCCAGCGAAAATATTATAACGAAGCATCGTTTATGGTCAAAACATCCATATCGACTACAGCCTGCCGGTATTCCGCTTCAGGAAGTCGAGAAAGATGCTCTCGAAAGACAAAACAGAAAAAAAAAAAAAAAAAAAAAAAACCAGAGCCACTCTCCAGAGGCTGGTACCCCTAGTATATTTTGTAGAGGCATGGTATCATCTTCCCAACATATCTGCATGGGTCCTACATATAATAGAATCAGGGTACAGACGGCAGTTTGCACACCGCCCCCCAAGTTCTCTGGGGTGGTACAGACTACAGTGGTCCCAGAGCAGGCTCAGGTGATGGAACAAGAAGTTCAAACTCTGCTGCTAAAGGAAGCCATAGAACGTGTTCTTCCTTCAGACAGGGGGTCCGCGTTTTACACCCGGCACTTTATAGTTCCAAAGAAGGATTGGGGGTTAAGGCCAATTCTAGATCTTGGGGTTTTGTACCGATCTCTGAATAGGGAGGTGCAGGTTCGAACGGTTAACTCCAGTAATCGTGAGTCAGATCAGAGGACTGATTTGTCACGATAGATCTAAAAGACGCCTATTTTCACTCCATCACTCCATGTCACAGGAGATACCTGAGGTTCGCTTTCGAAGCTTACCAATATCGGGTTCTTCCGTTCGGCCTAGCACGCTCTCCCTGCACATTCACCAAATTTATGGATGTAGCCCTTGCTCCACTGAGACTTCAAGACATCCATATATTGATTTATCTCGACGACTGGCTCATTCTGGCTCAGTCTTGGGAAATGGCAGTTCGGCATCGAAATGTCGTCCTTGGCCACATTCTGAAATTGGGGTTGAGACTCAATGCAAAGAGGAGTGTGCTAGAACCATCCCAGTGTACGACATTTTTGGGAGTCATATGGAACTCGATTACGATGTAGGCACGCATGTCTCCCACACGTATCGAGTCAATTTTGACGGTGGTATCCAGGGTAAAGCTAGGCCAGGCCATCACTGTGAAGCAATTTCAAAGAATGCTGGGCCTCATGGCAGTGACATCCAACATCATTCCTTTGGGGCCTGCTACACATGAGGCCCCTTCAGTGGTGGTTAAAGACCAAGGGGTTTTCTCCCGAGGGAATCCGCTTCATATGATCAGAGTAACGCGCAGATGCCTTTGTTCTCTGAGAATATGGAAGAAACCTTGGGCCAGTGTTGGGAGTGTCATGTCGCCGGGAAACCGTTTCGACAGACGCCTCCCTCACTGGCTGGGGCGCGGTCATGGACGACCGTTTGCCAGGGGTCTATGGCAGGACCATCATCTTTCTTGGCATATAAACTGCCTAGAGATGATGGCTGTGTTCAGGACTTTGAGGAGCTTCCTCCCAGACATCAAAGGTCACCACGTCCTAGTACGGTCAGTGGTAGCCTATCTGAACCGACAAGGGGGAATCAGATCGCGCCCGCTGTGCAGACTGACGCATCAGATTATCCTTTGGTCCCAAGGGAAAATACTCTCTATCAGAGCAATGTATATTCCGGGGGTTCAGAATCAGGGGGCAGACATCCTGTTGAGAAAACCATACTTAGCTCTTGGGCTCCATCCACCAGGAGATTATATGACCTCAAGGGGAATGTGTTTGTCACTTGGTGTAGAGAACTTGGGTTAAATCCAGTAAACTGCCCGGTGGCTTCAGTTCTGGGATTTCTCCAAGATCGTTTCTTTAAGGGTCTCTCCCCGTCCACGCTTAGGGTGTACGTGGCTGCCATTGCGGTTTTCCACGCACCGTTAAGTGATGGGCCTCTGGGGAGGCACCAGTTGGTCATTCGGTTTCTCCTTGGTACTTGGAGGATGAGGCCGGCAGCCAGGTCCAGGGTTCCTGCCTAGGACCTGGCAATAGTTCTGGAGGGGTTATCCCTGCCCCCTTCGAACCTTTAGAGTCGGCTTCGCCTAAGGACTTAACACTGAAAATGGCTTTTCGCTTAGCAATTACCTCACTTAAGAGGGTGGGAGATTTCCAAGCCCTGGCAGTAATGCCAGCTTGCTTGGAGTTTGCCCCTGGCAGAGTGAAGGCCTTTTTACACCCGAGTCCGGGCTACGTGCCTAAAGTTCCATCGAATACGGCTCATTCTATAGTCCCTCAGGCATTCCATCCTCCACCTCATGTGTCGGCGGAAGTGGAGAGGCTTCACTTGCTCTGCCCAGTCAGAGCTTGAGCTTGTACCTTGAGGGGTCCTCTTCTTGGAGAAGGTTGGAACAATTGGACTAGTATGTTCTGGGTCACCTAAGAGGGGGCTCCCGGCAACCAAACAAACTATTAGCAACTGGATCGTCCAGGCTATTACTGAGGCTTACAAGGTGCGCGGTTTGCCTACACCTTTTACCTTGTGGGCACAGTCAACTAGAGGCATGGCTTCCTCTAGGGCCCTTCTTTCGGGAGTACCTCTTCAGGAGATCTGCGAGGCAGCCGGCTGGGCTACCCCACATACTTTCATAAAATTTTACAGTCTCCACCTTCCCAGTACACCCGGTGCACAGGTGCTCAGTCCTTGCTGAGTGCCTAAACAGTTTCACTCCAGGACAGGCCTATTCGGTGCGTGGCCTAGTGGGCACTCGTTCCCCAAAGTGTCGATTCTCGACGCAGTGTAGAGTTCCCTCGAAAGGGAACGTCTCGGGTTATGACTATAACCCTTGTTCCCTGAGAAGGGAACGAGACACTGCGTCGTTCTGCCACGCCCCCTTTAGGCCTTAGAGCGTCTTGCTTCATCGCGAGGCTAGTGTGGGTTGTGACAACGTCACTTTTATACTTCCGGGTATGCCGTCACATGTTACGTCACGACGCAACACCAATCAGGATTGGATTAGTTTCATTCATACTTCAGAGGCGCACGCTTAGGGAGCGTCCCCAAAGTGTCGATTCTCGACGCAGTGTCTCGTTCCCTTCTCAGGGAACAAGGGTTATAGTCATAACCCGAGACGTTCTCTCCACACTCCACACAAGATTTTCATGAGTCAACTTCAGACCGTACTGTACTTTTATGAGCTCCCAGAACATCTGATTGAGGCTGTGTGTGACCTCATAATTAAACTAATTTCCTCAAATTGAACATATAATTAAAAAGAGTATAAATAACACAAACAAATAACAGTTTTCTCTTAGTCTTATTAAGTGCAAACAATAAGTGCAAGTACAATTAAGTTCTAGTCAAGTCAAGTCAAGTCAAATATATTTATATAGCACTTTTCACAATACAGATTGTATCAAAGCTGCTTCACGGTATCAATCAAGACAACATAACAGTGTTTATTGTTTTTTATTCATGAAAAGACAATCAAGTTTGGTAGAGCTGATCAATGGTATGATGGGTCATTTAAAGGGGTCATGAACTGGTTTTTTAAATGTTATTATATTGTTGTCTGAGGTCAACTTATAACGTTCGCATGGTTTTTGCATTCAAAAACATCAAAATGAACAAGTAATAGGCTATTTTGTACCCTGGTTGTGAGCCTACATAAAAAACAGTCGGTTTTTATGGGCGTGTCGCACTGAAGACTTGGAAGTAAACACCCACTGCTGCGAGTGGAGAACAGTTTTGCACATTATAATGAGTTTAACTCACCCGTCGGTGTACGTGGGGGAAAATGTCCAATGTTGTCAAATGGCAACCGGATTCGCCCATACATGTTCAACCCAGAGTCCGTGTGTTGCACAATATTCCTGTCAGATCCAATATAGACGGCACAGCACCGTTCTTTACTCTTAATCGGTCTGCAAATCCAGACTTGTTGACAAAACAATCCTCAGTGAAATGAAGCGAACAGACGACGATGTTTTACCTCATCAGCTGGAACGTCATTAAAAATAAATTTTATCCATGCAGTCCTATTGGAATCCACAGGAAGCTTATGCAGCGACTGTCTTGCACAACCAGGCACTGCACAATATTCTGTATTGCTCGGTAGCGATCCAGTTTGTCATCACGAGTTAAGCATGTACATGTATGATACTTATGTGTGTAATGCGCGAATCGGTGGGCGGGGCTAAACCTGCCGTGGTGAAGCAGGCGTTGATCATCTTCTGTGGGGGTGGTGTTTTATCCTCTTTGTCGTCATAGTTCCCCACTTTTAAAAACGAGTCGTTTTTAGAGGCTGTGTCAATAAAAGCTTTTATTGGACTGACAAGGACAAGAAGCTCAAGGAAAATTTGATTTCTCAGTTCATCACCCCTTTAATTTGAATATCCCCAACTGAGCAAGCCAAAGGCAAAAGTGGCAAGGAACCGAAAAACTCCATCAAGTGACCCGATGGTGTCCTAAAACTCCATCAGAACTTGGGGCCAGTTCTCCTCTGGCGTTTATGAACTAGAGGCCAAATTTACAGTTCTGTAGCTCACAGACTCTTTATAATTGTTGTGAAAATGCTGATTTATTATAGACCATTTCACAAGATGTAAACAAGACTGGTCCAGAAGCACTTCCTGTTTCAGTTTGTAACTGTTTTCTTTATTTCACATGTAAAGAAAGCATCTTAAAGATGTTTGTTTAACTTTTTGATTCAGTTTTAAATGTTCTGTTGGTTGTATTTTATCCCAGCTTTTATGTAGTGTTAAAAAACTAAAACAGGAAGTGCTTCTGGACCAGTGTTGTTTACATCTTGTGAAATGGTCTATAAATACCGGGTATCTCTCTGTTTAGTTCAGTACTCTCAATCACAATCATGGGAAAGTCTGCTGACTTGACAGTTGTCCAGAAAACGATCTTTGACACCACAAAATTTCATGGCTGAAAGGGTGTTGATTGAAGCATGTTCATGGAAATTTGACTGGAAGGAAAAAGTGTGGCAAGAAAAAGGTGCACAAACATCAGGGATGACTGCAGTCATAAGAAGATTGTCAAGCGAAGCTGATTCAAGAACATGGAAGAGCTTCGCAAGGAGTGGACTGAAGCTGGAGTCAGTGCATCAAGAGCCAGCACGCACATCATTCTTCTGGAAATTGGCTTCAACTAGTCACATTTCTATTACCAAGCCACTCCTGAACTAGAGACAATGGCAGCATCTTAAAAAAAAAGGGGGCTATTGAGAAAAAGAAAAAAAAAATAGCTTGACTGTAGCTCAGTGGTCCAAAGTCCTATTTTTAGATAAAAGTAAATTTTGCATTTCATTTGGTAATCAAGGTACCAGAGTCTGGAGGAAGAGTGAATCCAACTTGCTTGAAGTCCAGTGTGAAGTTTACACAGTCAGTGATAATTCGGTGTGCCATGTCATCTGCTGGTGTTGGTCCACTGCGTTTCATCAAATCCTAAATCAACTCAGTCGTCCACCATGAGATTTTAGAGTACTTCATGCTTCCATCTGTTGACAAGCTTCATGGACATGCCGATTTCCTTTTCCAGCAAGATTTAGCACTTGCCAACAGTGCCAAAATAACTACTGACATATTTGTTCGCCACAATACTATGGCCAATGTGCTTGATTGTCCAGCCACTTGACTGACCTGAATCCCATAGAGAATCTATAGGGTATTGTCAAGAGGAAGTTGAGAAACACCACCGACCCGACAATATAGATGACCTGAAAGCTGCTTTCAAAGCAACCTGGGCTTCAAAAATGTCAGCAGTACCCCAGGCTGATGGTCTCAAATGCCACGCAGCATTGATGCAGTAATTCGTGCTAAAGGAGCGCTGACCAAGTATTGAGGGCATAAATGAACATAGATAGATAGATAGATAGATAGATATATAGATAGATAGATAGATAGATAGATAGATAGATAGATAGATAGATAGATAGATAGATAGATAGATAGATAGATAGATAGATAGATAGATAGATAGATAGAATTTATTTATTGTATATATATTTATGTTGTAAATCTATAACCTCATACCTTTTTTTTTCTGAAGAAAATTTCAACTTTAAAAACATTGCCCTTCCGGGGAGTCCCAGGAGGAGGTCTTAGTAATAGAGCCCTGTCAGTTCATCCTCCTCCCCTATGCCCCGCTGATGAACAGTTCAGTGTTATCCACACTGCCAGGTACAAAACACTCCTGACACCCCACCACACTCCATCAATGATGTTCCTCTGGATTTCCTCTTGTCCGTTTTTTTTCCTCTCAATCTCTGCTCATGTCTCACTGTGACTTGTCCTCTCTTTCATCTAACGGATTGGTTGATATTATGTGGCTCGATCAGTGCTTTGACTGGAAAACTGGGTCAGGCCTTCTTTTATCTCAGCTTCATTATTATTATTTTTTTTAGAGAAAACACTTTTCACTGAAGACTGAAGCTTGACTGACACAATGACAGCTAATTGGACATGTAAGAGAAGCCCATTCCTCAGAGGGTTAGTGATGGAAACTCTTATTTCTCCGTGAAGGACTCCGCATAAATCTCTCAGGAACCATTGCGCTCCGTGGCACCATAGTGGGGGGGAGTGGGGGGGGGGGTCTGTCAGATAACCTTCCCAGAGTTATTTTCTCTTCTCTGTCCTGTTGTTACAGAAATTGCACTTTTTTTCTGTGTAGAGATCAGCCAAGTCACCTCCCAACTCTCCAGAATTTTTTCAGTTATATTGCCAGAGTAATTCTCCCCCCCATCCCCAAAAAAGTTATTTTAAACGCCTTTTAAATATCGTGCTGGTATCTAAGCTGACAGCAGTGAATTGAGTAATTTACACCAGCCTCTCTCATGAATACCAACAAAGTCAGAGTACATTAACAATCCTTTGTGCACATCTTTTAAACCACAAGATTCCATGATAGCATTGTCAATGCATCAAAAATACAGATGGCCTTTAATAATGTTCCTTTCTCAGCATTCACGTTGCATTTTCACATCAGCAACTGATAAAAATTACACTCTCTTCTTCTGCTCCACATCAACAAAGCAGCATATATTAAGAAAAATAATGAATCATACACTGAACCGGAAGGTCTTCATTTCCTTTTAACTGTTTCATTAACTTTGGGCCGAAGGGCTGACAAGAAAAATCCACATGTCGGTCAAACATATGAAATCAGCAGTACGTTAGACCTACAGTCTTACAGATAACACTGTAATCTTCTTAAAAAACAAAAGTTCCTTTCATTCAGCCATTCTCACTTTGAAGTGGAGATCATCTCCCATTTCTGCGGCTTATGAAATCTCTTGCTGCTCTTTAATTAATGCATGTCATTGTCCTCATTTTCTTATTTGTTCAGTTACATGTTCCTAATTTTCGACATTTTCTTGGAAGTGAATTTCTGGGAGAGGTTCTTCACCACTCTAATATTATCCAAAGGCATCCATAAAATAATTTTCTCACACTATCACCACTTTCATGGAAAGCCAAAAACAAATTTCCCCTGATGCAGGATATCTGTGAAATAGCGTACTATACTGTACACTAAGCATGCATCAATCCGATATTCCGTATCGGTATCGGCTCCAATTCTGGAATTGTTGAAGGATCGGGTATCAATCAGACAGGACCTATCTAAATCTGATACTGTGTGAACTCCATGCGTGAGCATCATGAATGTTTATCCGCACTTTTGTGCACCATATTCCAAGTCTTCCAAAGCCAGCTTATAGGGTTATGCTGCGTTCAAGTCCTCCTGGGGAGTTCGTACGGACGAGGTGGGAAGTCGTGTTTACGACGTGAGGTGCGTTCAAGTCAGTTTCGTCGGAGCAAAATGGCAGTGTACCTACTTTTAATTAATTACAGGAAAATACAGCAAGGTTTTTTAACTCTGCTAATAAAAAAAATAAGTACAAAGAATGCGCGTCACGTTTTTGTCAACTCTATCATTAGGTATAATATGTATATTACAATGATATCATATTTTGTGCAGAGAGCTTGCTTTATAAATGAAAAAGCCTTACAATGTCAGAAATGTAAACATTGAAATTCAATTAAAATTTACCGTCAACAGACGTTGAATGAACGTTTCTCACTGACACGCCCCCAACTCGTACAGATCGGAGCTTAAAGAAAATCCCGAGCTCCCCACTGGTATTTACGACATTGTGGTGGCGTTCAAGTGCGTTCAACTCGTAATTACGATCTATACGAGATGACTTGAACGCAGCATTAGTTCACCCAAAAATGAAAATTCTGTCAGTACTGACTTAAGTTCACGCCGTGTAACAGCGTAGCGCTTCTGGATTGTACATCAGAATGTAGGCTCACTATTGGCCAGCATCACACGCAACACACATGACCAGCGTCAGCCAATAGTGAGTCTACGTTCTGACGGACAACCCAGAAACGCTGCACTGTTACACTACCATTCAAAGATGTCCTGTTGCATTCTACACGTTGTCACTTCTTCTTAGTCTCTCCATCTTTGTCTGACTCCGGTTTAAACATAAAATGCACACCAGTTTCTGACATTTTAGCGTGTGTCTGCGTGAGGTAATCGGAGCTAACACACACACTCTTGAAGCTTCGCCCACTGTTTCGGGAGCTGCAGCTCATTTGCATTTAAAGGGCCAGATACAAAACAGTGTGTATTTGCTCACCTTCATAAAGTGACATGCTGTAAAAAATATCTGTGGGGGTGTTTTGAGCCAGGGCTGTCACGATAACCGCAATATTGTTGTACCGCGCCTCTGACAAGTCAACCGCAGAGGATAGCACGTAACCGCAGCAACCGCGATATTCACGTTCTTTTTTTTATAAGGCTATACCCTTCTTGTTTCGAACTTCATGCATGTGTATTGAATGGTAAACAAGTTCATAGAGATAACAAGACTGTTTATCATGGTGATGTGTAGCCTACAGTGGCTTCACACAGACAGTGAATGAGAGAGATCGGCAGAGCGCGTGCGATTACCTGTGTCTGTCTTTGAAGTCGTGAAAAGGTTGTTGTGTCAAAGGAAAGCGAAATATTTGTTGAAACGTTCACGTCACGGGTATTTCTCATAAATCCGTGTCTGTAGCAGTGCTGGTCAGCATCCCACAGCACGAGGAAGCTGCGGGGAAATAAAATCAGCGAGTCACGCACTGAATCAATGCTATGGGTCTCTAATCTCTAATAAGTGAAGCATCAGCTTCAGCGTTGCCCATGCGACGCATTGCTGCTCAGCTGAGCCTTGAAAAGTGGAACTCAAAGTTAAAGGGTTAGTTCACCCAAAAATGAAAATTCTGTCAGTATTTACTCACCCTCATGTTGTTCCAACCCCGTAAGACCTTCGTTCATCTTCGGAACACAAATTAAGATATTTAAGATATTAAGATCACTCCTGCATACAGTCCATAGGCTTCTTGAGGGACTGGCTCTTGCTGTCCCCGAAAAGTCATTAAAGACATCGTTAAAATAGTCCAAGTGACTACAGGGGCTCAATCTTAAGTTTATCAAACAACGAGAACACTTTTGTGCGCAAAAAAACAACAAAAATAACGACTTTATTTCAACTATTCGTTTATTTCTCCCTCTGCGCGAGTCAGGTTACTAGTTTAATAGCGTAAGCTTCTGTTATTGTACGTCACACGCATCAGCGTCGGCCAATAGTGAGCCTACGTGTGACGTAGCTCTACGCAATCACACTACGTTAACTGACTTACAGGCTCATGGAGAAGGAAGTGAATAGTTGAAATAAAGTCGTTATTTTTGTTGTTTTTTTGCACACAAAAGTGTTCTCGTCGTTTGATAAACTTAAGATTGAGCCCCTGTAGTCACTTGGACTATTTTAACAATGTCTTCAATGAGTTTTCGGGGACAGCAAGAGCCAGTCCCTCAAGAAGCCTATGGACTAGTATGCAGGAGCGATCTTAATATCTTAAATATCTTAATTTGTGTTCCGAAGATGAACGAAGGTCTTACAGGGTTGGAACAACATGAGGGTGAGTAAATACTGACAGAATTTTCATTTTTGGGTGAACTAACCCTTTAAAAAATAATTAACATCTTTGTTTCATTATATCTATTTTAATGAATCAGTTTTTTTGAATGTGTTTGTTGAATGAACGGTGTAATGACTCACTCACTCTGTTGTCATAACATTATGCGCGCTGAGTGAAAGCCTTTCAATGCGCATATAGACGCTGTTTAGTTTCGGTTACATTGGTTACTGAAAATGTCCTCGTTTTTGTCCACATCGTAAACTTTATTTATATAGCAACAAATACATATAAATTAAATAAATATATAAATGGCGGTAATACCGAATATCGCTCTGTTGAGCCACACAACATTACCGCAAGGGATATTCCATAACCGCGAAACCCCTATTTTGAGCTAAAACTTCACATACACACTCTGGGGACATCAGAGATTTATTTTACATCTTGTGAAAAGGGCATTATACCACCCCTTTAAGGGCTTGGAACAACATGAGGGTGAGTCATTACTGACAGAATTTTCATTTTTGGGTGAACTTACCCAACTTAGTAAATGTGTGTTTACGGTGATGAATATTAATTGATCTGCAATAGAGGGCAGCTCAGCTTTAACAGTGTCCAGGCATGCTGCAGTCTCTCTATAGCAAGCAGCCAGGCGGAGAAGCTTCCAGCTGGGCTCATTTCTCCTCTTTGCACCATGCATCAGCTCTAACATAGACACACTAGCATGGCATAAAACTTGAATACACGCCTGATATATTTCTTTTGTTGTCACTCTTTGAATTTCACATGACTGAACACATTGACAGGGATTATTCTATCTTGTTTGCCTAATATATTGGTTTATCCACTTTTTATGTAAATTTTTCTGCTCACGTTTAAATGTTTCCTAGTATCAGCCACAGGGCTTCACGGACCGCTCATGGACAGCGTGATGCATATTGCACCAAAAAAAGTTGGCTTTTATCAGATTGCCTGGCTTTTATGCAATTTCTGGTACAGGTTTTACCAGCCAAAAAACAAATATTCCATAACCAAATGAGAACATGTCAAGGCAGAACTATGCATGAAAGTTCGATTAATGGATGAAATTCAGAGTCATTGTTATTTGACGCTTAAGAAATGTAAAATGTTGTGGTACAATGTCAGTGATAGTTGTGAAATCTTACTGCATAAATTGAATATTTAATCCTCTATATGAAAGTATATGTGATTGAATTATTTCTATTTATTAAACAATAGTTAGGGTTAGGGTTAATCAAACTTTTATGCCTCTGATATAGTAATTATATATTCTATGTAGTATGTCCCAATTCATTAAAGCAATTTACTAATGCTCACACTCGGTCCCTCACGCGCATTGTTACTCGTTCTCTCTCGCGCGCAAACACAATCAGTATCTCTCGCGGCCGCGAGCTGTTGCTCGCAAGCAGACACACTCGGTATCGCTGGTGCACAGACACACTCAGTATCTCTTGCGCACTTTCGAGCACGCTCTTCATCTCTTTCGTGCACTGTTGTCGCGCGCACTGGGGCTCATGGAGGCACGTGATCAGACAGTGGTTTAGAGAGCGCAAGATTGGCTTTGCAAAAAAAAAAAAAAAAAGCGTTCTATGAACGGAATGACGCATTTTAACCCTCTGAGGACCAAAGTGTTTTTGGGGTCATTGAGATGTTCTGACATGTCCTGACATTACTACATTTTCAGTTGCTTATAAACATATTAATGGCAGAGGTGAAATTACGCTATATTTAGCAGAAACAGGGCTACCATAATATATGAGCGACATGCATGTACATGTTTGTATTTTTGAGGGAATATTGTTTATGCGTGGTTATTGTAAAAACTAAAAATGAAAGTTTCGGAAATAAGGCCACAAAACACATACTAAAATAGTATTTTAAGTCTATGTTGCAGCTATGTGAAAAAAAAAAAAACGATCAAAACGCGGGGAGGCGTTTTTGGTCCCTAGAGGGTTAAATATCCAACGCATTCTCATCCTTCAGCGTCATATGTGACGCTATATGACAAAACGGCCAAATACTACTCACATAGCACCTGTTATCGTTAATATAACACACGCTGTGATGGGTGGGTTAAGGTGTGTGGTAGGGTAGGGTAGTCTCATATTACGCTAAAGGATTTATGACGCCTTGGGTTCGCGTGTTATATTAACAATAAAGGGTGCAATGTGCGTAGTATTTCGCCTTTTTTTCATATAGCGTCACATATGACGCTAAAGGATGAGAACGGGCTGAAATATCGCTCGATCACACAAAATTGATCGTAGGAAGCCAAAATCGTGATCGGGATTAAAATTTGATTAATCGTGCAGCCTTGGTGCAATGTACTTCCTTCTGCTGCAGCTCCAACTGTTTCTTAGAGTTAGACACTGGATTATCTAAAGTTGTTACTTGTTGAGACTGTTAGTTTCCCATGGCCATTGAAAACCTGGAAATAACTGTGATTTTTTTTTTCAGTGTTTTATCTATATTTGTTAACGCTGCATCCAGTAATATTCATTGGTCATTTGGGAAACCTGTTGAAATGACAATACAGCCAATAAATGATATCCTCAATCTGTGCATTCTACTCTCAATTATGTACAAATGCACATTTATCCACTCTAAAATATCACAAATGAAATTAATCTATGGATGGGTGCTTGACAAATCAATTATACAGCCCCTTCCATCCAAATAGGTGGCGGAATAATCCGAAGAGTGGACCAGAGTATAGTCCACACAAGGTAATTTAAGACGAAATGTTACCTAAGTTGGTCCCAAACAGTATATTTCTGAGGCTTTCTGATGTTTGCTCTTCTGCAGTCTTCCTATTTAGGATGCATAATCCTGCTCATCCTGACAGCAAAATGGTACAAATCAGATACTGCCTTTCCTGCATCTTCCAATGCATATGAAATGAGTCATATGCTAGACGAAAGAACTCTGTGATTATATCTGATGTGCGGAATTATGACTAAATAAATCAGGTTAGTGCTGGCATCAGCTGTAAATGCACAAAGCCCATTTTAATAATGAAACATTCAATTGGTCTAAAGCACAGCCTGGAGGGATGCCTGATTGTGTTTATTTCCATGTCCTCCCTTTTCTCCCCCTCCTCTGTGGCGCTGGAGAATTGCACCCAGCCCACGCTCCAACCTGCACACGTACACGAGTCAAAGTGACAGCGTGATATTAGTCGGAGCGAGATGAAGTGTGCGTGAGCTGATAGATTCTTCCTCGCTCTCTCTGTCAAACACACTGAATACATTCTGGTGTTCATTCTCACCTTATGGGGCTGTCATTTAATGCAAAGCTCTGCCGGCAAATTCCTTCACAATGCGTGTGATTTAAAATGCTTTTCAACTACCAGTGGAAAGTTGGTGCAGTCGTACCGTGTGCTGAACAAATGAGAGGTAATGTCAAACAGACGTGGCCTGATGGAGGCGATCTTTGGGCCTTGAGCACAGCGGTTCGGCGGAGATAATGACCCCAGGCGCTGCTGGAGGCTGGAACAGTCGAAACTTTTGCAGATCTGCGTTAAGAGAGCACTGTGGTTTTCACATCAGGCCCAAGAGCTACAGTTGCATTAGCGAAGAGAGACTATCACTTCAGGAAAATTCACCAGGCAATCCAGTCCAATGCAGATACAGTTTGCCTCCCGTTAACCTGAAAAACGGAGAGTTTTTGTCATGCACTGTGCAGGAGTGAAGGCGAATAAATAAACTTCGGGGTCTAAAAAGGCTTTTGTGTTTTATTTTTCTCTCTATAGGTGAGGACGATAGCCTGGCCTTTAAGGGAAAGGTGTCAGTGGAAGAAATCTTCAAGAAAGACTTCAAAGTTCACGACCCGGACGCTAAGTGGATCAGCAGTAAGTGCTTTCATCAGCAGACATTTGATTTCCTCTAGCGCCGTTCTTCCATTAGATGTCCAGTATCTAATAAGATTGCAGAGATTATCTGAGCATTGAGTCACAAATGTATTATGATTCTCATTTAGCACATAATCAATTCAGAGAGGCAGCAGAATACAGCATTGTACATTACTAATTTCCTCTTCAAGGTAAAACGAATTCCACATTTTTTTCAGTCATACATTTATCATTTATCAAATTTATCAAAAGAATCAAGATTGTATACTGAACTAAATAGAATTTTAACAAGTCACTGCTTCATAATTGCTTCATAACAAGTGGAATCCATTTTAA
This sequence comes from Pimephales promelas, assembly GCF_016745375.1. Next base: position 10,849,603 of record NW_024121133.1, read on the forward strand.
AATAAGCGTAGGTGTGGATTTAAAGCAAAACATTTAAAGCAAAGCATAGGTTTCAAAGGATTGTGACACTTTGCCATCGTGAAATGTTAGTCATTCAATCATCGGCAAGGATACTTGAAGAGAAATGGCATTGTTTGTCTTCAAACCCTTAAAAAATACTTATTTAAAAGTGTGAAAAATTATAAAATTTAAAGCTTCAGTCAGTAACTTTTGTTGCTCTAGTGGTTAATAAACATAACTTTTGTGTTTGGGTCAAAAAGAGTTTGTTCACCCACAATTTGGTGGGGGTGGCATCTGTGCTTCTGTATTAAAAAAATAGCACAGTCAGAAGTTGAGTTGAGTACTTTCTGATCAATGACTGAAATCATTCTTCCCATTACAAAGCAATATTTGACTCCTTAAAATGACTTGTTGGGGTATTTTTTTTCTAACCTTATTAAATGTGACATATTTTATGTCAAATTCATACATTTATAAATTGAGTTAAAATATTAATACACAATCAGGAAGAATAAGTTACCAATCAAATGAAATCATTATCAACAAAATTCATATTTGCTCTTTCGGCTTCATATTTGCAGAGGTGGCATAGAAGAAAAAAAAAAGTGGCATTATAGTTATATTTACAGACTGTTTAATGGCTCCGAAGTGAATGCATTTAAATTCATGATAATAATGTTATGAGATTATTGTTTTAAACTGAAGGTTTTGAATATAGAAATATGAAATGAAAAAATTAAACTAAAACCGCCAGTACGGAGCAACTGTTTTCGTGACTGAATTCAATCGATTCGTTCAAATGGGTGATTCATTCAGGAAAAAAGCAAGCGACTGTTAATGAATGGGTCATTGGATCATTGATTCATTTGTCTCATGTTTTTGTGTGTGGACCCAATTAAGGTGATTACCTGTTTCTATTTAAAGTTGACTTTAACATTGGTATTGTGCCTGATGTAAACCTGAGGGTCAAAATCTCACAAACTTCCCTTATAATCAAGGACGTTGTCTAGACTGAATAATAAATCTCTTATTTACGTTGTGTCTGTACTTTGAGCTTGCATAACTCAGCACTGAACAAACTCCAGCGTTTTAGCGCTGAGTGGATCTTAAAACACTTCTGATTGACCATTGTGTCTCAAGAAATCAACAGATATGTCTGTGATGGCTAAATTGCTCAACACTGCAAAAACACATTCTCTTATCACGCTCTCCAGAGTGCAAAACACAAATACGCATTAGCGCGTTTGCAAAATCTGTTTTTGCCAATATGTTCTTATTAGTTTCAATGAAGGTGCACCCCCATAGAACTGGGCCTGATCAAGTCAGTCACACCAGTGCTCCTAAAGTAATTTTCAGTCGCAAATGCGACTGATATGGTAGACTGTAAAGCCCTGTAATTTATTCCCCCTCAAGCTATCCATGGTTAATATGACTTTCTTATTTTCACCTGAACGCAATCTGAGTTATATTAAATACTATCCTGGCTCCTCCCAGCTTTCTAATGGCATTAAATAGAGTTTTTGAAGCTCCAAAAAAACACATTCATCCATTATAAAAGTAATCCATATAACTCCAGTAAGTAAATAAATACCATCTGAAGCAAAATGATAGGTTTTTGTAAGAAAAATATCCATATTTAAAACTATAATCACTAGTTTCCAGCAGCAGCCATACACACGTTCACGAGAGAGTTGAGTTAGGTGGAAGGGTGACCTCTGACCCATTAGGCTCATCAGCTTAGACATCAGCATAAGCTTACATTACACCTACGCCAAATATGTCCTTCATCATTGGTCACCTTTCCACCGGAACTCGACTCAACTTTTATTTTATTTTAAATATATATTTAAGGTTTGAAGTACATTACAAGTGTGCATTACATGCATATAACCACTTCTATTACAAAAATGGCTTAGAAAAGTAAAATTATGTGAAAAAAATCAGCAGCATTCAAGCTCAGATGACCTGCTTTGATATTGTATATCTAATGAAATAACCAATCAGCCTTTTTTAAGTGGGTCTGGAGGTTTTTAAATAGTTTTTGGGGCAATTCTACAATTCTGAATGAAGTCAGAATGAGGGTGATTAAATCTTTGTGGATATGTGTCTGGATTGTGATGTCTATTCCTCATACAAATGGATGGTTTAATGCAAAAAGAGGAAGACGTTTATCAGCGCGTAGATTAATCAAGCAGTCTGATTTGGTTTGAGCTTTATTAAGCTGTCTCCTCTAATCAGCTGCTTTGGGCTGTGCAGATATGGAAGCGAGCATCTCCATGCTCAAATCTCAGAAAGCTGTAATCTTAGCCACAAACCGTTCATTCAAATCCATATTGCACACACAAATGGCATGCGATTGCTGAAGTTGTTTGTTTGTTGTTTTTTTTTTATATTAATTTATTATTAAAGGATCTTTATGGGAAATTCACAAAACCTTGTTATTACTGTAGCATATTCACTTATTGGCCGCTAAGTGAACTGCAACCTGCTACGTATTGTTTTGTAATGTAATGTAAAAAAGACTGAACGTGATTCAAGGCCCCAATATACTCACAGCAAAGTTCGTTTTCATTTCCACACTGCTGAGAGTGATGTTTAGATGAATATTTGTTGAAACCTTAACAAAACAAACCCACAACATAGATAACGGTTGTGAGAAAACCCCAGCAGTTAAGAAAGCATCTGATCATAGCGATGTGGATATGTTTGACATGTCAACAGATGAGGTCATTGAAATTACACGTTTGATTATAAAGTAGGCTATGAGACTATGGACTATAGATCTGGTTATGAGAGATTATAGTTTGAATGATTTCATTTTCTTTGCATGTTGCATGGACATCGCAGTACAGAATGGCTCTTTCGGCTTTATCCTGAATATTGTATAAGTATTTGTTTCATGTGTCATAGAAAGGAAGAGAGGCTCTTGGGAGCAAGTAACTGTCAAATGCTTTTGCTATTTGAAGGATTTTAAAGGATTAGTTCACTTAAAAAAAAAAAAAAAAAAAACTTTTGCTGATAATTTACTCACCCCCATGTCATCCAAGATGTCCATGTCTTTCTTTCTTTAGTCGAAAATAAATTATTGTTTTTGATGAAAACATTACAGGATTTTTCTCCATATAATGGACCCCAGCCATTTCAAGGTCCAAATGATCGTTTCAGTGCAGCTTTAAAGGGCTTTAAACGACACTAGACAATGAACAAGGGTCTTATCTGGTGAAAGAACGAATGAACAAAATGAACGGATCTTTTTTCGAGTCATTTGATTCATTCAATGAGCGAAATGACTCAACAAAAGATTTGTTCATTTTTATAAATGAGTTCGAACAGGAGAGTCACGAACACGCACCACAGAACAGAGCAAGGCGAGCATTTGTTCTTATGAAACTTAAAAAAATTTTATTTACTTTTACTTTTTAACTGTCATTTGGACCTTGAAATGGCTGGGGTCTATAGACCTTATTCAGAGCAGCGCCATGACAAGTATGAAAGTGAGGCTGTGAGGGATAGACTTACCGTGTTTCCAATGGCATCCGCTGTAAAAAGCTGAATAAACCGGCTAGATTACTTACAATTTTCCACAGCTTACATTGTCGGGAGTTTTTTGTCAACTGACATTTCTTGGAAAGATATTTTTCCAGTGTTTCATGAGCAGAACAATCCGAAAACACATTAAATAACAGTACAGCCCATTGAAGAGATGCAAGTCTATCCCTCACAGCCTCGCTTTCATTCTCATTAAAAATCAAAGATGGCACTGCCATGAATAAGGCGTATTGAAGTCCATTATATGGAGAAAAATCCTCTAATGTTTTCATCAAAAACAATAATTTCTTTTCGACTGAAGAAAGAAAGACATGGACATCTTGGATGACATGGGGGTGAGTAAATTATCACCATTTTTTATTTTTATTTTTATTTATTTATTTATTTATTTTTTTAGTGAACTAATCCTTTAAGATACACCTTGCATGCTACTGAGCTTGTGAGCAATTAATCCATAAATATATACGGAAGTCAAAAAAGTAAGAAACATATACTTATTTTTTTGACAATCACTTATTTTTAATCAAAATGTCATAACTTGATCTGCCTCCATCCAATCAATAAACAATTGTGCCACATGCCCCCCTCCGAAAAGACATGATGACAAATGATGACACAATTGTCATTTTCTTTAAGCATTACTTTGGCTGCTACATAGTCAAGATGATCAAAACAGCGATGCAAGATGATCAAAACAGCAGTTTTATCTGTACTGTTAAGTCAACAAAAGCTATGTATCTCAGTTATGTAGATGCTGTGGCATTTTTACACCAGAGTGTTGATCATTTCTTTCATTACAATTTTGTTCATGTTCCTGCATTGCAGCTATATGGAGGCATCAGCATCACCCTCATCACTCTCACACAGGAACATTAACTCCACGCTCACGGTCATTCATCTCATCTGGCTTTGATTCATAACATAACAAAGCGCAGTTCACCGCCTAGCAAGCGGGTAGAGTAATTTAGCTGGAAATTATGGCACAATGTCTCTGCTCTCGTATTGATTGATGCTCTGCCCATTTTTCACAGCATCATTTTTGCTCATTATTGTTCATGTCAGTCCAGCAAAGGTAAACAGATCTGTCGGAAGGAAATGAGTTGAAAGGTAATGAGGAACCTCTGCCTCTTTGTTTGTTTCAATCATGAGTTTTAAAATTTCAAATATTGTTCTTTTTTGTTTTCACTCATTGAATGCACAGTATGTAAGTAAAAAAATAAAATGAAATAACAAAGGCGAAGCTTGATGACCCCGTGAATGAGTGTGGAGTCATGGGAGTTCACCTCCACAGCCAATGGAAAGCAATATGACAGGAATCCAACCTTTAAGGACACCAATTTTCTTTGTGAATGAATAATGTATCGTAAATAAATAAATGTTCTTCCTTAAAATACAGGGGGCATAAGTCAGAACACCCCTATGTTAAATTCCCATAGAGTCTTTATTTTTAAAGGCCAGTTATGACACAATTGCACAGGTCGTTACACTAGTTAAAACAGCTAATTTCTCTGGATTCACGCTGCAAACAGTGTGAGATCTACACACAGGGGTTTAGTCATTGAATGCAGACTGTTTGGAGTGGATAAACACTTCAAAACAACACTTCAAGTTCAAAAAACACCTGCGGCCCCATTCTAGAAGAGTCTCAGACAGATGATCAAGTGAAAGAGGCTTAATACGTTCCTCACCATTTAAAGTAAGCGTATTGTATTAACATGAACAGCATTCCTATGTATAATATATTCAAAATAGGCTCAATTTATGTCGTAAACAGCATGGGTTAATGAAATATATTTTTCAAATTGAAAATGTTTTTAAATCTTTTTAAATATTTTTAGGGTAAATGCATTTTTTAAGATATATGTTTTAACAATAAACAATAATATATGAAGACTGAGTAACTAAAACTTATTGAAATAGATATTTATGTAAATGTGTTTTCAAATATATTGCAATATATACTGTATTTGTCCATTTTGAATATTTTTTTGCCCTTGGATTAACATTTTTCAAGAGTAGGAAATGTGGACTCCAACCATGGTTTGTCACCATTTTAACATGATTACACACTTCCCATGACTCACCTTCAGTGAATTCATGAATTTATGTAAAGACCTGCCCTGCCACAGCCAATTAAAGAAAGCAAAGAGCACTGCTTTGGCCATCATTGGCTGATTATTTGATCTTCGTTAAAGTGTCAGAAGCACTTAGTTGGGCTGATTCGCAGAAAATGGGGTCCTTAGTTCCTGTCTAGAACATTAGCTATAACTTGATTTTCAAGGACAGGACAGAAATTGAATTTTTTAATTCAGAGTTGGTCCAGAATTTGTTTTCCCTTAATATTTTTTTTTCCCCCCAAAGCAGTTTCTACAACTCATCAATCATAGTCAGAATGTCACAGCTGATGCAGCTCATACTGAATTAATCTATAAATGAATCCATGATACAGGTAATTTATTTACAAAGGCAAAGCCTTTCTCTCCCTCGGGCTTCTCCGTCCATCGACCACTTGCTTCCATCACAGAAATCTAGTGCTTTCAGAACCACTCTAGTAGTAAAGCTCAATGTAACACTCTAATTTCTTTATTGGCTTAAAAGTAAACATGAAGAAACAGGATCACATCCAATCCAGAAAATACAAACCCTTGAGTTCTCTCTGGAATGGTTAGTTTACCCAAAAATGAAAATTGTCATCGCTTATTCACCGTCATGCCGCTCCAAACCCATTGACTTTTGTTTATCTTTATTATGCAAATTAAAATGTTTGTAATATTCTTACATCATGTTTTTTTTTTTTTTTTTTTTTTGGAATCCAATATCCTCCTGTTATATGCAAGTAAGCAATATAATCCTTCAGACTAAAAAAAAAAAAATAGAATCACAAGAATAAAAACAGCTTACATACAAAAATATAGAATTGCGTATCAGCAGCTCTTATACCAAAATAATGCTTGTGGACTTACACATATTCTGAATAATTGATAAAATAAATAATAAAAAATCTAAGACTTATGACTTGAAATTGTTGCTGTATACCACAATCAAAAACAGCTTATACAAAAAATACAAAATGGCCACAATGAAATGATGGCAATTTTCTATACGTTAGTTTTTAACAAAGAGAGAGCCGTTCGGATTTCACGCCACCATGCATCTCTACAGACTGTAGTGTCCGGACGCTCCACTTCCGCTCTTCAGAGTTCTGGAGGCTTTTACGTTCCGTCAATATTACATTATTAGAAAATATGTTATTTAAGAAAATCAATTTTTGACAGTTTTTGTCCACGTCAGCATCGCAATGCATCTAAGAATCGATTTTTCCCCCACCCCAATGTTTATATGTCAATAAAAGTATAAAATAAATGTCATCATATAAAGTTATCGTTTCTCTAATAAAAGACTGCACAATTCATATGGATTTGTTTTTGAAGCATGAAAATTACCAACGCATTCTCATCCTAGGGCGTCATATAGACCCCATTTACACCTGGTATTAAAATGCGATCTGTATCCAGATAAGTTATCCGGATAATAAAAAACGCATGTTAATGCAAGGTGTAAATGCGTTGTGATCGGATCGTGATCGGATCTGCCTGACCACATCTGGAGGTAGTCTGGCTCGCATTGTGTTCTGATCTTTACTAGGTGTAAACGCAATCTGGTTGTTGAAACCACATATGTATATTTTACTCCCAAAAATGCAAAAAAATAAAAGAGTGGGAGCTTGTTATATAGGCTATATGTCATGTTCTAGTCAGATATGACGGAGCTACTGCGACATGCATCACCGCAGATGAGCAGCTGAGCGTCTATTCATCGAGCCAACGTGCAAGCATCTCAAATAAAAGTGAAAGTAAGTCACAGACGCTTCATCTTCAAGTAAAGAAACTAAATGATCTTACCAGCGCTGTTGCCACTCTCTCTTATTGATGTCTTTGATTTGGAAATTAGCTGATGATCAACTAAATGCAGCTCATATCTGTTGCTTTTGGTGGCGTGCAATCCAATAAATCTGCATATAACGCGGGAGTTTAAGATCGGATTTATATCCGTTTTGCAAAAACACATTTATGTGGCCAGGTGTAAATGGAATCAGTTCTTATTATCCGGATAACTTATCTGGATACAGATCGCATTTTAATACCAGGTGTAAATGGGGTCATAGTGACGCTTTTGACAACGCATATACATCCAACGCACATGACACCCTTTTAGCGTCAATATAACGCACTTAAAGGGATAGTTCACTTTGAAATTAATTTTTGATATGTTTTAGCTTACCTCAAGGGCATCCAAGATGTAGGTGTCTTTGTTTCCACAGTATTTTCAATTCTGACATTTTTTCAGTCAAACCGTTGTTGTCTATCAGTCATACACTGGAGCCTAAGGGGGTCCACTAAAAAGCATGCACAGAGAAGTCTAAATTAAACATGATTTAATGACTCGTAAATGTAAGTACACATTGATGGCCTAAGACACGAAACTCTTGTAATCATAGCCATGACAAAATGATCTGACGGCACGGGCGCTTCGGTCTGCGCATGCGCCGGAAGTGATCGCTTGCACGCCGACGTCACTCTTTGTTTATACAGAGATTTCGGAAGTTTTACCTTTCACTAAACATATTTAGATATACGGGAAACCGCAATGGAAGACGATTTCGGTATATCTAAATATGTTTAGTAAAAGGTAAAACTTCCGAAATCTCAGTGTAAATATTGAGTGACGTCACACGTAAGCGATCACTTCCGGCGTAATATTGAACTGATTCAGTTTGGTTCAGTTGGACATTGCAAAACTGATTCAGATCACTTGGACGTCACTGTGATTACACGAGGTAAAAACGATATAAATACTGTTCGTTTTCTCACAAAAACTGCTCGTTTCGTGTCTTAGGCCATCAATGTGTACTTACATTTACGAGTCATTAAATCATGTTTAATTTTGACTTGTCTGTGCATGCTTTTTGGTGGACCCCCTTAGCCTCCAGTGTATGACTGATAGACAACAACGGTTTGACTGAAAAATGTCAAAATTGAAAATACTGTGGAAACAAAGACCTTGAGGTAAGCTAAAACATATCAAAAATTAATTTCAAAGTGAACTATCCCTTTAAGTTATGGTTAGGGTTTGGTCCAGGTTAGGGTTAGACCTCTAGGAGGCGCCTTCTGACCCATATATATCTGTGTCTCATATTGATGCTAAAGGGTGCCATGTGCATTGGATGTATACGCATTGTCAAAAGCATCAGTATATGACCCCTTGGGATGAGAATGGGCTGAAATTACATATACTTTCAATATTCGGGCAAAATGATGCGTGAATAATGAGTGAAACACAAGTATATTTGTGTTTCGAAGATTAACGGAAAGTCTTATGGGTGTGGAATGACACGATAGAGAGTAGATGATGACTGCATTTTTTTCATTTTTGGGTAAAGACCTGGATCTTTGCCATCATGAATCATCTTGCACTAAGTGACTGTCATTCAGCGTTCATCATCTCTGTTTTGTCCTCTGTCCCGCTTTGGCTGTAATAGACTCTCTCATTTTGATTCTGTCTGCCTGCCCCTATTATGATTGTACTAAAGCAGCTATATAATTGCATAATTAGTGGAGCCCATTGATCTGCCTCTCTAGCTAGGGGTCTAAATCAAACAGATATATAATCGACACCTCAACACTCGCAACGAGAAATTAAACTGAGCTAATGCCTGCTGTGGCCTAAACCATCTGGTTCCATTTTAATGGCCCACCCCTGTGTCCTTAGTCTAAGCAGCCGCGCGGAGCCTGCCGTATGCCGAGCGTGTAGAGATTCGCTGAACGCTTCTGAGCAAACAAGAGTATGATTTGCGGAGTAAATGTCCTTTAACCTTGATGGGAATCATCGACTTCTCCCGTATGATTTGCCGAAGTTAGCAGCAACAAGCTACTGCCCTGTGTTGTGGGATATGTACAGAATTCAAATGCTGGTGTTGGTTAAATATATATATATTTTTTTTTAATGATCGAATCCAGGCGTATTTATCAACATGACTAAACCCAACCAAAAAATATTTATTTTATCTGGAGATAAGAGGAAGCATATAAGCTATCAAAATCTAGTGAGCTGTCTAGCTTGACAGTATTTTAATGCATCAGGTGGGATTGCACATATTTTTCATGTAGAATGCTATCCTGGAATCCAATGCAATAGACTTGTTGAAAATAATCCCCAATATTTCCAAGAAACGTTGATTATAAATAAGTCTAATTCAATATGAAATCAAAAATGGGCGAATTCACTTAATATGTGTGTGTGCTATGGACTTTAATGTTTCATTGTTAGCTTAGCATTAATCTCTACTGGAATTAAGTCAGAATGCTATTTGTGTAATTGTTTCGTTCAATCTTAGTAAATCGTGTTGAGGATTGTCCTGTTTGAGCTGTGTGAGCGGTCAATGGACACCAATAAAGACAAGAGCCTTTGTAAACGGGTTAATTTCCTCACCCAAACACATCCTATGCACACATCAAATTAATCAGACAAAGTATACACAACATAAAGTTATAATTACAACCTACATCTGCGAAAAAATCATGCAAATGCTCAACTTGAACTAAAGTGTAATGGGTGTAAGAGAAACAGACAAAGCAGATAATAGATGATGTGGTGATAGACGTAGGGTAATATTCATATGAAGTGTGTGATGCAACTGTCAGCATGCATTTTTATGATAAATCCCGTTCTCTTTGTGTGTGTGGGAGGTGACCCCGGCTCTCAATCAGCTCTTAATTAGATTAGCCCTCACACCTTCTGTTTCAGTCATGCAGTTGATGCATACATCAATAAACGTGTGTCTTTATTGTTGCATTTCCATGCAACAATTACCCTGCTTCAAAGGACAAGCTAGACTGCTATAAAAGATCAATTCAGCAGGCACCCGCCTAATATTTGTACAGCAGAGTGATTGACTTGTAAAACATGGAGTTTCACATTGTATTGGCTGCATGAGAATTATGGGGGTTGTTAATTGTATCAGGTCGGTGTACAGAGGTTAAGAAAGAAGCCCTGATCAAATATCCTTGAGGTTTATATATCCTGTGAATCACGGCTGAGTAATTTGAAGACTGGGTGTGAGAATGTGTGTGTGTGTTTGTCACAGTGTGTTTGTTTAACCTACATTGAGAGGTTTAAATCTATGGAAGCTTGTTTGCGCCACTGAATATAAAAATAAAATAAATAATTGTGACTTTTTATCTCACAATTCTGACTTTTTTCTCACAATTGCGAGTTTATATCTTGCAATTCTGACTTTATTTTTTAGAATTGCGAGATAAGTCAGAATTGCATGATATAAAGTCGCAATTGCGAGTTGTAAAGTCACAATTGCGAGTTATGAAGTCAGAATTGTGAGATATAAAGTCAGAATTGTGAGATATAAAGTCAGAATTGTGAGATATAAAGTCAGAATTGCGAGATATAAAGTCAGAATTGCGAGATAAAAAGTCAGAATTAGTTGGCTAATGATGCTTTCGGGAAACGCACCCCTGAGCGGTTTAAGTGTGGTCTCGTTGGCCTGAGACAAACAGGACAAACAGTAGGTGATGTGTGAAGAGATCATGGCATTAAAATACATGAAAGATGCTTCAGTTGTCAAACTATTCCTAATGTGTCTAAAGATGAAGATAGTTGTAACAACTCATGGGCGGGTCTGATTCATGGGGAATTTGCATATCATAATTAATAATTGATAATTAATAATTATTCATACAGGGTTGGATCAGACCAGTCTTACATGTTAATAAATCTCCCGATAAGGGATGATATGTCATTTTACCAGCATGCATGCATGTGTATCCCTGCAATTAACCACACGTTGATGGGAATTAAAGGAGAACTCCGGCGAACAATGAACCTTTGGTCTAATAAAACATCGGTACATAGTCAACCGTTCTCTGAGATTTGTTTTCATGATAATCGAATGTAAAGAGTTTTATCTCTAAAAACTGTTTAGCGTATAATGCTAGTAATGGGGGCATTGACTAAGTAAAAAGAAATCGCTATTTTATACCACTAACAAGGCTCAAAATAGCCCCACACTAACGCAATAACATAATGAGGCTCCATACATTCAAAACAAAGCATTGAGAACTTTGTAAGTGTACAGACCGTTTAATAAGAAGATACTTTATGAAGACAGTTCACTTCGTGTATACAGACAGGAGCCATCTTAAAAAATAGTCTCGATAAGTCGATCCCCGAACGCCGTTCATACAGTTCAGAAGTTCGCTGAACTTCATACAGTTCAGATCACTCAGCACGACATTCGTGGTTTGACTTATCGAGAACTGTCTTCATAAAGTATCTTCTTATTAAACGGTCTGTGCACTTACAAAGTTCTCAATGCTTCAGTTTGCATGTATGGACCCTCATTATGTTATTGCGTTAGTGTGGGGCTATTTTGAGCCTTGTTAGTGGTATAAACTAGCAATTTCTTTTTACTTAGTCAATGCCTAAGCTGTTACGCTAAACAGTTTTTAGAGATAAAACACTTTACATTCGATTATCCTGAAAACAAATCTCAGAGAACGGTTGACTATGTACCAATGTTTTATTAGACCAAAGGTTCATTGTTCGCCGGAGTTCTCCTTTAATTACACGGACCACATTTTTCAAAACAGGTAAAATGAATTAGCTCAATTAATTTATAGAGTTTATGAAAATTAATTCAGTAGCACAATTAGTTTTCCTGCTCTATAAACAAATACCCTTTAAGGTATCTTTAATTTTGTAAAGCTCGTAGTTTTGATCGGTCATATCAGGGACCTGGAGTTACTGTACATTCACACCGCCGCCGACTTGAGCGTCAAAGAAGTGTTTGGTCGCCTTAGTCGCCTGGCAGTTCCTACATAGTATATTTAACAGTTGGACATTCTTCTAATATGTTTTTTAAAACTTAAAGTTTGGTCCAAATTGACACCTAAATATTTTTTTCTGTGACAATGTTAATTTTTTGTCCATTAAAATAGATGTTAGGCATACCTTTAACTTTATTGGACTTAGCGAAATACATTCCAACAGGTTTTTTTTTTTTTTTTCAATATCCAATGTTAAACAGGAAAATTTTAGCCAATTACTTATTTTGTCCATGGCTGAGGACAATTTAATGGCTACTTGCTCCATATCCCTCCCATGTACACGACGATATCTATGCCCTTGCACACAGCCGGAATATCATTAATGTAAATACTGAACAACAAGGGTCCCAGAATTGATCCTTGCGGGACTGCAGTTCTACCAGACTTCAGAGAGGACAATACGTTTTTTTTTTTGTTTTGTTTTTTTTATCTTCACTCATTGCATCCAATTTGTGAAATATGATTGTATCCAATGCAATGTCTCCATGGACAGATTATACTTAGAGAGCTTAGACAGGATGAGACGGTGGTTTACCGTGTCAAAGTCTTTTTGCTAGTCCAGAAACACGGCACCCACGTGCCCCCACTGTCCAAGTTGGCCTTTATGTTTTCCATTAGATAGCAGCAGGCTGCGTAGGTGGAATGATTTCATCTAAAACCGAACTGCATCGAGTGTAACAAATTATTACAGTCTACGTGATCGGTTAGCTGCTCTCTGGTGGCTTTCTCAAGAATTTTAGATGCTAGGCAATATACTAACTGACCTGTAGTTGCTCATTTCATTTTTGCTTCCAGATCTATAAATTGGAGTTATAACTGCTGTTTTGAAGACACTGGGGAAGATACTCTCATCAATAGATGTATTCACAATATATGTAATAACTAGTGTTAAAATAATATAATATTTTATATTAGCTCCTGTTAAATTATAATTTTAGGCCGGATTACAAAAATACCACAGTTAAGCATTAGTTAGGCTGTCTTTTCAACCCCTTATCTGTTCCAAAAATAATAATTATGGTAAATGAATGAATCGACTCACTGTACTCGCACATTGAGAAAGTAACCTTTTAAGGTGCTAGATAAAATAAATGTATTATTATTATTACTCCAAATGAGTAAGATAGATCAGAGATGTATTATTGCTCACATAATCACTATGATGATATCTGAAAAATACCAGCAATTTAAACTGTGTTTTCATGTTTAAATGCTGATACTCTTTTATACTCAATTGCCAAGGTCTGCGTAAGCAGGGTCATTCGTCTATGTTGCACATTTGGGATTGGACCCCAGACCCTATTTTTTTATAATGTTTTGAACTAGGGGTGTAACGGTACATGTATTCGTATTGAACCGTTTCGGTTCGAGGCTTCCGGTTCGGTACGCATACAAACCGAACGATTGCTTGGACCATTTTTCCTGCCGGCAAAATTCGCGCTGACGCGGCCAACACATCGTTGCGCAACATCAAATGGCAAATGTAATGAAAGCAGAACGAAACTGCGCTACTCATTATGTGCTTCACGGATCGTTTATCAGTTCGGACCAGCAACATCTGTGCAGCGCGAGCCGATTACGATCAGGCAACACTGTTACCACACCGCGCTAAGAGATCCGGTAAAGAAAACATTTGAATTCGCCACTGAGGTAATAACATCGCTGCGAGATCTAGTGAGATGCATTCACATTTCTCCGTTATTAACCGTAGATCTCTATTAGATCAAACAGCGCTGTCATGGAAAGCAGGAGAAACATTGTGCCGTGAATAAACTAGTCTTTACGTCCACAGACCAGCAAAATTCACCATGGATTTAACAACACTAACTGAAACCAGTTTGGCTGGAATGGTGAAATACTTTCAAGTACTTCACACATCTTTTTCCAGCACTTCAAAATTAAAATATTATATAAATAAATATATAAAACTCACATTTATTTAAAAATATTTTATTTTGAACACATGTAGCCAACTTTTAAACACATTTTAGTGGACTCCTAGTGGAAAACAGACTATTTAAAGGGCACCTATTATGCCCCTTTTTACAAGATGTATTATTGGTCTCTGGTGTCCCCAGAATGTATTTGTGAAGTTTCAGCTAAAAATACCCCACAGTTCATTTATTATATCCATTTTAAAATGTCATTTTTGGGGCCTGTTTTAAAAAGAGCTGTTTTGGTGTATATGACCTTAAATGCAAATGAGCTGCATATCCCTACCCTGCCTTTGGATGAGGGCGTCACTTGCATATGGCAGTTGGTAAGCAGAAGGGCTGAGAGAGTGAGAGACCTGCTGTTTTGAATGTGATTTATCCGTACATGCTTGAATCGGAATATATAAATAGTCTCTGATCAGACCCAGATGACGAAGAGACTCCGGCAGAATAAACACAAATGAGAATGGACTAGGACGTCTCGGTATGGTTATTTGATACATTTATGTACTTATAGAGTTGTAATTGTGTCCCCTTTGAAATTATGGATGAGCAACACACACACACAGGCACACACAAACACTAACGTTGGCGCAATTTTTTGAATCGCAAACAGTAGACGACGATCCACACTTGAGGATTAACTTTGAAGCAAGACCTGCTTTGAATTGACCCTCGTTCACAAAACAGTCAGTCAGAAAATTATTCGCTCAAACATAAACTTATTTACGAAGGAAAGGCGCCACTTAAACTTCCAAAATACAATACATCCACTGTGTTTTTGGTGGCTCTGATGTCGGAAATAAGTGAAAACTACTATGTATGTCATTGTTACATCCCATCCCACAACAGAACACTTATGTTTCCAATGAGACATTACCGGGGTCTATGCCACAACCACACTGTCAATCAAACCCCTTGCTCAATTCTACGTCACAAAGCGCTGAATCTTAGAACAGCTCGTTCTGAGACAGTTCATATGATTTATTGAGATTGAAAAAAAAAAAAAAAAAAAAACACTGGGTGGATTTTTATCATTCTAGGGTGGTTTTGCTCACACTGCCAACACACATTTATGTTCAAACACCATGTAAAAGTGAATTTTTCCATAATGAGATTACCACTATAACCAGTAGATGACAACATAGGAGCAAAATGACAGGTAACTTTACACAATTACCCTACTAGTGAGTGATAACACTTACATTTTCAGTTTTGAATGCATAATAAACTTTAGTTTGACATGATTACCCCATTCACTCAAACACTGGCTTTCTTGTTGGGTTTGCAAGCATCTGTGTGGATGATCTTGTATATCTGACCATTGTGTGTACTGTATGTGTGTTTTCAGCTTTATGATGGACAGCCATGGCTGTATAATAAAGCATCATGTTCTTTAATGTGGCTGCTCGGGGCACGCTTCCCTGTGGTTAGCTGGCTCGCTCTCTGGGTTCCGACAGCAGGTGGTGAAAAATGAGCTGTACGGTCGACCTTGATCAGCATTGCTGATAACTATAAATCATAGAGAAAACAGCCATTCAAGGCAGGCAGGAGGCATTGGTGGTTCTGTTATATTACAGTTTGTCTGCTTTTGAGAAGGAAGGGGAATGTGGCAGGCATTCCCTAAGGATACGCGGCTGAGATCAGGATATGTGAAGTGACAATGGTGCATCTCAAGAGGCTGAAGATGTGATTTAGACTGATTCAGGTATGCGTGGGGTAATGCCTTAGTGAGGTCAGATGTTGTAGTCAGATTTGGTTCATTTCAGTCAAATCAATCATGAGTGGTTATTTCACTTTATTTCAATATTTTCTCGTCTTATTTTCTTCGATTAATCAGTACATGTTATTCCAAAGAAAAAGTGTACACCGATTTAAACCTCAGGCATCAATACTTAATTAATAAATAATTAAATGTCACAACGCTCAATATATCTGCATCCAACTGCAGTAATTAAAAGCCCGCTATCCATAATTTTCCCTATATGCAAATTGTGCTCATGATGCTTTTGTAATGATGAACCAAACCAGTGAAGCACGACATCTGGACCGGACCCAAAATGTTTAAAGCTTGTTTTCCAGTGAGGATTAGACTTTGAAGTATCTATGAGTCATGCATCAACTGACATTTTATACTGTATAATGCTAAAAATACTGAATTAGGAGTAACATATGTTTTTATATAATATTTGGATGCACTTTATTGTTGTTTTTACTATGTAATTTTACTTTTAAGTACTAACTGCAAAGTATAGAGTAAGGGATTAGGGCTCGGTTTAGGGTTAGTTGCATATAATTACGCATAATTTATAGTTATTACTATAGTAAATGCATGTGATGTGTAAGAAGAACACTAGACAGGAAGGACATTTTTTTATTGCATTCAGACCGAAGCTATGATTGGACGAGCATAGTATGTCAACCTCTACTTTTTAAGTAGATTGCACACACCTGATCCTTGTTTTGTTCATTGAGTTCACTCAGTATATCCACAAGTTTCCGAGGGGCGCTCCTGTAAAAAATAAAGTGGATGAAACTTCCGTTATGGCGGCGGAAGTAGCATTCCAATGGTATTTTGTGTGTTAGTTAGCGGACAGGCTAGCTGTTTTTTTTGGAGAATTATTATACTATTTAAAGACGCAAATCTTTATGAGAGATGTCGTTACGAAGCTCAGGGACAACATGTGCTGTTCGCGGTTGTATGTATAACCGGACTAAACTAATTTAGTGGCTTAAACGTGATTGTTTTGAACATAAGCTGAAAACGAAATCAGAGTGATCCTGCCAGAGCCCGTCTCTGATTGACTGTAGTTTCCATCACCTCCCAAAAGACGGCGAATCTTCCTGTGTATATTTGTTTAAATTCTTAATATTCTATAAACTCTATCAGCATGTGTTTGGCTGTTCACTACTGATGTTACACCTAAACTCAGGATCAAAGCCTGTGTTGACAGAATACCAAATGTGCCAGTTAATGTATTCAAGCAGCACATTCATTTATAGTTTTGAATAAACTCCAAAGCACAATGACTAAGTGTGTATTTTTTATTTTAATTGTTTGTCAGCTCGCACAACTGTCTGTCACCATGCCTTGATGAGTATTGATTATTAATAATGTTATTATAATACTCCCAATCAACTACTGCGGAGGGTAAAGGTACTGTTATTTCACCCTTTTGAATTTCGTTGAGGTTGTGTTCCCACATCGTTAGCTAGTTTGGATCGCTATAACTTGAATGACTGTCAACTGTTGAATGAACGAGTGTCAAGCATGTCAAGTCGCGCTTTGTTTACTTCGAACCGGAAGTCGCACCCACTTTTGACGCAAGGCCTCATGGGGCGTAGGAAACTTGTGGATAGGCCACATTCATTCACTCAGCAGAAGAAAATGGTTGTCAGTCCTGTATTTAAGTCCATAATACGGTTATGTTTACACATACAGTTCAGTTAGTTTCAAGAGTGACAACAGCATTCTATAACAAATTTACACTGTATACATTTTCAGGACTCACAACCACAATCTCGGAAATCCCGTGCTGTGTGAACGGAACCGGACTGGACAACTAATTATCTGTGCAAGAATGCCTACCCCGTGTGTGGCGGGTTTTCATGTGTGGTTTCGGTAACTTAGAGTGACGGAGATTGTTTTTGAAGGTTTTAGATCCAGTAACTGAGAGTTGTCCCTGTCAGTTTTGTGTTCTACTTGCAATAAAAACGCTCTGCTATCCACCAAAATATAAAAGCTTAAAGAAGATTTCATGGATGAACTCGCGGCTCGATTGGACTCAAAAGTAATATGACTTTTCAGTTGTATGGACGTCACTATCTTTGACATTACTTTGGTCACTGTCTATATTTTTACTGGTATTAGAATACGGGCTTGACTCCTGTTGCACTTTCATACAGACAGTTTTTCGAGACACTACTCTTGTTGTTGTTTGAACGGGGTTTGGAGACACACATCTGTAAGTAAATGTGGTTGCCATTCAAAAAGCCTGATAGAAAGTAGTAGTTCAGTTTGCTCATTGTCTGCTGTTGGCTGTGCATAAGCACACTGTTGCGTTGCTTTCTCATTGTTGATATTTCTCTTTTTTTTAATAAACTGACTGCTGCATTTAGAATGTGACAGATAAATTAAATTAATAAAAGCCTTATTAATAAAATTGACAAGTAAATAACAGTAAACATGGTACAGTATGTGTCAATTAGCAATCACATTATCTCACAAAAAGACCAGATCAAATAAAAACCACAGATCAATCAATTTGACAGCACACTGAGCTTTGGATTTTGTTCTCTCTCACTGTCTTGATTTGTTGGATTTGTTTCACAAGATGCAATTACATCATAAGGGGATTGGAGGAACCTTCTTATAGTTTCAAGATGTATTGACGGAAGTACCCGGATTTTGGCGTGTTCGAACCACAGGAAGTAGGAACGATTTTTGGATGAACTAATTTAATTCCTACTTCAAAGTAGGGTTTAAACCAGCACTATAGGAACTACCAGTGACGTTAGTGTACGCACACGAAACACCAACACCCGCCATCTTTTTAAAAAGCTGTGTAAACACACAGATTATAGCCTATATATTTACTCCAGAAACTCAATGAACATGGAAAATTTGATAGATTGGCCTCTTAACCTTTTATGCTAAGGAGAGAATCTAATGCAACTTTGAGGAGACCAAGCCAAACATGATTATGTATTTCTGATCAGCTAACAACACTGGACATCAACCACATGGCATATGCTAATGCATTTTCATTTATTGTCTTTCTCTAGCCGCGTTTCCACCGAAATTACCTTCGGTAATTTTTTTTTTCTCCCAGAACTGTCGCTGTCTGCTTTTTCATCGAGGTCTAAAGTACTGTGAAGATTAGGCAAATTAGTCCAGTGACGTAGGACTGTGCGCTACTTTAGAGTTCTCGCTGAATTTCATCTTCTGAATTTAAGCGTAATAAAGCCTGAACCTTATTGTCGTTCCATCGGTCGTATTTTTTTAACTCCATTGTTGATTCGAATAGCAGACAACTCTTTTTAAAAATGGTGGATGGAATAAAATGCTGCATATAGTCAACCAATCAAAATTCTACATGAATTCAGCCAATCAGCATGTTGAGTATCCAAGAAAAAGTACTACCTCACAAACTGGGATTTTCTAAGGGAGATTTTTTTACCAGGAGTTTCCTTTAGACCCTGGTTCCTGTGGTGGAAACACACAGAGTACCACCCCGAAGTCCTAGATCCTGGGGAAAGTTTCTGTGGTGGTAACACAGTCTCATCCCAAGAAGTCATATAACTGAAGTCTTGGGACGTCTTTTGACCATACGTCAACATCCGCCTTTTTCGGGTACCCTTAAACGTCGGTTACATGACGATCTCGGGCCGTCAAACAAGTGACGCTTTACCTTTAACTTCGGTTATTTAACTTATTAGGTGTCTGGGGTAGGGTTAGGATCCGATAACGTCATCTAACCGACGTTTAAGGGTACCCTAAAAAGGCGGATGTTGACGTATGGTCAAAAGATGTCCCAAGACGTCAGTTATATGACGCTTTGGGATGAGACTGCGCTGGTGGTGGTAACGCGCCTTTTGTATAGACCCCTTTTGAGCCAACGTCACAGTTACGTTATGCCAATTTTTATTTCTAGAAAATATTCACATCATTAAAATTGCACCGTAATGTCACTCTTTACATTGTCGTCTTCTCTGCGCTGGCTAGGCAGAACTGAGGATCTTACCACACAAGTCTTGTAAATGACCATTCATCATATAGGTGTAGAAGTAAGGCCACTCAACCGGAGGTAGCGTTAACGTTAATCTTGTCAGATCGTCCATGCATTGAGTGAGCTTTTTACATGATTAACTAAATATATTTTTCCATGTACACTTTCTGTAAAGCTGCTTTGAAACAATATGTATTGTGAAAAGCGCTATACAAAAATACATTTGAATTGAATTTTATGGGTCAGCCAATCTGGTTCCGGCCGATAAAATTCAAATAACAATCAAATAACTTTTGCAAATAACAATCAGTCTTGGACACCGAGTGACCTTACAGAATGAGATAAAATCAAATGTTAACTTGCAAACTAACGTTAGGGAAGCGGCCAGAAGGATCGTTCTGCCTCCACCTAAGCTCCGCCCCCCCCAAAAAAAATGTCACCATGTTTACTAACTGAAAAGGGGTCTATAACATTTAATAACGTATTAGACAGGACTGTTAGAGAGATCGTAAACAAGTGAACACGGAGAATGCGAGCACTATGTTCTCAGGCTCTGACTGGGCGTTCTCAGTTCACAACAACAATTGTGGCTTACTTCACTTCAGAGTTCCTACTGGCTGTGTGAATGCGACCAGGAAAATGTTCCTAAAGGGAACTATTAGTTCTCGGGGAACCACCCCGGTGGCTAGAACTAAGTCCATAGAACTACCCGGTGCAAAAGCCCCTTTAAAGGCAATGAAATATTCAAATTTTTATATCTATATATTTCATTTGATTTCATACATCAGGTATTCATAGATGCCACCCACGTCACTACAAATAGAACGCCGCCATATTTGCGACCGACTCGCCCGGTACGGCCGCCCAAACTGCCTATTTGAATGAGAGAGAGAGAGAGAGACAGATATCTGGAGAAAATTTCAATTTAATTTTAGGCTCCGATCCTTATTTGTTACCCCCAGTTTTCTTTAGTCCATTATTATCTCCCCCAGTCTTGGCCCAATTGGCCTTTCATGATATAGAAATACATAAGTCATAAAGCTATGACACGTATTAATGAGAGTCGAGGCGATGTCATGAATGAATCTTCTGCAGCAGTTCGGCTGGCATGAATGAATCTTTCTAATCCGAACAGCTGAGACACCTGCATTAGCACAGTCAGATACATCAGTCAAATATCATAAAAGACTGCCATATCTGTCCGAAAGAACAGATGTTCAGTTACAGAGAAGGTTTAATAATCACAACTATCGAAACGAGTCTTTCGAGTCAAATCTTTTTGAATGATTTGGCTGCGATTAAAAGCTATAATGAGGTAAAGCTCTTCAGTGATTATAATATAACGACTTAAATTGCAGTTTTTTCATCACATAAAGCTATCATATTAATAAATAATGATATTAATATAACGGACGCGTCATTAGATCACTTTTATTGTGTTGTTTGTATTTTATTATTATTTTTTTTTGCGTGACAGCTCCCAGTAGGCTAATGTTACTCATTCACTTTCATTACATCGACAAGATGAGTCTCCCATTAGGCTACATATTCAAAAATGTGCCTTTGTCTTCCAGTAAACTTAACTTCTTTACTTCTTCAAGTAAACTTAAGGATTTACACATGAAGGTAAGTAGTTAAATGACGGCAGAATTATCATTTTTGGAAGAACTAACGTTAGTCCTTTATGCATTTCAAGGCTGAGATCGCCTGCAGAGCTAACATTACTTACACAAAACAACATCTAAAGCACATGTGACGAAGACAATATGAACTTCAGAAAAAAAATATTTATTAGATTTAGGTAGGTATATTAACAGGCAGACAGACAGTTATGTTCAAAAGAACACCAAATCTAATAACTTACCATGATAAAGTGAATTTAAACAGATCCAACAAATAAAATGAAGAAAAAAACATTAGCTGTCGATATCTGTTTGTATATTGGCCACTGAGAGTAGCTAGGCTATAATACAAATATAACTAACCACAAACCAGCAACATGAGACTTCAAGTCTTTTAAATAAATGATTTTGTCTTCTCTCTTTCCTTTGGTATAGAATAAAATACCAGTTCAGGGTTCCTCTTTCGGCTGTTGTTGCAGCAACTCCACAACATATTGCAGGCATTAATGAGACCGTCGGTCGCAAAGATGGCGGCTCAAAGCTACAGTGACGTCACGTGAACCGAATGAATATAAGATAGTCATATTTAACAAAGGAAACTTGGTAACACTTTATTTTACAGTGCCTTTGTTACATGTAATGCATACTGTAACATGCATACTGTAAATTATGCTTACTGTATTACATGCAACTAACCCTAATCCTAACCATATAGTAATTACCTGTAATTACTTATTATTACCCAGTACTTAAATGTATAACTACACTGTAACAAGAACACTAAACAAAAAACATAACAGAAAAATGGGTTACACTTTATTTTAAGGTGTCATTGTTCTATGCTACGTTCATACCGGACGCAAATAGCGCGTCAGGCGCGAATGATTTCAATGTTAAGTCAATGCAAAGACGCTTTACGCGCGTGAAAAATTCCTGCGGTGCGAATGAGGCGTGGAGCACGGCGCGGAAGATGCGAATACGCCTCATTCGCGCGTCAAGTTCGCGCGAATGGCGCGAATTGAGCATCTGGCGCGTTACGCGCGAATGATTCAGTTAGTGCCATTTGTGCATTCACGCATTTGATGCGAATTCGCGTCTGCCGCCCAAGTTGAAAAATCTGAACTTTGGTGTGAATTCGCGCCGCGTTAACCAATCAGGAGCCTAGCTGCTTGCTCACGTGGTGAAGTGTCTGGATGCTTCAGTAAATTATTTTGTTAATATGACTAAATGCATGGTGGGATTATGCATAACAAAGCAAATGTTTTATCACTTAAAACATTATTTCTTTATACGAGACATGTTCATTTTCTATTGAATGTTATTCATTCCATAGCTAGATTATACGAAATAGTATTATGTTGTAAAGACAATCAACATATGTGCATAAATTCGTGTCTGGACATGAGAGAGAGAAAAAAATCACAGGACAGGTTAATAACTTTTGAAGGCTAGATTAGGGGGATGAGGGCGAGGATCCTCGCTCCGATGCGGTACAACATGTCATCAAACTGGACGCGGGACAGGCGGAAGTACCGCTGACAGCGGCCGTCATCCAGCGCAGCTCCTGGAGCGAGCAAATGGTGAAACTCGCCAAACGGTTCGACCCCGAAGGGTCCGGTGGACACAAATATACGGCGACGATGATCCCCACGCCGCTGTTCTGCTCTCCAGAGTAAATACAGAGCGGTAACTCTCTTGATGAATGCTCGGTCGACATAAAAACAATGGCCGCCAACGGATTTCGATTCTGACACGCGTCACGCGCGTAAATTTCACTTCAAACTTTTGTTTTTACGTGCACCAGTTTCGCTCTTGACACACAAATTAACACAAAGTGGTCAAGCGTCAAACTAGACGCGTCAGGCGCGAATTTGACGCGCGATTCGCGTCCGGTGTAAACGTAGCATTACACTGTAATTATACATTTAAGTACTGAGTAATGTTAAGTAACTACATGTACTTACTTAAGGGTTAGGATTAGGGTTTAGGTTTAGTTACATGTAATTATGCATAATTTATAGTTAGTACTATAGTAACTACATGTAACATATGTAACAATGACATTGACACCGAAAAAATGTATTGTTATTATTATTATTTGTTATTACACAGAGACCGAAATAATATAATTGTACTAAATACTAGATGCAAATAGCACGTTAGTTACATTGTTTAATACTACCAATGTTTCACCATGGCAAACGTCAGAAAAGCCGTGAAAATGCAATACTTTCAGGTTCAGTGATTTGATTTACATTAATTCCAGTTCTGTATGATGTGACACCAGGATCACCGATCGCCTTTATTGTGAAAGCATTTTGAATAATTTTTAAATTGCATTGCTTTAAATAGCTGTCCTTAGCCAGAGGGCACCTAAAGTTTAAAGTGGATTTATAGCACAGCAAATGGAAAGTGTGAGATGTGTTCACATCTAAAATGGAGCGTAGTTCTTTTTTTTATCTCAGGTGGTGCGTTATTTTGAAAATCTGAATAAGGTACACATGTCCTTATTTTGTTCAGGTTATTAACAGGTTATAATCACTCATATACCTCCATTATTTACAGAATCAGCAGCCTTTAACACCACTGCTCTCTGAGAATAAAGCATGCTAAACTGAAGTTACGAGAGAGTGGGGAAAATAATTAACTGTGATTCAGAGAAGTTTGTGTGTTGTGATGAGCATGTATAGAGTCAGAGGAGGAAATCAACAGGTGAACATGCTTCACCATCTCTGTAGTAATCTCACTCTAGTGTCTTTGTGTCGTGACGTTTCGGAGCATGGATTCTGAAAGACCTTTCACCCTGCAGCTGAATACAGATCTATTTTGAGTTTTGTAAACACTTCCAGTTATCTATCGGAAGTGCAAGATGTGTTCTACAATCAATTTACTTTTGAAAAAATGAGATGGTGATTCGACCAATTTTCATGAAATCCACATATGTACAAAACCAAAATTAACAAGTAAATCAAGTAGCCAGTTGTCAATTCGAGTCATAAAAAAGATATGAGAAAATGTGAGATACATGATTTTTTCCAGTGCAAATTTGTTGTCAACGACTAACATAAGGAAATGAAAGATAATTGATTGCAGGTGTGTCTAATGACAGTTACCATAGTAACTAATTCAAGAAAAAGGATAAACTAAAGCCAAACACACCCAATATTATGAAGCTAGAGACTTGGAGCCTGCATCTACAGTCCCCCACCCAGAGTCCCGCATTCTCAGACCCCTCGTTTTTCGAGACAGCGCCTCCTGCTGTTAATTTTTTTTTATAAATGCAATTAAAAACAATAGGACCTATAATGCAACCTAAAGCAACCTACAGTATAATGGTCTAATTAACATTGCCATGCTAACATTCCAAAATCTGTTTTTTTTTTTGATATTTTGAATGCGAAGCAAAACAAATCAGAATAGACAAAACACCAATAATAAACTTCTGTACTTTATTTAATGATCACCTAAACATCATCTTGCTGTAAAGAAAAAAAGAAGAAAAAACAGTGTTCGTGACTTTACTTTTCGTCTTCAATTGCATTAAAAAAACTCATTTATAAGTCGCTTTGCATAATCATAAAATGATATGTTGCTGGGTTCGGCAGGGGCAACTCCATCGATGTATGGTGTACCCTGGAATAGCCCACAACAGTATAGGCCTAGCACAATGTCTTATGATGTTTCAAAAAGAAAAGAAAAAAAAAAGATGTTTGCAAATATTACCTTCATGTTGCACTGCTCTGTTGAAGTGTTCCTTGAGATTTGAACTTTGGACAATTTTGTGGGTTTGAAATATATGGGGGCACAGAATGGGCAGTGAAAATAACTGCAGCATTTATGACATATCTACAAAAAGTCCAAGGTCAAAGGCTAACGTTAGCTATCAAAATATTTTCGGGGGGAAGAGGGCGAAAATACATACATTAACGGCTCAAATCTCAAACTATCTTTACAAATATTAAATGGACTATTCATATGTTGTATCAATGAGCTAAAGTAGTTTGATTAAAAAAAAAAAAAATCAAACGAGTAGGCTACTACGATTCGCCTAAATAAAATTGAAGATAGCCTACTCACGTACGACCATGCTTCAATATCCGACACTTTAGCGTCAGGTAGATCGCGCCTAACCCTTACACCCCAGACCTAAACCTACCTGTGTCATCTAACTGAAAGCGTCAGTTAGATGACGCCCTGGGATCACGTCATGTAACTGACGCTAAAGGGTGCTTAAAGCGTCGGATGTTGAAGCATGGTCAAAATTTTCTGTTAGATGATGCCTTGGGATGAGAATGCGTGAAACACAGGAAGGTAGCATAGAAACAGAGAATACATTTCAACATAAAAGTCAAACCGGATCGTAATGTTTTTTGCAATTTCATATTGTCTTTGAAATAAGAGTTAAAGTGTACTGCTGAATGGCCTGACAAGCTTTTATGGTAATCTGAAATGTTATTTAATGTCATTTTAAATTAAACTTAAAAAGATTTTTTTTAATTAATTAATTAATTTAAAAAAATAAACTACTCTCATGAATTTAAATTAGTGTTGGTAATCAATTAAAAAGGAACTAATTAATCACACATTTTCTGTAATTATCGCGATTGTTCACACCTAACATTAACATGTTAATTATAATTATATGTTATACTGTATAATTTCACATTTAAATGTAGAAACAACATAAAAAAGCTATATTTTAAACATTTTGCTTAATGGCCTCTCTTTACTATGACAGAAGGCCAGTATCACCGATGCTCAAACCGCAACACACTAACTAAAGTTAGAAGAGTAACCATAATCACAATCAACCACCCCTCTAAATAATAATAAAAAAGATGGTTCTCAATCATACTGTATGGTTAATTGTTATAATTACTAATTTCATCCACAGAAATTGAAAAAAAAAATCCATAAAAAAATCAGTAGCAATATTGGCATATACATACTGATGTATATAGATTGGCATACAGCAGCATACTGCTACCAATCCATATGGATCTCTTGAAATGAAATGAGTAATTATAACAATTAAACATACAGTATAGTGTATGTCATGTATCAGGCAGACAGACAGATATAAAGTCCTGCTGTCAGGTGGAGAAGATATGTGGGAAAGCTCAGATCAGAGACAAAACCTTGTCCTGGAACAAATTGAGACAGAAAGGACTGATAAAGAAAGAGCAGGGTAAAGAGAGATAAAAGGAATCCTGCTTAGGGGTGTGTAAGAGAGGACAAGAAGGGCAACGAAAAACAAAAGAAAGCCAAGGTGAGTAAGTTAGTGAATTATGCCCTGAAGAACAAAGAAGCTGAGTGAAGGTGAGTGCTGTGTTTGAGTGAGTGACCCCAGGCTCCACTGCAGGAAGTGCTTCGTGCCAGTTCCTATTGTTCACCTCCATCAAAAATAGAGAACCTGGAGAGGCACTGGGTTTGCAGAGGCCAGGGGATTCAGAGATCACGATTTTTACTGACAGGAAAAGGGAAAGTTGGTGAAGAGAAAGTTCTTCATTGCAAAAACAGACCTGAGGAAACAGAGAGCATATGAAAT
Source organism: Pimephales promelas (assembly GCF_016745375.1). Next base: position 10,876,885 of record NW_024121133.1, read on the forward strand.
GACACATGGAATAGTAAACCTCCCACCTAGGTAACAAGTTTATGGCTGTTCCAAACCGCAGACACCAAAATAGTGCAGCCTATTAATTTATTTATTTTTCCCCCCAAAAAATAGGGCAGTGTTGCTTGTTGTAGCCTTTTATGTATAAGACAAAATGCGAAAACTTTCATCCAAGATGACAGACGGAATCAAGGGAAATATCAATTTGAGCTAGATTTGCATTTCCCAAAGGAAATACAAGAGTTTGCGAGGCAGCAAAATAATATTTTTGAAGGTTTAGGTGACTTTAGTCTTTGCTCTATGTAAAGAAGTCAACTGTTGCAGTGATATCAATAGTTGTGATCTGTTTGAACAATTTAGTGTGCAAACAAATGCAGGAATACCATCACGATTCAATATGCAAATACTACTGTATAATAATCAACAATAAGGATAGAATAGGCTACACTATACCTTTAAAAATGTATGTCCCCGGTGTGCTGAACCGTGTGGCCGACGAGCTGTCACGAGCCGTGCTCCCGGGAGAATGACGACTCAACCCCAGGCGGTTCAGCTGATCTGGAGAGAGTTCGGGGAGGCTCAGTCTAAGGATATCAAACTTGAGATAATTTGAACCAATTTTATAACGGATATCTCGTTGCGCATCTAAATGCACTTGCCGCTTGACTATTTTTGTTCTCAAGACTCTCGACAACAACTACAGTACTGCAGTCAGTTCTTGTGCATATGTGTTTGTTTTCGTCTGTTATGTCTTCTAGCTGCGATGTGCCTGTTTCTGTATGAGTTTGTTGTGGTTGGAACGACTTGCATATCTGTGTGATCGTGATTATGAACTCAGCAAGCTTATATGATTAGTCTTTTAAAGTCAGTTCACAATTTAAAATGTATGCGGTGTATTCCCCGCCTTTAGATCTGGGATGGTGAAAAATCCACCAAGGTTTCTGGATTGAAATGCAAGTTATATTATTTAAAAGTGCCAAAACTTGAGATGAATGTCAAAATGACTTCAGTCGTTATTTACATGACATTCCATATCTTTATTGTACACAATAATAATCTTTTTGTAATCCATTTATTTTAAATATTTGTCATGTCTGTGTACGCGCATTGTGGACCTGCGTATTTACTAACGTTTACTAATGTTTCACCCCCACATTACTAACGCACTCTTTAAATAACCAAAAAAAAAAAAAAAAAAAATATATATATATATATATATATATATATATATATATATATATATATACAGTATATATTTGTGCTGTCTATTTCTGTTGTCTCAAAATAGCAACACACCAACAATGTGCCAGAACACACATTGTTTTCAGACCAGCACGCCCATTGGCGCACAAATGGGCACCAATGGATTTGCTATTTGGCGAATGGGCTAGGCTAACTTATCCTTTTCTCAGTCTGTTTGTCTGTTTAGGTTAACAGCATACTGGCAGTTTACTCTATGTGTGAGAGGGCATTGGGAAGGAAGAATAGGATTCCGATCCCATCCTGTACAGAGAACTATACATCAGGGATCTTTTCCCCTCAGCCGAATATCAAGGATTCGAGTAACGTAATGCGTTGAACTTGTAACTTGGCTAAATAAAACATGTGATGCAGACATTATATATACATATGAACACACATATGGTGTGTTCACACACATACGCTGTGTCTCCCCCCCCCCCCCCCCCTCTCAGAGTTGCTCTGCTGGTTTGGGTAGGTAACGGAGTAGCTTATCATGCTAGTGACGTAGCCGAATGTTGAAATACAATATGTTATCCCTTCCTTTTAACAAATGAACAAATTTACCAATGAGAATAAATAAAATACCTCTGTTATATCACCTTTTCTCAAATTTCTGTTGAGTTCATCTTTAAAAAGTAACTACAGTATACATAAGAGACGGAAAGATGCAGATAACCATACATTATTTAAAGGTATAGCGGAGGATTTTCTTTTTCCGGGTGGGTAGTCTATACTATTGGTCCACCTAAGTGTCAATCATTCTGGTGATATGTTTACGTAAGGCCGTCGTAGGCTACGCGCTCATCCCTATGTAGTTTTCACTTTCAGGTGTATTATGTCGGAGTTACGGTTTCAGCCATTCCTTTGAAAATGGCTGAGGGTCGAAAGAGAAAAAATGTTTACTAAGTGTATGATAAGAAGAGAAAGGCCGCAGAATATAGAAACAAGACCAGAGTGATTTTGGGTGAATATCACACGCTAGCGTGCGCTAAAAGCACAGGTTGGGCTTCTCACTGATGCCGCTGTCGCGAAGATTCTACCAGACAGGTAAAGTTTGTCACGCTATTTGGAGAAATCCATTTAAAATCACTAGTAAAAGTTAATGCAAGCTACAATGCTAGCCCTGGCACAAGTCATGCACCGCATAGACATGGCAAACATCTCAATTTGTCTAAAGTAGCCTTTTGACCAAAATGGTAAATGGTATCACGCTGAAATATTCTAAAACCTTGTGTGTTCATGTGTTCATATTCTAAAACCTTGTGTGTTTATTATTACACAAATGCAACAAGCTACTTCTCCATATGCAACTATGTATAAAAATAACGTATTAACAATGAGAGATATTAGGTTAAGGACCAACGTAATAGCACTGCTTATATGTTGCTATGTAACATAATTGCGATTTGCACAATAGTTTCCTCAGAACGTATTTCGTGTGATACAGGGTTGCACATATCATGTCTTGAGTCCTCGGTCACTCAATCGATCAGTATAATAAGTAAATAAAACATGGAAGGGCATTTGACATGTTGTCTTTTTTATGAATATTTTTGAGTTAGTTTAGAATTTGCAACATAATTGTGTAAGGCGTAATAGACGTTCCCTCTCGGGAGCAAGAGTGTTGTGTTTGTGCATGTGCATTTTTTTTAAAAAATTGGAGAGGGCGGGTCTTCTCTAAAATTCGGAAAGATCCTCCGCTATACCTTTAAGTTTATTTCTCTTCGTTACGATATTGATCTATGAACTGATGTTCTCAAGTAAGCTTCATGCTTTCCCCTTTGTAAACGTGCACTCCTCTAAACTGTGGTGTACAGGTGCTGCACTGCTAGTTGACTGCTGCTCATTTTCCCCTGAGAATATCATGTTAACAACAACCCTTCAGAAAACGTAGGCCTAATTCCTTTGGGGATCCTCTTGATCTGCTTTCTCCATGTTTCTTTGACTAATCTCAGTGTCTCAGTCTCACGCACGCTGCATGCGAGTTAACCATGTTCGACACATTTAACTGGGAGTGGGGCCGTCCACACTGTTTTATCCATTGTAGGCACCGCTCATTAGGGGTGGGGGAAAAAAACGATTCTTAGATGCATCACGATGCGGACGTGGACGAATCTGAATCGATTCACAAATGTCAAAAATCGATTTTCAAAAAAAAAAAAAATTTAGACATATTTATAATGACGTAATATTGAAGGAACGCAAAAGACGGAACTCTGAAGCGCGGAAGTGCAGTGGTCGGACCATCTCGGTAACAGAGACGTGATGGCGCGTGATATCCAAACACCCTCGTGTGGAAATATTTTGTCTTCTGCAGTTGAAGGGGGAAAGGAGCTGGACAGTCAAGAGCCACACTAGTTGTAAGCTTTGTTGAATAAAACTAAAATATTTCGGAAACATGACAAATATGAGAAGCCATGTGACGCGTTTCCACCCAGAGGAGGAAAAACACTCGGCTGTTCCGGACGTTGTTATATTATTAATTTACTACAAGTATGCTGCTAGTGCAGGCACACATTTCCTGTTGGTTCTTTGCAATGTTAATAACATATATTGTATGTTAATTATTTGTGGGTCATTGCTTTTTACTTTTAAAGCAAAGTATTTATAGTCACACACACACAAAAAAAAAGATTCCGATAATCGATTTAGCATCGAATCGCAGCCTTCTGTATCGTAATCGAATTGAATTGTGAGGTGCCTAGAGATTCCCACCCCTACCGCTCATGTTGTGTTTTCGGCTTTGGAAACGGAAAAAAACACAACTGCTCCAGACAATCCGATTTACAAACGCTGTGGGCGCACCCCTTCACCATTTTGCTTGGAGTTAAAAGGGATATTCCACTTTTTTTTAAAAAAATAGGCTAATTTTACAACTCCCCCACAGTTAAACTGTTGAGTTTTATCGTTTTTGAATCCATTCAGCCGATCTCCGGTTCTGGCGGTACCACTTTTAGCATAGCTTAGCATCAGTGAAGTGCACAAGACCATTAGCATTTCTCCCCAAAAAATGACCAAAGTGTTTCGATATTTTTCCTATTTAAAACTTGACTCTTCTATAGTTACATCGTGCACTAAGACAGACGGAAAATGTAAAGTTGCGATTTTCTAGGCTGATATGACTAGGAACTAAACTCTCATTCCTGCGTAATTAAGAAACTTTACTGTCGTACCATGAGTGCAGCAGGCGTAATGTTATGACGCAGCGCCTGAAAATAGTGCCCAGCTTCCAACGTGACCGGGACTAAGTTTGTGTAGTCATCGCGCCTGCTGCACTCATGGTACGGCAGTGAAGTGTCTTGACTATTATGCAGGAATGAGAGTATAGTTCCCTGCATATCAGCCTAGAAAAACACACAACTTTACATTTTCCGTCTGTCTTAGTGCATAATGTAATTGCAGAAGAGTCAAGTTTTAAATAGGAAAAATATCGAAACACTTTGGTAATTTTTTTGGGAGAAATGCTAATGGTCTTGTGCACTTCAATGATATATGTTAAAGGGTTAGTTCACCCAAAAATGAAAATTCTGTCAGTATTTACTCACCCTCTTGTTGTTTCAACCCCGTAAGACCTTCGTTCATCTTCGGAACACAAATTAAGATATTTAAGATATTAAGATCGCTCCTGCATTCAGTCCATAGGCTTCTTGAGGGACTGGCTCTTGCTGTCCCCGAAAAGTCATTAAAGACATCGTTAAAATAGTCCAAGTGACTACAGGGGCTCAATCTTAAGTTTATCAAACGACGAGAACACTTTTGTGCGCAAAAAAACAACAAAAATAACGACTTTATTTCAACTATTCACTTCCTTCTCCATGAGCCTGTAAGTCAGTTAACGTAGTGTGATTGCGTAGAGCTACGTCACACGTAGGCTCACTATTGGCCGACGCTGGTCATGTGTGTGTGATGCGTGTGACGTACAATAACAGAAGCTTACGCTATTAAACTAGTAACCTGACTCGCGCAGAGGGAGAAATAAACGAATAGTTGAAATAAAGTCATTAGTTTTGTTGTTTTTTTGCACACAAAAGTGTTCTCGTCGTTTGATAAACTTAAGATTGAGCCCCTGTAGTCACTTGGACTATTTTAACGATGTCTTTAATGACTTTTCGAGGACAGAAAGAGCCAGTCCCTCAAGAAGCCTATGGACTGTATGCAGGAGCGATCTTAATATCTTAAATATCTTAATTTGTGTTCCGAAGATGAACGAAGGTCTTACGGGGTTGGAACAACATGAGGGTGAGTAAATACTGACAGAATTTTCATTTTTGGGTGAACTAACCCTTTAAGCTATGCTAAAAGTGGTACCGCCAGAATCGGCTGAATGGGTTCAAAAAGGGTACAACTCAACAGTCTAACTGTGGGGGAGTTGTAAAATGAGCCTATTTCCAAAACAAAAGTGGAGTATCCCTTTAATGTTTGACGGACCTGCTCACATAGTAATGAGTAATTGCTATGATGTGTGATTGGACAATGGCCGTTTTGGGGGATTGGCCGGCGAAAGGTCAATCGTGTCAGGCTGAAACTAGCAAAAAACACTTGTGAGCTTGGCGCTGCATTGCGCGAGTTAAAAGACTGGGATGATCTTAGAGGAGTTCCGAAGAATGATTGATGTGTGGAGAAGTGTGTTTAGAGCACACCTGTCTGAATGTGTGATGGATAGAGTGTGAGAGATGAATGAGAGCAGAGGGGAAGAGGACGCTTGATGAGGTTCTGGTCTGAAATGTACGGCCCGACATCAGGTCAGAGGAAAAGTGAGAAAGGATGGAATTTGTCAAGCAGACAAATTATTGTTCTGGCATCTTATCAGCTAGCCATTCAATTTCAGGCATGGAAATACCAAAGCGAAGGGCACCTTTCTTCCAACAATCACCATAAATTGAGCAAATTTAACATTCAGAGGAATACAATAACCATTAACAGAAAAAAAAAAAATTCTTTAGGCTATTATTATTCATCAAAACAACTCATGTTTTATGTCCATACTAGAATATTTACTTAATATATTAAAGTATTAAGCAAGTAGCAATCTGACCCATTAGAACTGCTGCACTTTTAACGCCTTCCACTTTAGCTATAACGTGATTGTGATGGTAATTGTGTCATCTCTTATCACCGATTAGTTATGCAAGCAAGATTAAAAAAAAAAAAGCCTTTGCGTACCAGTCCCCTAATCCGCAATTAAAACTGGGAATGGGGCTGTTTGTTCACTTTGCGTTCTTCTCACTGAGGGCTGTGTGCGACATTCCAGACCTCTCAAAGAGCTTTTTGCTGATGTCCTTGCCAAAGTCATCGTCACATGTGGAAAGCCAAAAATAAAAAGTTTTATCATTCCTTTTCAACTATCAGCCCCCCCTGGTACAGACAGAGAACACATTTATGACTAGATTATTGACAGAGCTCAAGTGAGAGACGATCTAAAGCAACCTGATTAGAACTGTCAGGGCTCACACAATTTCACAACTAACTAATTTTTTTAAATAACTAACTCATATTCTCTCCCTTTAGGTAATGAGCTTCTGTATCGTACCCGTGAAGGTGATGTGGTCCGCTTTAACATGGAGACCAATGAAAGCACAATACTGGTGACAAACAGGAAGTTTGTAAGTATCTAACCTCCTTTTCCTCCTTCTAATTCTCCACCTCTTTCTTCAAAAATTGTGAAACCCTTTAATGACATTCAAATCAAAACTGTGTTTAGCTACTTTATAAATGTTACTGTGCATGATTCATTAAGGTGACTCCAAAAAAGGGTAACACGTTAATGAATAACTACACTAGAACCAATAAGTAACACAATATTAACAATCTAGTAACTATTATTAACTAACAAGAAACTCCGATTAACAAACTAGTAAGTAATAGGCCACAGATGAAAGTGGTAGTTCACTATTAACTTATCGATAACTACTATGTTTTGAATGCTTCCCAGAGAACTACTGAAAAGGTGTATTAACAATCTAGTAACTACCATTAATTAAAAGAAACTCTTATTAACGAATTAGTAAGTAATAGCTCACAGATGAAAGTGTTACTAGATACTTCTGTGGGAATTACTAATTATTTGGATCTGTATTATGAAGTGAAGACCATGGGAACTAACTAGTAATGACTCAAGTGTTACTAAAGAAATTTTCTAAAAGTGTACTAAAGTTCACGCAAAAATCTCAAACGCTTGAAATGACTTGTTTGGTTGCACAAATCATGACTAGATCATTAACACTTGAGTCATTACTAGTTAGTTCCAATGATCTTCACTTTATAATACGAATCCAAATAATTAGTAATTCCCACAGAACTAGATATAGTAACACTTTCATCTGCGCACTATTACTTACTAATTCATAATCAGAGTTTTGTGTTAGTAAATAATAGTTAATAGATTGTTAATATTGTGTTACTCACTGTTGTTCATTAACGAAGGAACCATATTTTAAAGTGTTACCCAAAAAAGTATTATGTCACACTTAATAATGTTATAATGTGTCTCATAAAAGTCTCATAATGCCTTACATAAAAAAAAAAAAAAAAAAAAAAAAAAGTATAATTACATATATATTAGTTTATTATATCGGGAATCCAAATGGTCACATTTTGCCAGTGGTGGAGGAAGTACTGAATCTCAGTACTTAAGTAAAAGTACAAATAACCAGATAAATATTTACTTTAGTAAAAGTAGAAGTGACACAATGACAACCATACTTAAGTAAAAAGTACCTGATTTTAAATGTACTTTAAGTATTAAAAGTAAAAGTACTTGCATAACAATTTAGTCTCTAAATGTCTGATTAATAAAACATTTAACTCATTCAACCTAATACTCCTATAATGATTAGGGATGAGCGAGTACAGCATTATCTGTATCTGTATCTGTATCTGTATAACCATATGAATTATCTGTATCTGTACTCGGACTGGGCGGGGCCTAAACCCGGAAGTGGGTCGGGTAGTCTTGAAATGGGCGGGGCTTTAACCGGTATGTTATTTTAAGCATGCAATTGATATGGGTTGATCAGAAATTGTTATATTTATTGCTGATAAGAAAACTATTTACATGACAGCATCAGCATTGAGCTTCAGATCAATGGTTTTGATCACGATAACAACGAACTACAGAACAAGTTTTGCAACAATGAATACAACACATGTGGTTGCAAATATGAAGTAAAATGTAACGAACAAGAGTTTTCATCTCAACTAGGGCTGGGTGATATGGACCAATAGTCATATCCCAATATATTTAGGCTGAATTTCAATATACAAAATATATCCCGATATTTTTTCTGCAAAGTGAGAGCAAATGTTCAGTCAAAGCCAAATATGACATGTCACAAGTAGTTTTATTGAAACATGAACATTTGCAAAATCAAATGAATAAATAATTAACAGGTTTCTTCACCTTAGGGCTGCATGATTATGACAAAAATCTTAATTGCAGATTATTCTCTTGGAATTGTAATTGTGATTTATTAATTGGTTTATTTATTTTGTCAATACAACGTTGGTATGAGCCATTACATTCATTTAAAAAATATAAAAAATAACACAAAGAAAAATAGGGGCATTAAGGGGTTAATATAGACATGACAGTTACCTTGGTGAATAGACAATACTGTTAATGAAACATTGAAACTGCTCCTGGTGAATAGAATTAAAATCATACCTGCTTTGTTTTTATTTCGTGTTATTTACAACGCAACAGTGTTGCATGCTCGTTGTTTCTTTTGCACTTTATATACAGTGAGGCGATCCAGCGCGCGCCGCCGCATTTGCGCGTGCAATTGAGTGTGCGCTACGACTAACGTTACAGTATAACGGCTGACAGGACAAAGTCCGTTTTGCTGAGGTGAAAGACTTTATTTCATGTTATAACATAACATGCTTTAATCAAGCACGCAAAGTGGAAAAGGAGTGACTGGGGCGCGGGGAGCAGTGCAGAGAGCTCTGGGTCAGCACTAAGCAGCTTGCTTGGAGCAAGGCGTGCAGCGCAAACTCTAATTACATATCACATTTAAAATATATATTCTTTATATTGATATATCGCTCAGCCCTAATTTCAACATTACTTTTTTTTTTCTTTTTTTTTCTTTTTTTTATCCGAGCACAGATATTGACTCGTATTACTCGTATAATATTTGTACTCGACAAAAGTGCTTTATCCGTACCGGATACTCGTTTCAGCCGAGTATCCGGCTCAACTCTAATAATGATGTTCAATAATTATGGAAAAAAATTGTTGTCACCATTTCTGAAACAAGCTTGCAATTAGGCAATATACACATCATGCTTATCCTTACTATGTTAATAATCATGCTTATCCTTACTATGTTAATAACTATGTTTGGCAATACACGCGATTAATTTATGGTGTAATTCTGAACCTCTTGGCTTGCCATAATCCTAACCAAACGTATATTACACACGGTGCGTTTCCTTTGCACGTAAAAACAAATTTCCGTGTATAAATTGCACAATAAAGACGCATTTAGTGTGACCGGGTTGATATGGCAACCAATCAATGGCAACCAAACATCACTGGTCAGGACGGTCAGATTACGTTTTGGCAGGGGAAAACTGATCAGAAAATGTAATGAAAATGTAGCAGAAGTTGTAGAAATGTAGTGGAGTAGAAAGTATAATAATTGCTGCAAAAATGTAACGAAGTAAAAGTAAAAAGTATGCACTATTTATTCTACTTAAGTAAAGTAAAGATACTTGAAAAATGTACTTAAGTAAAGTAACAAAGTAGTTGTACTTCGTTACATTCCACCACTGCATTTTTCTAACTGAATTTTGCTCAGTATTAATAAAATCCCTGCAAGATATAGTGAGAAGCGTTCACATTCAGCACAGAATTCTCTGTTACAAACCATAGATATCAGATCAAACAGCGCTGATGTGGAAACTAGGAGAAACATTATAGAAGGCTCGTCAGTCCACAAATCTCTTCCATTCGTCATGGATTTAATGTTGTAACGCTAACTGTAACCATGGTACTGTGGCAGAAATAATTGAATGTTTATACATTAGTCATTTTAGGGTTCATGCAAACTTTTCAAGGACTTTCAAGTGCATGACACTTTTTCCAGCACTTCAGAACTCTAAATATTATCCCATTTAAATCCAATATTTAATGTGATGACATAATATGCACATTATTGCGTGTGGCATTATTTGAATGTAACTTGAATGCTGTGTTTTTACTTTGTTTCATTGTGTTTTTGGTACTGTCCTGTTTAGCTGTGTGCTCTGTCATTGGACTTAGTTTTCCTTGTCTGGATCCGTTTGATTCATTACACTGGTCCAATTAATTAGCTTAAGTTCCCTTATTTGTTCTAGTATTTATACTCTCAGTCAGCGCTCTTGCCGTCTTAGCTTTGTCTAGTCCTGAAATTTGTTTTCCTCAGAACTTTTAAATTAAAGACTTAATTTAAAGACTTAGTTTCCTGGATTTTTGTTGTCGTGTACTTTGTTCAGAAAAAAAACTACCCGTGACAAATTTATTTAAACATTATTTAAAGAATATATATATATATATATATATATATATATATATATATATACAGTATATATATATATATATATATATATATAATTTAGTTATGCAGCACTTTGCCAAAAAAATAAAAGGATAAAAGTTGTTAAATTTATATTTGATTGCATTTTAAAACAGTTATATAGTTGTTAGTTGTATGCATTCAATTGATAATATATTTGTATTAAATCATAAAAAGAAAAATCAAAATTTTTTGAAATAAATAGATTTCATAGGACTCCATTATTCTTAAAAAGTTTTAGAAATTATTAATGGAGAAAAAGTTTAAAATGTAATCCATAATCAATTATTAAATTATTAAAATCAAGTTCTTGATTATGAAAATTTGAATGAACAAAACAAACCAATGTTTTCAAGTGTGTATAATAAAGCATTTGTTCAACAAAAAAAAAATGGACCATTTTATTCAATTAACGGTCATTTTAACTGATTATAATAATGACTGATTGTTTAATGTGATATTTTCTGAGACGGTTATCATACCGTGGAAATCTCATACCTTTACAACCCTGCTCTGCAGTATAAATCACTCCACCATGTCATACAGCAGATCATTGTGCTGACACTTCTGTTGTTTGTAATAGAGCTGAAAGCATCCATCATTAGAGCAATGTTCTGTGCAGCTCATTAACAGCCTCAGATCGTTAAAGTGGGTCTGGCAGGATGAAAAAGCAGTGGAGGCAACAAAGAACATGATGTTTGTTCAGAATCAAAGAGTTGCAGCTCTGATTAATGCCACGCTCTCCCTGTCTGTGCATTTCAATCTATCCCAGACATTTAAGGAATATGGTAATGAAACTATGCTTGCTAAAAGTCTCATACACCTTTTCTCTGTTCACTTTCCAGGAAATGTACAAAGCCAGCAAATATGAGGTTTCCCCGGATATGAGACTGGTTCTGCTGGCCTACAATGTGCAGCCGGTGAGGCCTGTGTTTATTTGGGTGTTGTATGTGTGTGTTGAGATGAAAGTAATCATCGCACGATGCGAAAGGGCTGCCACACTCCACTGGAGTGATTGGCTGGAGTGATAGAAACCGAGCACGCACACACACACACACACAGACACACCCACTGCCAGCCGAGGAAAAAACGGACAGGGTCTGTTTCCACACTCGATCTGAAGCTGAACTCAACTTCTATTCCACCATCAACCTCTTTTTTTCATATACAGTGTGTCTCTAAACCACAGGGTGATTGTGCACTCTCAGAGAAAAAGGTACAAAAGCTGTCACTGGGGCTGTACCTTTTCAAAAGTACCTAAAGGGTGCATATTGGTACCTAAAATGTACATAATAGCACCTAAAATGTATACATAATAGCACCTAAATGTCCATATTAGCACCTAAAATGTACATATTAGCACTTGAAATATACATATTAGCACTTGAAATATACATATTAGCACCTAAAATGTCCATATTAGCACCTAAAATGTACATACTAGCACCTGAAATGTACATAACAGCACCTAAAATGTCCATATTAGCTCCTAAAATGTACATAATAGCACCTAAAATGTCCATATTAGCACCTGAAATGTACATAATAGCACCTAAAATGTCCATACTAGCACCTAAAATGTCCATATTAGCACCTAAAATGTACATATTAGCTCCTAAAATGTACATATTAGCTCGTAATTGTCCTTATTAGCACCTAAAATGTACATAATAGTACCTAAAATGTACATATTAGCACCTAAATGTCCATATTAGCACCTAAAATATACATATTGGTACCTAAAATGGACAAAAGTTTTTCCTTTTGAAAAGGTACAGCCCCAGCGACGGCTTTTGTATCTTTTTTTTTTCTGAGAGTGTGGGAATTAGCCGCAGGTGTTGCTTGCTATGTAACAATTCTAAAGGATATGCCCCAAAAAGAATTCCCAAAGTTACAGAAATCCTGGAAATAATGGATTTTTAGTGAACTATCATTTTCAGGTTTAGAAATTAAGTGAAACTATAATGGAAATGTATATGTTGTTCAGTTTCTAAATGATTTCAACAGCTTACAATTGTATTAAGCATAAATTAGCCCATCTTTAACCGATTAGATGGAAAAGCATAGTCGAAAGGAAATATTGTACTCAGGAATGGATTATACTATTGTTCACAGATAATGTTGTATCAATAGCAGTTCACTTTCATAAATTTGGTCATTTTCAAATTTAAAACTAACTGTGCATTTTATTTGTATTTTTTAAAATAAAATATTGTATTTGTTTTATTATTAATATTTTTTTTTTATTGTGGTTCACTTTCATAAATTTGGTAAAATTTCCTTCATCGTTTTGTATCTTTAAATTTGAACATCTAATTTTAATATTTAAAAATAAAAAGTCTTTTTTTAATAATTTGAATAATAACTAATATTCTTTTTCATTAATATTAACTTTATTGCACTTTTTTATCTATAAGATATTTTCTGATTATTTTTTTACCCAGATTGTGTTATCACTGTCTTTTATAGTTTTGTCTCTTTAAAACTGTACTTTTTAAAAAAATATTTTAAATAAATATAAAATATATTTTAGTATTTTAGTATTTAGTATTAAGCATAGTTTCTATATTGCATGACTCTACTAGAAAGAGTCTATGATTGAATCTGGAAATAAAGCAAAATAACTGAGAAAAATTTGAAATATTCCTCAGATGTCTGTGATTTTTATCAAAACATCTAGCATTAATCGAATCTCAAACAGTTTCAATAAAATAAGATATTACTCCACGACGTGCGTGACGTCATAAACCAACGTGGTTGAACGACCACTTAGCAACACTATGGTTTCGGGAAACAGTCGTGACTATCTAGTTGATTTCTTCAACGATGCATCATACGCAGCCCGTTCTCATCCCAAGGCGTCATATACTGACGCCTTTGACATTCCGTCTACATACAACGCACATTGCACCCTTTAGCGTCAATATGAGACGCAGATATGGGCCAAAATGCGCCTCCTAGTGGTCTAACCCTAACCCTACCCCGGACCTAAACCTTCCCATAACCAAACAAAGCTCTGTGCGTGTTATATTGACGCTAAAGTGTGCCATGTGCGTTGGATTTAGACGAAATTTCAAAAGTGTCACTATATGACGCCCTAGGATGAGAATGCGTTCTCATACAATGGTAGTGAAGCATCGAGTTACGTCGTTGTACAGGAAACACACCCCCCACTTCTTTTATGTAGACTTGGTTTTGCACCTAAAGTTTTAGTGAGAAAACAAATGTTGAAAGCACAAACACTGAAGGTCTGAGCAGCAGGTGATGAGTTAGTTTGATCAGGGCAGCTGTTGTTACAGAGCTGAGGAGACCGAGGAGAAGGTGTTATAGCACTGGGACAGTGACACCAGAGCACTTCACACACACACATGACAAGAAAGAGTGAGCCAAAAGAAAGAGCGTGAGCACTGCCTTTAGTTTGTTATTCAGTGCCCGTCTCAACATCACCTTGATGGATGACAACCTCGTCCCCCAGCTGTCATTGCCTACGCAGACGCACACACACACACACACACACATTCATAACGCCCCTCATTCTCAAACTCTGTCATGGTGCTGAGTGCCCTTCACAAAGCAGCTCTCCATCTCTCAGCATCTGTAAGACAGAGGCTGATGGCGAGTACAGGTGTTGAATGTTAATCTTTGACAGTATTAACAGCTCTGCTACAGCACACGTGTCAAGCTCATGTCAGCGGTGAGCATATGCTGCGGTCAGCCCTCTGCCTCACAGACAGATGTTGACACTGTCCTCAGAGGGAAACAACAGCGTTCCTGCCTTCTTTAACAAGGGTGGATTAGCGTTTTATTAAATTAGATAGTTCTGCCTCTGAAATCTGATTGTGACCACACATCAGTCGAATTACTGTATATTACTGCACCAAGACGCTGCAGCTTACAGAGAGGATAAAGTTTTGTTTTGTGGAAGAGTTATTTAGTCGTCAAAGATTTTATCAAATGTCGACGGAACCATAAAAACCACCATACTCAAGTTAAAAAAAAAGAGAGGATTCCTTGTTGCGGAAACATCTTATTAATTTTGTGGTAGAATTATTTACTAATTGTGTTTTTTTAAGCTTTAAAATTAATTGAAATCTCTAGCCTTTGCATTTTTGGTTTGTATATGGTTTGGAAGAATATTTATATGATTTTTGATAATTGTTTAAATTAAAGCATGCTTAATGGAATTATTTTATTTTATAATATAATGTAAAAAGTAAAAATTACATTTTAATATATATATATATATATATATATATATACATACATACATACTGTATACTGTGTGTGTATATATATATATATATATACTGTGTATATATATATATATATATATATATATATAATTTTAACAGATATCATGAAGTATCAACAGTTTAAATTTAAATAGCATTAACAGTTTAAATATATATATATATATATATATATATATATATATATATAATAGAAATAGCAGTATATTCTGTATTGTACTCAATCGAAATGTGTAAGTCATTCAATCTTTATTGTATTTTTGAGGGTTTTTTTTTTTTTTTTTTTTTTTTTTTTTTTTTTTAATTGATAGATCTAGTGATTTGCGCCAGGGAGTTTTGCCCAGGAAAACAGTGTTCATATTTAATACTGAAATTCTACTTGTGTAATGTAATTCTAATAATTGAAATTAACATGTGAAGGCCAAGTATGTGCACACACATCAGGAGTAGTGAGTAATGAACACACACACTGAAAAGCATGACACACTCAGAGCAGTGGGCAGGCATTATGCTGTGGCACCTAGAGAGCGAACTGGGGTTAAGTCAAAGGCAACATACCTCAGTAATATCCTGCTAGTTTCCTACTTTCCTACATTTACATTCACCGGTAATGCTTCCTTTTACAGTCCAGTTACCCATGTAAATACTATGTACTTATTTTAGTAACTACAATTACTAGGTAATAACTAGTACTAACCCTGAACCTACCCCTAAACCTACCCCTGTTCCATGTACTTACCTTGTATTAGCCAGTACTTTCTAGGTAAGTACACTGTAAGTACCCTGTAAGTACTGCACTGTAAAAGGAAGCATTACCCATTCACCATAGCTGTACAGGCATTCGAGGGGCGTTTTATATTACTATGGAAAAGAAAATCTTCCCTCTTTACGTTCCCTTTAACTGTGGTAAATCACTTTAATGCATAGCCTCTCACATGTTATTGCTACAGAACTTTTTTGGCACTTTTAGTGCAAGTAAGTGCTGTTCTCCAACAATTTCATTTCTCTCTGTTTGTCTTTGTGTTGTTCAAACTCTCAGGTTTACGAGCACTCCTTCACTGCGGACTACATCATTTGCAGCCTGGAAACTCCGTAAGTTGCTGAGCTCATATAACAGTCGCATTAGTTTACAGAATCCATTTGTCATTTTACAACCGAGGAAAACATCGATGCAGCTTTTTGCTGCTCAATTCATGTGTCAAAGCCACTCAGAGGACTGAATCTTTCCATACTGCTACCATGTGGTCATTCAAACACATCTCTCCTGTGATTAGCACAGAGACATACAGCTCGTGTCACCTGTAATTTTTGGGCCTGCGTTGCACAGTGCCTTTATAACAAGCCTCAGAATAAAGCATCTATATTTATGAGCTCTGTCGGATGAAACAGATGCTGACACAGCGCTGGGCCGCTGCTCCAGCCGGATTTAACAGCGCACTGGGATATACTATCACTGTTAGATTTCCTGCCACTGGAATTCCCTCGTGGTTCTTTATTCGCTGCGCTGTTGTGTTGGGCTGTGTAGTACACTGCGATGAAATCAATATCTGTTGGCACACGCTCCACTGCACCACATAGAGGAAGTGTTCTCTGAATGTTTGACTGATTGGCTGTCAGTTTGTCTGGGTCAGGATGGTCAACTAGCCCACTTGTTATCCCACCACCAACTAGTAATGTCTTTGCTTCTCTTTCACAGGGAAACGTGGATCCTGAACCCTCCAGAAGTGCGAAACGCTCACCTGCAGTATGCAGGATGGGGACCGCGAGGCCAGCAGCTGGTAAACATGACATTTCCCACACTGTAATCTCATTTACTGTAAAAAGCTGTAGTTGCCAAAACTTTACCATGGCAAATTTTAAGGTTTTACTGACTGACCTTAAATTTACGGTTAAAAAGCAGGGTTATTATCCCTAACTAGACATAAAAGCATTAAAAGTGTTTTTGTTAATTGAAATAAAGCTTAAATAAAATATAATATACAGTAAATATGACAGTAAAAGAAAATGAGAAATGTTGTCTTTGCAGACAAAGAGTATAGAAGAACAAGAGGCAAAACTCTGATGCTTTTTTGGTAACAGCCACTAGGTGGCGCTTCGATAGCACGGCCGCCATTTTGGGGGGAAGATTCCAACTGGAGACGGGCAGTTCCAACAGTTAATATGCCCCGTAACAGTTACACAGAAGCAAATGGATTGACAACAAAGTCCAAGTGGAATAAAAGAACACAGTGTTCGGCAATAAACTGCAAAAACTGTACAAATCTTGTCTTTCGACGTTTTCCCAAAGACCTTGACAGGTAAATGGTCCAATAGTGGCATATATGCACCTGCTAACTTTGAGGTCCCGTGAAATTTTCACTTTCTTAGTTTTTTTTTAACATTAATATGAGTCCCCCTAGCCTGTATATGGTCCCCCAGTGGCTAGAAATTTCAGTTGGTGTAAACCGAGCTTTGGCTATCTTTTTCTGTCTTTGAGAAAATGAAAGCTCAGACGGGCTGATCTTGAATCTTCCCTGTATGACGTCATACGAAGGAAAGGTAACCTCCCCTTTCTCTGCTTTGCCCGCCCAGAGAATTTGGCTCGCCAATGAAAATTTGATTTTGAGTTTTTCCTCAAGAGATATCATGGCTTGCAAACGAGCGAAGCATGGCAGTTGATCAGTGTTCGAATGTACAAATGAACACAAAAGTATTTTTAGTTCCTTCATCCGAGCCTCTGAAGGAAACAATGGGTCAATTTTATTTTCCAAAACCAAAGTTTTGAATGGTCCATATTCATTGATTAATTCATTCAAACGATTCGTTCAAACGGCTGATTCATTCAAGAACGAGACAGATGTTTGGGTCATTGAATCTTTGACTCAATCGATTCGTTCAAGATGCTGAATAATTCAGTAATGAAAACAGGTTGAGTGTTCCTGTGACATGCGCCGTGGTTCTGCTGTGATTTTTGTTTGGAACTATTTTCGCTGGTGAAACGGAACAAAAACAGCCAATATTGCATCTAAAATGTAAGTGATTTAATTTGAACTGTTTATTGAACTGTTGTAGGAAATCAATGTCACATTTTCAATCGTGATGGTGTCCAGGAAACGTAATTGAGGTTGCTTAACATATATTAAAAATATAAAAATTCCACATTTAGATTTTTTTTAGGCAGTTTGTTGTTAACTGAGTGTGTGTGTGTGTGCTGTGCTCATTTGTGTAGATTTCTGCGCAAGCGTCAACAGTGCAACTTTACCGTCAGTAATAGTCAACAACACTGACAGTAATGCAGCTCAATATGAAAGAGTTTGTCTTAGGTTTAACAACCTAACCTAATATGAAACTAAAACGACATAAGCTTAATTTAAAATGTCTTAGGAACTACAGGATATTTAGAGGTGGATAAAAGCAATTGAGAGGTGGATAAACACACTTTGGAGGTGGGTAAACGCTATTTCCGAATATTGGGAGGTGCGTAAACGCCGTTTACGTGCGTTTAGCCTCCACTACATCCCTGGTCCTAGCCATATAAACCATAATAATGATTTATATAGATATGCCACAAAGTGAAAATGATCTTATTACATTTATTTGCTGAATTAATTTATTCCATTGATAACTCATTTTTGTATGTAACGTGATGTGTACCTCCCGGGAAACGGTCTAACGTTATTAGAATGTTATGAACTCATCACTTTTTTCCTACCTGTCGCACTTAATGTAGAGAGTAATATAATTAATTAAATCCTTGAACTTCCCTGTCTCAAGTTATGTGGGCAAAAAAAGCCTGGTTAATTAGCAACTTATTTTAACTGCTATAACGTTAATTTGTTGTTGTGTTAGAAAAATCACCTAATTATTTCAACCTAAAAATAACCACTGCACTGGACTAAATATATACGATAATATATGGACTGCCGAGTCGCTAACTGAAATAAGTGTTGATTACTGTTAATAGTGTTGTAAATATTTGAAATTCCAATGAAATCTGCCATCAACTGTCAAAAAGTGTGTGTCTCAGAACATTGACTATTTCTATACCAACCAAAAGCTTCTAATGGCAGCGGCAGTTAGTCAGTTTTCATTCTTTTTATATGTTTTTTTTTCTTGTCATTTTAATGTTAAAATGATCAAAAGGTGTGCATGGTGTACATGCAACTCCGACAAAGGTATGCCGTGAGGTTGGGCGACGGTGTGTATTTTTACCCTTTCCCAAGCCACATCTCACCTGAGATAAGTGTCTGCTCTGGATTAAGTTATGCGGTAGACCACAACACCACCTAAACATGGAAAAATTAAACAAGGATGTCTACATCTGTTCTAAGTTAACCACGTATTTGAACGTTATCTTTAACATCTCTAACGTAACGCTAGGCTAACGTTAGCCAAACATCAGAAAACGTCAACATTAGCTTCTAGATCATGCCACTTACTGTAGCTTCATTAACGTATCTGTAAATAACCGAGATAACAAATGTTAGCAATGTTGTGCTTCTTTATCTTGTTTTCTGAGATGGTGATGGCAACGATATGCGGTTTATCACGCTTACACTGTGACCTGTACATTTTTGCCTGGAGCTGAAGCTTTTCATCGACCTTCTCAACAATAAAAATATTAACATAACCCTCCAATGCATAGTTTTGTCCCTTTCAGTGATTTTGAGATGATATATAATATTTCTGTCTCCAAAAATCATCTATTTCCTCCTGTGGAATGTCTCCTACTGTGAAAGCTGCCATAGAGCCGAATGTTGACTGTTTGTCCGATTGAGTGGAGGGGAGGTGGCTTAGCCATAGGTCAATTAGCGATTAGCTCTTTTATTTGAATGTTGATATTAATGGCTTATTTCACCCATTAATAGTAATACCGTCTTTGTTTATCTAAAGTCTTTGGTATCAGTAGTTTAAAGGTGGAATACCTAAGATTTTTGCATTAAAATATCCCAAAAGGCCAGTGTTATATATTTAGTTAAGATGACAACTTATAATATTCCAAATGTTTCAAACAATGTTTAAATCGCGAGAAAATTGAGATTTTAACCAAGGAAACGGGGCGTGTGAGCAGGGGTGAGCTGGGAGTCGCCAGTCAATCGCGTCATATCCACGTTACCTCGGTTTCCGCTCGTACTACGTGTAGTCCTGGACAAATGCGGAAGTTGTAGTTGTGCGTTAGCGTCTATCAAGCAACAAACGTCAGCTTGTTTCCCGCATTTGTTATGGAATGGAGCACAATTATTCTTTTCATTTATTCTCAGAATGTGAACTGTTGGCTGTAAAGGGGGTCGCACACCAGACGAGAAGCGCCGCGCCACGTTTAGGACAACTCCACAGTATCGAACACCGGACCCGCACTCTCTCATCAGTGTATGGCCAGCAATATTGTAATGTTTAATGACAGGAAATGAAGATAATGTCTGTTCTATGTTATTGTACTGTACAATTAAATACAATCGTTGCTGAGTTTGCATTCTGAAAACTTTACCTCAGAGCATCCGTTCACTGAATGAATTGAGAATCTCACCTGAAAAATCTAATAAATCAGCTATTGTTATTCAAGCAGCTGATTTCTGTAAATGAATGCAAAACTAAATGCATATTGCAGCATAGGGCGAAGTCAGGATCCATTAGCAACGATTTGAGACAAAAATAAGTCACTTCGTCCAGTGACTCGTCCAGTAACATCTGTGATAACTAATTTACTTTTAAACCTGACTTCTCTTGCGGTTATTTCAGTTTAATGAAAAACAAGCATGTCATTAAACGCAACATTTATAGAAATCGAACTTTACCTCATCCATGACAACTAATTTTCGATTCCCATCTGACTGATTTATCCACGGTGGAGTTGAAAACAACAGTTCCCATAATTCCGCGTCTCTCCACGTCTTCATCAAGCAAAGCCGGTGTTGTTGTTTTGAATGTAGCGCCCTCTAGCGGCATCTAAATCTTAGGTATTCCACCTTTAAGTGCCAACTCAATTTGAAATGTGACTGACAGACAGCTTCAGTCAAGCACTCACTTGCAAATTTGCATGTGTGCTCTGAGAATAATGGCTACGCATCATGGTAATGCACTTGTAAACATTCAGATCTACTTCTTCTCGTCTTGGCAAAAGGCACTGGTGTAAACACACTTGGTTTGTCTTCAGTGAGTGTAAACATGCGGTATGCGGTATGAGTGTAAACATGTGGTAACCCCCCCCACATATTTATGTCAAAATACCAGATCTTGTGCACTGTGTAAATGCAGCATAATAGACCTGCTGCTGTCTATTATGATGAGAATATTAATCAAACAACAATATTGACCAAAAAGAGAAAATCTCTCACTGCTCTAAGTGCATTTCTTAATGACTGTTTATCTGAATAATTTGTTTGAAGAACAAACTACTTCAGTAAGATAAACTTGAATGCTTCAAGCCATTGTTTTATTGCATTACACTACAAATATTAATAATATGGGTTTTCTTATTGAAATAGTTCACCTGGGTCATTAAACCCTGGGTAAAGGAATCCTGAGTTATACTTATTCATGTTTCACACTGATCATACTATACCCGGGGTTAACAGTTAATCCTGGGTATTCATAAACTGCTGTTTCACACTGACTGTTACTGACTTGACAAACACAACACGTGACCTGTTTAAATAAAGGTCGAACTACACTCACCGGCCACTTTATTAGGTACCCCATGCTAGTAACGGGTTGGACCCCCTTTTGCCTTCAGAACTGCCTCAATTCTTCGTGGCATAGATTCAACAAGGTGCTGGAAGCATTCCTCAGGGAGTTTGGTCCATATTGACATGATGGCATCACACAGTTGCCGCAGATTTGTCGGCTGCACATCCATGATGCGAATCTCCCGTTCCACCACATCCCAAAGATGCTCTATTGGATTGAGATCTGGTGACTGTGGAGGCCATTTGAGTACAGCGAACTCATTGTCATGTTCAAGAAACCAGTCTGAGATGATTCCAGCTTTATGACATGGCGCATTATCCTGCTGAAAGTAGCCATCAGAAGTTGGGTACATTGTGGTCATAAAGGGATGGACATGGTCAGCAACAATACTCAGGTAGGCTGTGGCGTTGCAACGATGCTCAATTGGTACCAAGGGGCCCAAAGAGTGCCAAGAAAATATTCCCCACACCATGACACCACCACCACCAGCCTGAACCGTTGATACAAGGCAGGATGGATCCATGCTTTCATGTTGTAGACGCCAAATTCTGACCCTACCATCCGAATGTCGCAGCAGAAATCGAGACTCATCAGACCAGGCAACGTTTTTCCAATCTTCTATTGTCCAATTTCGATGAGCTTGTGCAAATTGTAGCCTCAGTTTCCTGTTCTTAGCTGAAAGGAGTGGCACCCGGTGTGGTCTTCTGCTGCTGTAGCCCATCTGCCTCAAAGTTCGACGTACTGTGCGTTCAGAGATGCTCTTCTGCCCACCTTGGTTGTAACGGGTGGTTATTTGAGTCACTGTTGCCCTTCTATCAGCTCGAACCAGTCTGGCCATTCTCCTCTGACCTCTGGCATCAACAAGGCATTTCCGCCCACAGAACTGCCGCTCACTGGATGTTTTTTCTTTTTCGGACCATTCTCTGTAAACCCTAGAGATGGTTGTGCGTGAAAATCCCAGTAGATTAACAGTTTCTGAAATACTCAGACCAGCCCTTCTGGCACCAACAATCATGCCACGTTCAAAGTCACTCAAATCACCTTTCTTCCCCATACTGATGCTCGGTTTGAACTGCAGGAGATTGTCTTGACCATGTCTACATGCCTAAATGCACTGAGTTGCCGCCATGTGATTGGCTGCTTAGAAATTAAGTGTTAACGAGCAGTTGGACAGGTGTACCTAATAAAGTGGCCGGTGAGTGTATAAAGGTATGAATTAAACAGTCTCTTCTTCACTCCGATTGTCGCATTTTCCATCGTCAAAGAAGAATTGATTTCCAGAATCAAGGGAGAATAATACATTGAATAATTTACACTTGTCGCTGTTTGGCTGAAGCAGGATTAAATAAAAGTAGAAGTCTTTTATTTACAAAAGTAGTGAATGAACTACAACTTTCAGGTGACTCTAGTTCTCTTTCTATACTTCTGCTACTCTACCTCAGCTCTACCTTCGAAACCTTCTCTCATGAATTGCATATTCACACCTCTTGGATGTGGGTATTTCTGGTGCTGCTCTTACTTGGTTTTCTTCCAATGTCTCAGAACGACAATTCTACATTTCAGTACAGGATTTTCTAGTATACCTACTGTCCCCCTCAAACAAGATGTCCCCCAGGGTTCTGTTCTCGGGCCAGTATTATTCATAATTGACATATTTCCTCTGGAATCCTACACCATCATGGCTTTAAATTATCACTTTTACTCTGTATCTGTACACCTGCTCTATCTGCCAAAATCAACAAAATCTCTGCCTGTGTGCATGAAATAAAAGATGGGCTTAATTGAAATTTTCTGAAACTCAACATGGACAAAACTGAGATCATTTTTAACAGGAACTCCGTCACTCACTAGCAATATTTCTACTGATTTCACCTGTGAGAATGTTGGTATTCACATAAAACCATCAAGTACTGTTAAGGTGTTATTTCTGACTCCTCTTTCTCTTTTCAGGCTCAGATTAACTCTATCACAAAATGTGTGTTCTTTCACCAGCGTCGAATTCCCCAGCTTTATCACTCTCAAATATGGTGAAACTGTCATCCATGCATTTGTCTCATCACTTCAAATGCTTTCAAATGATATCTTAGTCAAAGTCATACCTTGAATGGTTGTAAAGATACATTCAGGGGATACCCGGGAAATGCTCAGTGGTGACGAGGGGAGTTGAGAAGAGCAATGTTTATTTCAGCGAATTTGGTAAAGCTTTAATCGTCATTTAAATACCTTTACTCAATTATATGGACTACGAAACCTTTGAATGTCTGTTTAATTTTTGTTTGTTTTTTTGTTTTGTTATTTCATTGTTTTTCCACATAATCAGCCCATATTATATAATGGAACGTTGCAACTTCTGACTCATTTCGCCAGAGCGGTTCACATATACGTAGACTAAGGGCTTTATCTTGCACCTGGCGTAAATTACTTTATACACAAACGCATGTCTCATTCCTATTTTGCACACATGCAAAGCGGGATTTTTCCCTCCACATACGCAAACTAGGTAAACTAGGAAATGAACTTGCGCTCCCTGGGCGGATCGACGCAAAAAGGAGGCGTGTTTTGGGGCAAACATTCCCTGGTGCTATTTTACACTTCCAGAAAACAATTGCGCCACTGACCAGAAAAAAGCTGGTCTAAAGTCAGTGTTGTTCATAATGCTATTTTAAGCACGCATGCTTGGCCATAATGTAGCGGGTGCATAACGCTCATACACTTTGATTCTCTCATCAACACAGATGCAGCAGTTTTTATTTTTGCAAATCATACATTATAACAAGGAAAAATATTAACACATGAGGGAAATCATTGTGGTTTACTTGAAGATAGAAAAACTGAATTACCCATTTTTAAGGCTAATTGTAGGCTGCTAAAGGATCAGACCTGTTTGCCCAATAGTGGCAAGAAACATACGTATAGGCCTCTATCTTGCACCCGGCGCAAACAACTTTATACACTGACGCATTTATCATTCCTATTTTGCACGCACGCAAAGCGGGTTTTTTTCCTCCACAGCCGCACGTCGATAAACTAGGAAATGAACTTGCGCTCCCTGGGCGGGTTGGCGCAAAAAGGAGGCGTGTGTCGGCGCAAACAATCCCTAGTGCTATTTTGCAGTTCCAGAAAACAATTGCGCCAATGACCAGAAAAAACCTGGTCTAAAGTCAGTGGCGCGTTGCACATACATTCAGATGCTATTTTAAGCACGCATGCTTGGCCATAATGCAGAGAGTGAACAACGGGCATACACTGTAGATGATTCTCTCATCTACACAGATGCATTTTACTTTTTGCAAATGATACATTATGATAAGAAAAAATACATAAACACGAGGGAAATCATTGTTGTGTCCATGATGATGGGAAAATAGGCATAAAACTTACACATTTACCCAAGTTATTATATGCATGTTTAACCGAAGCTAATTTGGGTGGGTTTGTCCCGTCCCCAAAGTCACTTCTCTTTCTTTTATGGCCCTGACGAGAACATTGATCTCCTCGGCTGTGAACCGATGAAGTGTGTCTGGTAAATGCGCTGTTAAAGTAGAATTGCGCCATGGAACAAGTGCACCTCCTTCTTCACGCTCTTAAAGGGAATGTGATATGACGCTCTCATTGGTTTATTTCCATTACGCCCAAACCACACCTATGAATAATGAACCTAGCAACAGCACCGGGATCCGCCCACAAAGTTACTTGTGCTTTGCAATTTGACACTTGCGTTTCAGATCGTCAAAATAGGGCCCTGAATGTTTAACCGACGCTGATGTGCGAGGGTTTCTCCCATCCCCATACAACGTCACTTCTGTGTCTTTTAACTGCCCTGACAAGAACGTCGGTCTCATCGGCTGTGAACGCTCGTTATACCCGCCGTTATAATAACAATCCGTCATGCAACATGCACACCTGTTCTTAAAGGGTATGTTGGATGGCGCTCTGATTGGTTTATTTCACGTTACGCCCAAACCACACCTATGAATAATGAAGCTACTTCAGACCAACCCCTTTTAGATTTGCCCCAGATGCAAGAGTCATTTATCCCGCTGGGAAAATAGCAACAGCGCCGGGACCCGCCCACAAAGTTACTTGCGCTTTGCGCTTTGACACTTGCGTTTCAGAACGTTAAAATAGAGCTCTGAATGTGCATAGGGCACCCTCAGGCTGCCTGTATGCATTGAATAATATTATTCCTCTATAGAAATCTGACGTAAATCTATGAGAATCTATTAATATTTATCCAAATGTGCAAATTGTTTAGCAAAAATCCCTGAGGGACGTTTTTGGTCAAGCGCTTTCATGATGACTGCACAGGACTTTTTTTTTTTTAAATGGGAGCGGCTGACACTCATAATTCATATCAAAGGAATTGACTTTTTAATTACATAACTCCTGACACAAATTAATATATAACTGTTACTATAAGTTTAATCAGAAGGAAAAAAGTGGTCAAACACAGAAACTTGAGTCTTATATCTTTTTAATGATGATTAGTTTGTCAAGGTAATAATATTAAATCTAATTTGAACTATTTAAACAAAGAACGATTCGCATCAACATGGTGCGTCGGCATCCATGTGTTGGTAACAAGTTAAAATGTATATTAAATATGTATATTAAAATTGAATTCATTCCTGATTGAAAAGCTGATTCCCTTTCAAGGGAACTCGCACTGCGTCGAATGACGCTTAGGGAACGCTTCATGTAATGACGTATTGAAGCATATGTAAAATCAGTCTAATGGTGTGACGTAATGTCAGAGGCAGGTGACATCATGAACCAGGAAACTATAAAGCCTGCCCAAAACAGAGACGTGCTGGCTTCTACGTCAAGCCACAGATTTATCTCTTAGGGCCTCCAAGGAGATGGCTAAATCCATTGGTAGCTCTATGGCAGCACTCGTGGCCACTGAGAGGCACCTGTGGCTCTATCTGAGTAATATAAAAGAAAAGGACAATCGTTCCCTATCGAGGGAACTCAACACTGCGTCGATAAAATCGACTCTTTGGGGACGCTCCCTAAGCGTGCGCCTCTGAAGTATGAATGAAACTAATCCAATCCTGATTGGTGTTGCGTCGTGACGTAACATGTGACGGCATACCCGGAAGTATAAAAGTGACGCTGTCACAACACACACTAGCTTTCGCTCTTCAGCAAGCGCTTTATGTTGAAACTGTCTGTCTTATTTGGTGTTGTTTGTCTTATTATTGAAAGAAAGTATGGCCAGTGAACAATTCAAGAGGTGTGTGCATCCTTGCCCTCGTTTCATCACGGGTGGGGACGCACACTCTCTATGTGTGTATTGTTTGGGAGTGCAGCACGCACGGGCAGCTCTCGAGGGGGCTGCTTGTGAAATGTGTGAGGCTTTGCCTATTAGAGTGCTGCGCTCCCGGCTGGCGTGCTTTGACGAGCACGGTCAGGCTCGCGTTCCCCAGGGTTCCGGTCCCGCATATGTCGAGGCGATGCGGCGACTGAGATCCTGGGGTTCGCAGCGGGATCTGGCGGAGGAGAGTGAGAATGCTGAGGCATTTTCTCGCTCGCCATCGGCTGGTCCCGCAGCCTCTGAGAGTGGTGTGGGAGCCCGCGCTGCGGTTTCTCCTACCCGCGATCAGGTCCCGGTGCTTGAGCTGTCTACTTCTGAGGAAGGGGACGTGCTCAGCATCGATGCGGACGACCGTGATCTCAGCACGCCATCACGCGGCCTGGGTTATGAGGAGCTGGTGGAGGTTGTGACACGCGCTGTGGCCAGACTAAACATCAGCTGGCCACAACATGAGCAGGAAACGCAAGTCACCAGTAAAATGGACGAGCGTTACCTGCAGCGCAGGTCACAGCCTCACCGCCGGGGTCTGCCGTTTTTCCCTGATCTCCATAAAGAGATCTCGAGAACGTGGGAAAGACCGCATTCGTCCCGTATTTCGAGTCCCAATGTAATAGATTACAGCAATGTTATGGGGGCTCGAGATATGGGATATGGGAAGATGCCGAAGGTGGAGGAGGCTTTAGCGAGCTATCTCTCTCCCGAATCGGCGTCTTCCCTAAAGACCCCGGTGTTGCCTAGTAAGCCCTGCAGAGAGACATCTGCATTGGTGGGCAGGGCTTACATGGCGGCGGGTCGGGCTGGTTCGTGTCTGCACTCAATGGCGATTTTGCAGGCATACCAGGCCGACCTCCTGAAAGATTTGGATGAGGGGGAGGGGCCTACTCCTGAAGATGTCGCGGAGTTGAGGAAGGCCGCAGATTTGTCTCTCCGGGCCACTAGGGAAGCGGCCAGCGCTATTGGCCGCTCTATGGCGGCCATGGTGGCCACGGAGAGGCATCTGTGGCTGAACTTATCCGGTATTAAAGAAAAGGATAGGTCCTTCCTGCTGGATGCGCCGCTTTCGGCTTCTGGCCTGTTCGGCGACGCCGTTAATTCGGTTGTCGACAGGTTTCAGGAGTCGAGAAAACAATCTGCGGCGTTCCAGCAGTACCTCCCCCGGAAAGCGAAGGCCAAATCTAGTAGGGGGGGGCAAAGCAATCAGCCCCAGCCATCAGCCAGCTCCTCCCACAGGGCAGAGCAGAAGGAGAGCGTTTCCTCTAGAGCCCCCCCTCCGGGGTCTTGGCAACAGAGGAAACGCTCCCAAAAACCGAAGTCCTCCAGCCAGAGGGGCGACCTGAGGGACGTCATTCAGGCTAAGAGGACTTCGGAAAAGAGGTCCTAGCCAAGGCAGGACTTCAGAGGGCTGCCCCCTCCGCAGTGAGACAACCGAGGTTGTTCTCACAACGGGGCCCTCTAGGAAAAGATGCAGGTCCGCCGTTAACAGCGCTTCGGGCCGCATCAATTTCCAGCGAAAAGACACCAGAGGCCAGCCTCGAGAGGCTGGTACCCTTAGCAGATTTTGTAGAGGGATGGTATCATCTTCCCAACATATCTCCATGGGTCCTGCAGATAATACGAGTTGGGTACAGACTGCAGTTCGCGCACCGCCCCCCCAAGTTCTCTGGGGTGGTGCTCACTGCGGTGGTCCCAGAGCAGGCTCAGGTGTTGGAACAAGAAGTACAGACTCTGCTGTCGAAAGGAGCCATAGAACGTGTTCTTCCGGTAGACAGGGAGTCCGGGTTTTACAGCCGGTACTTTATAGTTCCAAAGAAGGATGGGGGGTTAAGGCCAATTTTGGATCTCAGGGTGTTGAACCGGTCTCTGAGAAGGTTCAAATTCAGAATGTTGACCATTCCAACAATCGTGAGTCAAATCAGATCCGAGGACTGGTTTGTCACGATAGATCTGAAAGACGCCTATTTTCACATCTCCATCCTTCCTTGTCACAGGAGGTACCTGAGGTTCGCTTTCGGGGGCGAAGCATACCAATATCGGGTTCTTCCGTTCGGCCTAGCACTCTCTCCCCGCACATTTACCAAGTGTATGGACGTGGCCCTTGCTCCACTGAGACTTCAGGGGATTCGCGTATTGAATTATCTCGACGACTGGCTTATTTTGGCCCAGTCTCGGGAGATGGCAGTTCGGCATCGAGATGTCGTTCTTGGCCATATTCAAAAATTGGGGTTAAGACTCAATTTGAAGAAGAGTGTGCTAGAACCGTCCCAGGGCACGACCTTTTTGGGAGTCGTGTGGAACTCGATTACAATGCAGGCACGTATGTCTCCCGCACGTATCGAGTCAATTCTGGCGATGGTGTCCAGGGTGAGGCTAGGTCAGGCCGTCACTGTGAAACACTTTCAAAGGATGCTGGGCCTCATGGCAGCGGCATCCAACATTATTCCTCTGGGCCTCCTTCACATGAGGCCCCTCCAGTGGTGGTTGAAGACCAAGGGGTTCTCACCCAAAGGAAATCCGTTCCGTATGATCAGAGTAACGCGCAAGTGCCTTCAGTCTCTGCAAATATGGAAGAAGCCTTGGTTCCTATCCCAAGGGCCAGTGTTGGGGGTGTCATGTCGCCGGGAAACCGTTTCGACAGACGCCTCCCTTACGGGCTGGGGCGCGGTCATGGACGGCCGCTTTACCAGGGGTCTGTGGCAGGACCATCATCGCACTTGGCATATAAATTGCCTGGAGATGATGGCGGTATTCAAGGCTTTGAGGAGCTTCCTCCCAGACATCGAGGGTCGCCACGTCCTTATACGGACAGACAATACGTCAGTGGTGGCCTATCTGAACCGACAGGGGGGACTCAGATCGCGCCCTCTGTGCAAACTGGCGCATCAGATTATCCTTTGGTCCCAGGGAAAGATATTGTCAATAAGGGCAATGTATATCCCAGGGGTTCAGAATTGGGGAGCAGACATCCTGTCGAGGCAGGGGCTGAGGCCCGGGGAATGGAGACTTCATCCGGATGTGGTGAAGTCGATATGGGAGAGGTTCGGACCGATGGAAGTGGATCTGTTTGCGTCTCGAGAGACGTCCCACTGTCCACTTTGGTTCTCCCTCTCACATCCAGCCCCACTGGGGTTGGATGCCATGGTACAGGCTTGGCCGAGGCTTCGCCTGTATGCTTTCCCCCCGATCGCTTTGCTCCCAGGGGTCCTGGAGAGGGTCCGTCAAGAGGGCATCAGTCTACTTCTGGTTGCCCCGAGATGGCCGACACGAGTATGGTTCTCGGATATAATATCACTCCTCATAGCTCCGCCATGGCCGATTCCTCTGAGGAGGGATCTATTGTCTCAGGCGGAGGGCACAATCTTCCACCCTCGCCCAGAGTTGTGGAAGCTGTGGGTCTGGCCTCTGAGGGGGTTCAGTACCTAAATGCTGGCTTATCAGCTGAGGTGGTTGAAACCATACTTAGCTCTAGGGCCCCATCTACCAGGAGATTATATGGCCTCAAGTGGAAGGTGTTTCACACTTGGTGTGGAGAACGAAGGTTGGATCCAGTAAACTGCCCAGTGGCTTCAGTTCTGGAATTCCTTCAGGATCGTTTCTCTGCGGGTCTCTCCCCGTCCACTCTTAAGGTGTACGTGGCTGCCGTTTCGGCTTTCCACGCGCCAGTAGATGGTGGACCTCTGGGGAGGCACCAGTTGGTCATTAGGTTTCTCCGTGGTGCTTGGAGGATGAGGCCGGCGATCAGGTCCAGGGTGCCTGCCTGGGATCTGGCAATAGTTCTGGAAGGGTTGTCCCTCGCTCCCTTCGAACCTTTAGAGTCGGCTTCGCCTAAGGACTTAACGTTGAAAATGGTCTTTCTCTTAGCGATTACCTCTCTTAAGAGGGTGGGAGATCTCCAGGCCCTGGCGGTAACGCCAGCTTGCTTGGAGTTTGCCCCTGGCAAAGTAAAGGCCTTTTTGCACCCGAGTCCGGGCTACGTGCCTAAAGTTCCTTCGAGTACGGCTCGCTCTGTAGTCCTTCAGGCATTCCATCCTCCACCTCATGTGTCGGCGGGAGAAGAGAGGCTTCACTTGCTCTGCCCCGTCAGAGCTTTGAGTGTATACTTGGAAAAGTCTGCTTCTTGGAGAAGATCTGACCAGTTGTTAGTATGCTTTGGGTCACCTAAGAGGGGGCTCCCGGCGACCAAACAAACTATAAGTAACTGGATTGTCCAGGCTATTACTGAGGCTTACAAGGTGCGTGGGGTTCCTTCACCTTTGGCCTTAAGGGCTCACTCGACTAGAGGCATGGCTTCCTCTAGGGCCCTTCTGTCGGGAGTACCTCTGCAGGAGATTTGTGAGGCAGCCGGCTGGGCTACCCCGCATACTTTCATCAGGTTTTACAGTCTCAGCCTTCCCAGTACGCCCGGTGCACACGTACTCGGCCCTTGCTGAGTGCCTAATCAGTTTCACTCTGGGGCGGGTCTGTTCGGTGCGTGGCCTAGTGGGTACTCGTTCCCCAAAGAGTCGATTTTATCGACGCAGTGTTGAGTTCCCTCGATAGGGAACGTCTCGGGTTATGACTATAACCCTTGTTCCCTGAGAAGGGAACGAGACACTGCGTCGTGTTGCCACGCCCCCTTTTCAGACCCTTGAGCGTCTTGCTTCATCGCGAGGCTAGTGTGTGTTGTGACAGCGTCACTTTTATACTTCCGGGTATGCCGTCACATGTTACGTCACGACGCAACACCAATCAGGATTGGATTAGTTTCATTCATACTTCAGAGGCGCACGCTTAGGGAGCGTCCCCAAAGAGTCGATTTTATCGACGCAGTGTCTCGTTCCCTTCTCAGGGAACAAGGGTTATAGTCATAACCCGAGACGTTTTCTTATGGATGTGCCTCTGTCACCTTCTGGCCTCTTCGGCGACACTGTAAATTCAGTCTTCGAGAGGTTACAGGAAGCAGCCAAGCAGGCGGCTGTTTTTCGGAAGGTCCTCCCCCGTAGCTCTTATGTCTCTGGGCTGGTGACCACAGCTTTTGAAGCCCAATTCATGTGTCCCACAAATTGAGACCGTGTCACGCATAATCAATGCTTGCTCAAAAAAAAACAAAAAAACAAAAAAAAAGTTGGTCGCTCTATATCCTCGAGACCCAGGCATTACTTGACAATTCAGCACGCTACTGTTGCCACCAGTGTTGTGCCTGAATGTGTTCAATTAATGAACTCGTTCATGAACTCGTTCATATTTTGGGGCGAACGTGAACTGAACGTATTGTAGTACTGCCTGATGAACTCGTTCATTCTTGTGTCTGTGAACACACACTCTCTCAGTTTAACTTCGTACAATAGGGTGCCAGATTTCTATAGAGACTTCCAGGCGAAAACCCATCTTAAACTGTAACCGACCCTTATTCAGACCCTTATTCATTGTCTGGTGTCGTTTAAAGCTCCACTGAAACTCTCATTTGAACCTTGAATGGTTTGGTTCCCAGTGAATTCCATTGTATGGAGAAAATCCTGGAATGTTTTCATCAAAAACCTTAATTTATTTTCGATTGAACAAAGAAAGGCATGGACATCTTGGATGACATGGGGGTGAGTAAATTATCAGCAAAAGTTTTTTTTTTTTTTTTAAGTGAACTACTTCTTTAAGGGAATAACATGTGGAATATCCCTTTAATGTGATGGGTGTAAATGTCTCTGTGAACACAATCCTGAGATGTCTGGGTCAATGGAGGTCAGCTTCAGTCTCACGTTTGACTCACAATCCACTCTGCTTCTATACTTCATTTTTATTACAACAAGTGAAGAGAAGCCTTTCTCGCAAAGATATGTGGTCACAAACGGAAGGAGAAAACGCATACCCTTGTCGGAAAGCACAGGGTATTCACTGTGCTGCTTTATCCAAAAGTCCAACAATGTTTTCTTTCTGAAAGCTGCCTTCAATGTTTCGTCACAAGACAACTCTATTAAACTCTCCTGCTCACCAATAGTTAAGTCCTCTAAAGTCATTTGAGAGGTGTTGATGCTGAAAGGGTTTCTCATCCAGCTCCTAGCTTCAGCTTCAGGCATCACAGGGAAATAATTAAGAAACTGTTGTCTGAGCGACACAAGGTGTGCAGTGATGTTCTCCCTGACTCCACCATCATGCGTCAGGTCATTGTCAGAAAGAAAACTCTCCAAAGCAAGGAAAGCTGAAACATCCCCTGTCTTGAATTTGATTTCAATTAGCTCCAACTTTTTAAGCAGAGCATTGATTTTGTACTACACGTCAAATACATTGATAGAGATTCCCTGTAGTCCCAAATTCAGTTTGTTTAAAGGTTAAAAAATGTCAGATAAGTATCAGCTGACTGAGCCATACAGTCTCCTCAAAAATCTGTAAGAACATCTGGACCTCTTTGTGCAATTCGAAAAGCCTTGAAAGCACCTTTCCTCTTGAAAGCCACCTTACTTCAGTATGAAGGAAGAGTTGGACATGTTCACTGCCCATTTCCTCGCAGAGCACACTAAAGGTGCGTTCCATTCGACCGTAAGTGGACTGCGAAGTGGACTTCACAGGGTATTTTTCCATCTTAAGTGAGATTCCAATTCAAAGGGAACGAACATTTTCAGTTCGAAGGGCACTGCAAACGGCATAGGGAATAAGGGAACATTGGTACATCACTTCACAGGAAGTCAGTGAAGTCCACTTCAACTGATATACCGTGTTCAGGGAGTAGGGAGCAGTGAACACTGCGTAGGGACCCTGTCGAATGGAACGCACCTTAAATAAGTGAGAATTCATCGGTCTGGCCTTAATGAAGGAATTAATCCAGCACCTCACAATGGATGCTGCAGAGAGTCCAGCGCATCTCAGGTGCTACCTCTCGGATGCGAGCTGCAACTCCACTGTGACGACCTGTCATAGCCCTCGGGCCATCTGTGCACACTTCCACACACTTTTTCCAGTCCAGTCCATTCTCTTGGATAAAAACTCGTCCAGTACCTAGAATATGTGCTCTGCTGTAGTTCTGGTCTCAAGTGACTGACAGAACATAAAGTCCTACTGAGCTGAACCATCATTTTCATACAGTATCTGACATAAACCAATAAATTGGCCAAATCTGTGACATCTGTAGTCTTGTCAAGCTGGACGAATTGGACGATTGAGAGGCGAGCAAGATCTTTTAAGCGAGCAGCTTCAGACTTTGTTGTTCTCTTGTGCTCCGCATCACACCACACAATAACGCTGAATAAAAACAAATAAATAAAAACTTGCGTGCCGTTGAAGTTTACACAGGACTGGCGGGACCTTTATTCTGCTATGTGGTTTATTTTGATTGGCGAAACTGTCTTTGTAGTGTTATGAGAAGGAGAGCTAAATGGGTGATTTTGTTGTTTTTTACCCCTCTGCTCCGCTGAGCATGTTCTTAAAGAGACACATCACCCATTTGCATTAAGCTTTGTATCTTTAGAAACCCAGTCATATTTCTGAATGGTCATGGTTTATTCCCTTCTTTTCCCCTGAGATGGGAGAAATACGGATTTAAGTGTTTTACTGCCTGCTTATTATGACATAAAAATCATCATTTTGCGTCATAATAAGCAGGAAGTCATATTTCATTAAAATGTGTACAGACTACAAACATTAACTCATTATTATTCAAGGGTGTGGGACCCACTCACTGGGTACTGAATCAGATACAGTGGGTATTGCAGATACTGAATCAATATATCAGCCATCTTGTTTGGAAGCTAAGCTAACAAGCGCTGTGGAGATAGGAAGTATGATAGAATGTATGTATGCATTACATATATAATTCTAGTATGATAAGAAGAGGATTTAGAAATCCCGCTGCTCGAATCAGATGTTCGTGGCTATCTTTACGAGCCGCATTATAGTGAAGAGCAGCTGAGCAGTGTTGTAGTCGAGACCACCTCACTCGAGTCCGAGTCGACACCGAGTCCATAGAGAGTCGAGTCCGAGTCAAGACCGAGTCCATAGAGAGTCGAGTCCGAGACCAGAGACGGTCGAGTCCGAGCTGAGACCGAGACCAGTGAGGGTTGATTACCTAATTTACTTTTATTTACTTAGAGAAATCCTTTTTTTTTTTTACTGAATTTACTTAGAGTTTAAAAAATATGATCAGTTTAGGGTAAAAAGGCCACATAGTAGGTGGTGTTAAAAGTAATTTTATTACAATTTGTCATGCGCAGTTGCGCACTAGAAAATCACCAATCGCTGGGCGTTTCAATCAATTTAAAGAAATATTTTATTAACATACATTAATAATCATGAAAAATATTTTTAATTGAACTCGAGTGGACTCGGGAATAATTCCGAGTCCTAAAAAAAAAAATGTTCGAGTACGAGTCAATTCCGAGTCCAACTGGACACGAGTCCATGACAAGACCAAGACCATTAAAATATGGTCTCGAGACCGAGTCCGAGACGAGTCCGAGTCTCGAGTACTACAACACTGCAGCTGAGGCTGATGAAGGAACAGGAGGCGGCTGCCTGTCGCGGTCGAGGAGCCCGGACTGGCTCGAGCTATGCGGACTGCTGGTGCCTGTGCTCTCGCTGTGCGCTACGGCCTACAGACACAGATAGAGTCCGTCTGCTGCAGAGAATTTCAACGATGGCAATTTCTCCTGAACGAAATCTCTGAATCAGACGAGCACACAGACGTTTGTGTTGTGATGTTAACTATCCTTTCGCCTGACTGAACATCCAAGTATCATACAGTAATACACCATATAGGAATAAATAGAAACGAGGAGTAATTCTCTAATGAGTGTAACGTTAACAGGGTTTGTTGTTGTGGGAAGAAGGAGGCAGGAACCGGCGAACCTTAAAACATAGTAAAAGAAAAATGAACAAATACAAAACGAAAGTATAAGCCAGCAGCCCCTCATTGACGACTGTTGTATAGTTACTCACAACAGAAACAAAACACATCATAAAATCAAGCCTGTTTCTCTTGCGATCTGCCGTCGTCGCTCCTCATTTTATGCTTTTGCTCCTCCGTGAGTGACATTATCACTTTATAATGTGACATTATCTCTCATTATCACTCACGCCACCGGCCTCACGCCATCCTCTTACGTCCCTCGCCCTCGATTGTCCTGCTCGCCTGCAGCCAACTAACTAGAAATTTTGTGTGAAATGAATTTCAAACTCTCGTGACAGCTAACGTTAGCCTTGTAGACGGAAGAGTGATTTATCTGATGTGTGCGCAGTTCTGGATTAGTGGGTGTGGCGCTGTGCAATGTGGTGCATTGTGGAAGTCGTTGTCTTGCATGCAAATGCGCCCCTCGGTTATTTTCTTTTCTCGGTCAAGAGGGCACCAAATTCAAAAATTATTTTACATTTTGACTACATATATGATCCATTTTCAATAAAGATTAATATTGAAATGGGCAGTATAAATCTTTTTTTTCTGCACTAAACTAGTGAATTTTCCCAAGATAATTCAGAGATGGTAAACAAGAATAATAATTTATTGAAAACCCAATTTTGACCAAAAAAAATGACATTCAATCTGTTTTTAAATAGTTTTTGACTGTTTTTGAATCAAATCTACTAATTCTTAAATTTCCAAGAACATGAAACTTAATTAATTACATAATTTTAGATATTTGTTATTTTGCCAAACTTTAGGTGCTTAGAAGATTGTTGTGGCATTGAAATTGATATTGAGTACTGTGAAATGTCACTGGTATTAATATCAACTATTGAAATGATCCCCCCTCCCCCCCTCCCTAAAACTACAATCACCATTTTCACGTATTTGTAAGTCTTGCTAGTTTAACACTCAAGTAATTTCAAGCCATTCAAGCGCGAGACGATGTGAATGAGAACTCAATGAGGAACTCACATGCACTTCATGTGATAGATCGTCTCTCACACCTGAAGCGCACACACAGAAAGCCGCCTCTTGCATTTACTGAACTGAGTTCTCTTTTTGCATCTTTTAGAGAAAAACACACAAAATGTTTAAAATAAAAACAGTTTAAAGTGAAGGTATAGTGAACATAAGTAAATACGTACCGATTTGAACTGTTCTGCTCTCCTGAAAGACTGATAATTATATAATTTATTAAATGTTTGTGTTGATTTGGTACAATTTGATTTGGTACAAAGTGCCGGTATTGACTTACTATATTAATGTGGTGATGTCGTTTAAAGAGGCAATGGTCTCTTGCTACACATTCTCACTGAGGGCTAGGCTCCCCAGAGAATGAAATCCTAGAATCCCTGGGTGACAACCCCAATCTGCGGCCACTTCTATCACATAAGATTCCCGAAAAGTGGGCAAAATCCAACAGCAGAAGTCAATCATAAGACTCTACCTCTTCCTCTCTCTGTTCATGGAAATAATCGTGGTGGTTTATGGCACACTCAGACACACAAAAGACTCTTGACTGAATTTATGATTCCACATGTAGGAGAGCTCACCAGCTCGACAGATCTCAGCGACTTTATGAGTGTGTGTGATACAAAATAATTAGGACATTCTGTCTTTCAGCGCTGTGTCCTAGATGTGTGCACGCCAAACGTGGCATTATGCAATGCATCTCAACATGCATATTTAAACATGTGGATCATAAAACACTCGCCTCAAACACAAAACCGTTCTGTATGTTAAGACTCCGTCTCTTCTCTGTAAGTGAAGACTTGTTTTGAGAATCTCAACTTTTTTTTTCAGGACACATAAGCTGTCATTTCAAAACACCTTGAATGGAAATTAAGCCAGGTCATTATATATTCATGGGCTTCACATTTTCATTGGCTTGGCAGAATAATCTTTCAAGATCGCTTTTCATTATTGTTTGCTCTGGTTTTATTGTCAATATCAGAAAGCCATTTCTTTCCATTCGATGGAGAAACATTTCATGGATGAAATGGAGATGTGTTTGCATCACAGATGTTTATAGAGATTGCTTGCTTTTATAATATTCACACTGTGTCTCTTTTATTATTTTTAAAGTTACCTTGAGACTTTCACACTACCATACAGCTCCAATTTATAGTGTTTTGAAACCAACATTAAAAATGAATTCAAGCCGTCTATACACTATTACACGTCTATGTATTATACACTGTCAGAAAAAAAAAAAAAGCTATCACTCGGACACTACCCACTTTTGGTACAATATGTACCTTTGAAGTACTAATATGCACTATTTAGGCACAAAGTGTACCTTTTAAAAGGCCCTGGCTTTTGTACTTTTTTCTGAAGACCCTTTCACACAGAGCGTTGGTCCCAGATAATTGCCATACAATTGCTAGAGTGCCTTCTGTGTGAACACAAACGCGTCCTGGGATTGATCACGGGATCGATCCTGGAATGGGGACTTAGTAACATTGCTGGGATCAGTCCAGTAAAGCTTTCTGTGTGAACAAAAGGCAGGACTAATGCCGTAAAGTGCGTATCGTGATGAGATGTGTTGTCGCAATGACGTAGTTTATCGTGCGACTCCATCCATGATCACAATGTTAATAGTCCAGGCCTGGTCCTATCTCATCCTTCACTGTTGTCACTCCTTTTTCATCCTCCTGTAGCTCCTCCGTGATAGACACAAGACATTGTAGTGCTCATTAGCAATCGTATCACCAGCCTCACGGCTCTCAGCCGTTCTCGCGGCTCTCAGACTGCCCTACTTTTATTTAATCAGATACTATCATCACAGGAAATGTACTCGTTTTGAAAACAGTCCAAACTCTTAAAATATATAAGAGTTTGGACTGTTAATATATATATCATATATATCATATATAAATATTTATAATATAAATATCAGTATCCTAATTTCTAATTACTATATATTTAAAGTAATTATACCAAAACAGTAGGATCAATATTAAAATTAGGACTTCATCATCTATTTGTGTTACATCTCCATAAATTCATGTTAGAAACAACATGGAAAAAAAATCTAAAACTCTTTCTAGTCTGTAAATAATTATTTATAAAAAAAAATGTATACAGTGCTACACAACCACAAAATGCTCCTCATTATTCAGACAATAGCGTATAAAAAAGTCAGCAGCTGATATTATATATAACTTACATTTGATGTTTACTTAGAACTGCTGTGCGACAGTAAATCGCTGAGTTTAATGAGTCTTGTCACTTAATCAGACGGACGGGATTATGTATGATCACAGAGGGAGGTGTGGAGAAATTTTAGATTTATTATTATTATTATTATTATTATTATTATTATTCATGTCTGATTATTAGACCAAACCCAAGCCAATGAATCACAAGTGAGCATGTTTATCAGGTGCTTCATACCCCTCAAAAATATTTGCTATCACTTGTAATAAATATACTAGATGAAAGTGAAATTTTGCAGGTGTAGGCGAGAGAAGAAAGTTGAAATACACTACAAAGATATATTAAATACAATTAAGCATGCATGAAACTCAGAAAACACCTTTTTATATTGGTTTTAAATTGTTTACATTTTCATTGAAAAATCTTACATTACATTGTCTTACAGAGATACTCTGAGTTTGCTTTGTTTACTGCTCGAACATGCCTGAATAAATCAGTGTGTCATCCAGTGCAGCCTGAAGTGGCTGTGGTGTGTTTAAGAGGGGATTACAAATCAATGCTTCTCCTGAGCTAGTTCACTGTCAATAGTCTGATATGTTATCAACACCCCTAACACTCAGTGCAGTACATGAACTCCCTGTAAAACATCACATAAAAACAGCATCAAGATGTTCATGATCAAATTGGACTGTTTCCATTGATTTGAGTTGGGTCAGCTTGCAACAGTATGAAAAATGGATTCACATCACGTAAAAATCTGATAGGACCTAGATCCGTTTCTACAGCCAACAGTGGGTTTACAAGCACCCACACATAATGTTGACATTGTAATAAATTCAAGAGTATTGACCTGGTCTGGGTGCCAAATTTTTACTCTATCCATTTTATCGGTGTAAAATAAATTTAACTAGGTGCAAGGCATTACTTGAGGGCGTTAAAAGTCTGCATGTCTATGGTTATTGTTAATTGGCATTAGAGGTCAGTTTTCATACAGAACCCCTAAATAAATGACTTCATTCGGGTTATTAGAGTGTTTTTGAACAGCCTTTCAAATCTTTCTGTATATGTATTAGTAGTTTCAACCCCAAAATACCTCTACATGTGATGTACACCCATTGAAATAAACTAAACTTAATTCATTTTATATATTTTTATCATTAAATGAATATATTAATGAATTACAGTAATGGAACCACTAACTGATATTTTGGCCATAACATTAGTGGAAAGATCTAAATATGTAATGAAGTTGCACTTGGAAGCACAACAAGAAAATTAGCTTTAATTACAGTGTTCGATGAAGGTCAAAG
Source organism: Pimephales promelas (assembly GCF_016745375.1). The sequence continues at coordinate 10,917,249 of NW_024121133.1, forward strand.
TAAATGAGAAGCGCTGGGGAAAAAATGCAATACTGCAGTCACAGACATTCCTATCTGGGGATATGGATTTCTCAGAGAACTGTCGGGTTAGCTGAAAAAACATTGGGCAATTTGCACTTTAATTTCTACAGAGGTTGTGCAAGCCAAACACTGACATGTTGGATTCAGGCAAAGTATGTCTGAGAGACAAATTGACCTGACCTTTTCGGGGAAAACTATTTCTTTTTGAATAGTTTAGTGATATGCAACAAAAAGTTGTATGCCAAAAAATAAGTAAATGAAATTATTGCTATATCAGATTTTTCTTTAAATTTAATTTGGTTAAAATACAGTAAATCATTTTCAAATGTTGTCAACATTTGAAACTCTCATTATACTCATTCTTGCTGCTGGTCCAAAATTTTAAACATGTGAAGGCTCTTGGATTTGATCTGCTTAAGGAGTGTTCTCTCATAGAAGGTTTTCCTTTTAAAAGTCAAAATGTCCTGTCATCTTCCCTCAGGACCCCCTTATCTTAATCATGGAATATGTTTCTTTTTGTTTCCTGAGAGCAGAGGTTATTTTAAAGATGGTTCTGTGGGGGTTGTTTAAATTAAGCCATCGGGTGACTTCTGAATGCTCAAGAAATGATCTTAGCTTGGATACCGACACTAAGGCTCAATCCCAATTCACCCCTTGACTCTACCCCTACGTTTTGCGCGTTCACGTGTAGGGGTAGGGTGTCTCGATTCTTGTTGAGATCGAGGGGTAGGGTGAAGGGGTAGGGCTACGAAGCCCTCGAAACTGAGATTTTTCAGATACACACCAAACGGAGGGCTAAGAGAAAATTCACGGAATGCATCGCAAATCACCGGCGAGATGGCTTCGCAAACGGTTAAACATTTAAATTTAGTGCCAGATGATTCCACCAAGCACTTTATTTACTCTTATAATAAATAGTCGTTTAAATTAAGAAATGGCATAGTAAATTTTCCGAATCAGAAAAGACATACATTTCGAGGAAGGAATGTTATAATCATCATGTTTCCCCAAAGTTAAGAGCAGCTGCGCTGATTGTCAGTCGTTGTCATGGAGAAATCCTGTAAAATAACTGTAACGGCAGAGCCATCGCCAACGACTGATGGCGTATGGGGTTCATAAAGGGTTCATAAAATATTTCCCTTTATGGGAAATATTTCTACCCCTTGGCCCTTGTAACTCTGATTTGAGGGCCAAGGGGTACACTCTAAAACAAGGGGTAGGGCCAAGGGGTGAATGGGATATATGCACGCATAAGTTCTGCATTTGACGCAAGGATGCTCGTCAATTTCCAGTTATGGAGATTAAAGTGGAGGAAAACCGAGGAAAACGGGACTATGGCAGAGTCTTCAAAATTTACTGTCCTCCCGTCATTGAAACGAAACGTACATACGTTTAGATGTAATTTTATATATAGTTATGTTTATTTAATATAATTTTAAAAAGAAGCATAAACACAACGAGGGGTGTCTGTTTTATCCGTTTTTGTGACTAACGTTTCTTTAGTAAAACCATGGAGTATAAAATTCAATATAAATTCTCTGTATTGCATTGGACTCTACGATCGGCGGAAGTTATCGAGCATCCTTACACCTTCACCGGAAATACTGCCGTGCATAGAGCCCATTGGGATTGAGCCTTAATCCCAAAGAAAAATTTCACTTTGTGTAAAAGCCTGAAAGTTACATGGAAAGACCTTTTAATCTGGGCCCTGTCACGAATGGCACCTTAAATGGCTTTCATCTGAGTCTGAGACTTAACGAACCAGTGGACGTGGTAGCCATTGTAAGTCCACAAAACCGAAAGTGCATATGAAGTGCGCCATTTGGGACAGGGCCTGCATGAGCTTTCTCTGTCAAACTGTACTATGAACTCATTAACTTTCAGAACTGAAAACCTCCCCTGTCCAAAAAAGAGTTTAGACTTAAATGCAAAAACGACTCAAAAACTTTGTTACGTACATAAAAATGTCTGTTCGGTTATCAGACACTTGGCCTGCAAAGTCAAGATAAAGCAAGATAAGTATGATTAGTCACAAAAAGCAGAAGTGCTCACATTTTAATTTGCAATGGATGACCAAAGCTGTTGCCCTGTGGATCCTTGCGAATAATCCTGATGTTAGAACAAGATTTTTAACAGCATTCCTGATTATTTTAGTCTGAACTCAACAGATTAAGTGGCCCACTTAAAACTACTACTACTACTAATAATAATAATAATAATAATAATAATAATGGCACTGAATTTGCCGTTAACAACTATATTTAACACAAGAGCAACCCTGCAGCATGTGTGAAAAAGGAACTGCTTCGCCTGCAAAGCGGGCATTTCTTAAAGGCACAGCAAAATAAAAAAAAGATTGTCTCTGGAGGGGTGTAATAATAAAAACTATACCCCTTTAAAGTTCTCCATGCACACTGTAAATTTCATCACCAAGCCCTCCTGGCCTATCCATCAAATTTTGATTGCAATGTGTTTGTGTTTCTATCCATTTCTCCAGATTTTTATATTTGAGAATAACATCTACTACCGGGCCACTGTGGAGAACAGATCCATCCGTCTTGTTTCTACTGGTAAAGAGGGTGTGATTTTCAACGGCCTGAGCGACTGGCTCTATGAAGGTATGAAAGATAAAACATGTACATATGTTTTTTATGCCTTGCAAAGCTAAACGTGATTTTAGATGAGGCTTTGTCAGGACAATTACTGGCCTGACCAAACCCATAGAAAAAACTTGACAACTAAGGTGAACATAGCCTCTTTGCATATAGAGAGTATTGGGTATTGTACCCAAATTCAAGATCAGGGAAAAAGGAGGCGGGAACCAGCAAATGGTCAACAAACGTTACTCACAAAATAAGTAGAAACAACAAAAAGAGACGAGCAGCAGTGGCCTTTCTGCCGACTGCTCTGTAAAACATAATAAAACAACGTCGCAGGGCTGGTCCTCTCTCACCCTTCAATGGTGAAAGATGGTTTTCTATGCATTGTCAAAGAATCAATAGCCAATAGTCTCCCTGAATGCACCGCTATCTTGGACAGGACTCTGTGGTTGTGGATTTTCACCCTGTGAGATGTGAGTCTCCCATTTAAACTTTAATCTGAGCTCATATTGCAGCGACTGACCCTTGCCATGAGTTTATGAGGTGCTGAAGGTCTCAAAATTGACACTTTTTATTTATTGAAGGGGTTGAATGTTTTAAAGAGTGCAGAGACTTATCCTGGCCTATTTCTGTTGCTCCTGATCTCATTCGCTCTGCTTCGATTCACAGTATGAATTATTTATCCTTCTCATTCATCTACAGTATTTGCATTCTTTAGTTTTCAGATATTGATTTTGCAGCACATGCATCTTCCTGATTGGATTATTCATATTTGAAGCCATTTTTAAAAACTCAATAATCAAACACCTGTAATGTCATTTAAATTCTATATTAATTTGCCAAGTAGTTTGGCAACTCTAAACAGCCTACAGGTACCTATATTTTCCACAGACAGAGTTCTTCTGCGGGTTCCTGGTCGGTGTCCCTTTATGAACCGTTCTACCAGCCTGGTCTCATTGTTAATACGTAGGTATTTTACGTTTTTTGCGAAGATAGAAACCATACTTTTTAGTACGTTTGGATAGATGCTGAAACATCGCTTTTATCAACCTTTTTAGATCTTTTAAGTTTTGGTTACAATGGAACTTGGATGTGCGCAGAAATGAACTTAGAGTGTGCATACTCTAAAATACACCATTGTTCAGATTTATAAAAATCATCTTTAATGTGGAAAAGTACTTCGTGTCACATAAACATCACAGGTTTCATTAAAATCTCCATTTCTTAAAGGTTTTGAATGGCATGAGGGTAAATGATGACAGAATATACATTTTTGGGTGAAGTATCCCTTTATGTAGGTCTCTTTAAATGTAATTTCATAATTACTTGTATTGTTTTTGAAATATGGTACTGCTGAATGTACGGACAAGCATTTATGGTAAACTAAAATATATGTTTATGTCTATTAAAACTTGTATGTAATGTGTTTAAATATATTTGTATTTAAACATTTATAATGATGACGTTTAAAACATTTAAAACATCTTACATTTTAATTTACATTAACAAAAAAAAGTCAAATGATACTTGATTTTGATAAATTCTGTGCTTTCATATGTCAGCCAACACATCAAAATAAGTGTATTTATTCAAAGTCTGATAAAAGATTATAAAAACATCTTTTTATCAGACTTTGACATCTGGTTTAAAAAGTACTTTAAAATAAACTTATAATTTGACATTATAACAAAGTGCCATTTTTAAAGTGTTAAGAAACATGAGCATGTACCTCTTTAAGTACACTAAATTTGACTTTTATTTCATTAATATTATATTAACTGTAAGTACAAATCATATACAGTATATACCTTTAAAATTTGAAGTACACTACAAGTGCCCATTAAGCACGTCAATTTTTCATTTAAAATTAGCATTCACATTATCCACATTATTTCTTTCTGATTATATTGTGCAATTCCACCTCTCTTCATTTGAAATGCTAATAGTCTATTAGCTGACATGTTCTTGCTGACATTTTTGGCCATGAACAAATGTTTAATGCTTGTGATGGACTGTTATCGCAGGAATCTTTGAGTGAGACAGAACACCGTCCCGTCAATTGAAAAAAAAAAAAAAAAAACACTCAGAATCCTATCCTGTCTTTTTGGTAACCGTGGTAATTTCACTTAGCAAATAGATTTTTTTTTTCATCTTAAAGTGTCTTGCTAAAATGGTTTGCTAAAGGATTCCGTCTCTATAAATCACTCTTTTTAGAGAGCCTACTCTGCTCAGATTGGTCAGATGGCCTAGTTTGTTGTGATTGGTCTATTGGTCTACAGCACTTAATGGAAACGAAGCATCCATTAGCTGAATTTCAGCTTCAAAGGCTTCATAAGCACTCCTGTACACAGCGATACGAACAGTAACGATGACGTCAGTTTTACCGCACCGATTCAAGTCCTCACCATAGGAAGCATGCAAAGTGCATTGCATGTCGACAACTTAAAATGTTCCATGCTTCAGATACAACTACAGTGTTTAAAGGGTTAGTTCACCCAAAAATGAAAATGATGTCATTAATGACTCACCCTCATGTTGTTCCAAGCCCGTAAGACCTTTTCGAAGATCGAAAATACTTTTTGGTCCAAACATAGCAAAAACAACGACTTTATTCAGCATTGTATTCTCTTCCGGTTCTGTTGTCATTGCTCGTTCACGATTCCAATTTTGACGCCGCTGATGGGTTATCTTTCGGCCCGATTAGGACGATTAGGACATCCGTGAGATGCACACTTACGAACCATTTTTAAAAACTATTGCAATACCAAAATACAAACAATGTAGAAAAATTTGAATACAGCGCGCGTCTCCATCAGACTGTAAACGAAGCTCGGGCGCACAAATTAACACGTCAGCAGCGTCATTGGAATCGTGAACGAGCAATGTCAACAGAACCGGAAGAGATTGAACGGAGGTCTTACGGGCTTGGAACGACATAAGGGTGAGTCATTAATGAGATAATTTTCATTTTTGGGTGAACAAACCCTTTAAGGGTGCATAAAAGCAGACATTATTTGTGGGCAGCCAGTGAAGACCGTGGGCATTGTGCATATATATTTGTTACAAGTCTATGTAGGATTTTGCAGGAAGCACAATTACTGGAATTACAGGCAACTTGTTTCAGGCAGTTCAGTTTGATCTTTGAAACTTGGCATACCTTTTAAAATCACAAAAAGCTATATTACACACTACATGAACTATTTAAAAAAAATCTATAAAATAATGGTCAAATACTGGCATCAGACACCAGCTATCTACTGTAATTCTACAGTATGAATTCGGAAATTTCAAAAACTGTTACAAAAACACCTAAAATGGCTATAGGCAAGTGTAAAAACAACATGAACAATTGAATGTGAGAAAGAAAAAGACGGTAAACATGGATAGGCGAAGACATACTCGTACTCAAACTGCTATACTCACTATTGCACTGTAAAAATGAATATGCTAATCAAAAAAATTGTCATAAGATTACAAGCAATATTATTAATTAAATTGAACAAATTAGAATTGAGTATTAATAATCAAATTAATTCCTTAAAAGTTAACCATTTAAAATAAGTAAAACGTACAGCCCCCGTACATTTAAGTCACCATTATGGTGATCAGTGTTTGTTTTAGGTTTGTTTTAAAATGGTTTTCTCCTTCAGTGATTCTGCGTGTTAACATCAGGTGTCTTCAATGTTGGCAACTTAAAATAAAGAGTTCTTAATTCATCTTTGACGTCTGTCTGTTATTCAGATATTTTTGTTTATTTATTTATTTTTTTTTTTTTGTAAACGTTACTCATTTTAAATGGTTAACTTTTAAGGAATAATTTGATTAATTATTACTCAATTCTATTTATTTTTTTTCAATTTAATTAATAATATTGCTTGTAATCTGTTGCCACGATTTTACTGATTAGATAAAGCATATTGATTTTTACTGTGTGTATTGCTTCGTTCTAGCCAACAATGCATTGTGTAATACAGTACAAAACATGATGCATAAATACAGTCGATTTGAAACTCTGAACTGTCCTTGACTTCCTGTCCATGGGTTTATGGTCAGTCATTGTTTGTGTGCAGTTCAGTTCATCCGCAGATCCTCAATGAATCGTCAAGCTTTGGTGCAGTCTGAGGCTGTTGAATACAAATCTGGAGTCTGTTCTGTGTGTGGAGAACAGGTGGCTGTGCATTCATTGGCGATGGAGTTTATGTCTGGTGGACCCTTCTGGATACAGAGTTCCCTGATGTGCTTAGGGAAAGGTTAATGTATGTTAATTCAGATTACCCATGCCAACCCAAAAAGACTAAAACAACCAATATCCATCATTGCAAGAGCAGTTTAATTCCTCCAGCTGTATGGATTTGCATTAAAGTTGAACGATCCACAGTGTTCATCTACTTAATGTGATTTGAAAGTAGCTCAAAGTTATTATGAGGAAAGTGTTCTAATCAACCTCACCCCTACACAATCTCCTCTCTGTAATTTGGAGATCAAGAATGTAGATTGTTGCATTGTTGTTACTAAGTATGCTTTCTTTGAGTAGTTCATCACTTTGCCGAGAGGATATTAATTACCTCAATCAGTCTGCATAATCAATGTGGAGTTTTAATTACCTCTGAATAATCAGTGAACTGCATGTATAGTTCTAGCTGTGGCAGACCATGTATGCTCTAATGAAGATCATGAAATGAACCCTGCAAGAATCTCATAGCAGCGCTGTAGTACTCGAGTCCGGTCTTGAGACCGTTTTTATATGTTCTCGGACATGTCTCGGACTCGCTGGTATTCGGACTCGGACTTGTCTCGGCCTCGGCCACTGGTCTTGCCAAATATGGCTTTTGGTCTCGACCGAGTCCAACATTTTTGTATGTGTGTTCATTTATTACTAGCTTATTAGGGTAACGTTAACTTAGAAAATGCCTACGTAAATTAACCGACCAAGTGTCATTACAACGGAGTGCGTCTTCTCATGCTGTTACTATAGTTACTATTAGGGCTGGGTTAATAAATATCGATTTCTCGATATTAATCGATTCTCATTTTTACGAACCGATATCGATTCTTAAGTCTCAAGAATCGATTAGTCATCCTGTTTCATTTGAATGAATGGGACATTGTATCGCGGCTGCGCGCATCCAAAAAATCGCAATAATTTTGTCATTTGCTACTATTGATATGAAACAAAGTCTCAATTTTCAAATTACGTCCATTTTCTTTAGAAATTCAAAAACATAAATAGAGTTTTGGCGCTGTGGCGTGAGATCGCTCTGACGCAGCTCTAGAGAAGCAGTAGCGCTGATCTCTCTTCCGGGTTAATAATACCAGTCACAGCGCGAAATAAACATTAATGAGCATCTGAAAGTGTGTTAAAAGATAGAGTACAACTTATCGAAATCCGTATCATGTCACATTGATTCGCTCAATCAGCGTTTCAACCGTGGAAAGACGTCAGTTAAACAGCTTGTAATCAATGTCATCGTCATATTTACCTCAGAAAACCCACATAAACTCGTTAGTCAGATAGAAAAAATAACTCTGAGAGGAGCATTTTGCTAAATATACACCATATTACATATGCATTATAATCTTAATGTTCTTCAATATTTAATGCATATTTGAATAAATCTGGCAAGTTTTTATGACAGCCACCATTTAAATGTTTATATTTCATATAATCTTCTTATTATAAAAATAAATAAAAGTGTAATTTAAGTGATTCATTCATTATTACCTTCTAGGCTAATGAACCCTAGTAGGCTACAACTAGACTCCCACAGTTTACAGCATTAGCTAAGAGATTTGATTCCCTTGAGAAAAATTGCCATTTATTGTAACTGATATCCAAAATAATCGATATTGAATCGAATCGAATCGTAATCAAAATCGAATCGAATTGCAAGCTTGTGAATCGAAATCGAATCGAATTGTGAAATTTGTCTCAATACCCAGCCCTAGTTACTATCTTACTAGCTACTACTTAAAAATCCTGGGTGTTGTGACAATTTTTGCTTTTAGATCAACAAATAATAACCCAAAATTACTGTCTTGACTCTTGATAATGTCATGCATAAGACCAGGGCTCGAATTTCGGTGTTCATAATACTAATCATTCTCACAGGTCTCCCATTTATAATGCGGGATATTCCTGCTATCGTAATCCACACAGATTATAAAATCAAATCATTCTTTTAATAACTATCTGCCGGACGCAATTTCACAAACAGCGTGAGTGTTCAGCGGTGCCGCGTCTTCTCTTCTCTCAGAATGTGTCGTGGAAGGCAAGCGTCAATAGCTGCCGCGATAATACACACTCGCGTTCAGGAGTCGGGACATGACGGAATATTCACTTGCACCATCGGGCCAGCAGTGCATCGTGAATGAAGTTTACCATTTGCACGTTTTTTTTTTTTATGTTAAAACGTTAAACGTCTTACCAGTTTAACATTCAAGCAATTTTAAACTATCAGTGCTCACGCGCTCTCTGGGATGACTATGAGCACATTCATAAAAAATCAGATTCATAAAAAAGTTATTTTTCACGGATTATATTGCTTTAACACGCCAAACTGTGTCAATGTCGGTCTTCATGAGTATACTTTAAACATAGTCGATTTTGTCTTTAATAAGTATAAAACGCATGCCAATATAATGAACGCAGAATCCGTGCATTAGCTCTTAAAGGGTTAGTTCACCCAAAAATGAAAATTCTGTCAGTATTTACTCACCCTCATGTTGTTCCAACCCCGTAAGACCTTCGTTCATCTTCGGAACACAAATTAAGATATTTAAGATATTAAGATCGCTCCTGCATACAGTCCATAGGCTTCTTGAGGGACTGGCTCTTGCTGTCCTCGAAAAGTCATTAAAGACATCGTTAAAATAGTGTGAATAGTTGAAATAAAGTCGTTATTTTTGTTGTGAACGCAGAATCAATATCTTAATGTGTGTGTGTGTGTGTGATTTAAAATATGCCCTCTTGATCTCTCTGCTCCGCCAACTCTTTTCTACGTAAACAGCCTTCTAGCAGACTGAAAATGATGGGTGAAAGAGCTTTCTATGTGGCAGCCCCCCAGGTTGTGGAATGCACTTCCTTTAAGTGTTAGGAATGCTACAACATTAACAAGTTTTAAGAAACAGTTAAAAACCCATCTTTTTAAAGAAGGTGTTTGTGTCTTAATTGGTGACAATATATGCATATTTTATTATATTGCTTGTTTTTATTTTTTTTTATTTTTTATGAATGTATTTACATTTGTACTGTACTGGTAGCACTTTGAGTACAAGAAAAGCGCAATATAAATAAAATGTATTATTATTATCATTATTATTAGTGTCATGCAACCAGTCCAGAGACACTATAGCACAGAGCTGATAATATCCAGTGTTGTAGTCGAGACCACCTCACTCGAGTCCGAGTCGACACCGAGACCAGAGAGAGTCGAGTCCGAGTCAAGACCGGGTCCATAGAGAGTCGAGTCCGAGTCGAGTCCGAGACTAGAGACGGTCGAGTCCGAGTCAAGACCGAGACCAGTGAGGGTTGATTACCTAATTTCCTTTATTTACTTAGAGAAATCCTTTTTTTTTTTTTTTTTACTGAATTTACTTAGAGTTTAAAAAATATGATCGGTTTAGGGTAAAAAGGCCACATAGTAGGTGGTGTTAAAAGTAATTTTATTACAATTTGTCATGCGCAGTTGCACACTAGAAAATCGCCAATCACTGGGCGTGTCAATCAATTTAAAGAAATATTTTATTAACATACATTAATAATCATGAAAAATATTTTTAATTGAACTCGAGTGGACTCGGGAATAATTCCGAGTCCTAAAAAAAAAAATGTTCGAGTACGAGTCAATTCCGAGTCCAAATGGACACGAGTCCATGACAAGACCAAGACCATTAAAATATGGTCTCGAGACCGAGTCCGAGACGAGTCCGAGTCTCGAGTACTACAACACTGATAATATCCGCTTATCACATATACTAGAAAACGTCTCAGATCCATTTAAATTTTGTTCAGAATGTTGTCTTTTAAACTGAGCAATATGGAGGAGATCAGGATGAAACAGACTCGGCATTAGAAACAGCACTGATGAGTAGAAGAGATAACACCGATGCCACGCACCAACATAAATTGCTTACTTTAGAAACTACACATCCTCAGCATGATTATGCTCGCTGTTTTGCTTTAGTAACGGTTTCATATTAAATCTAAAAGGGGAACTGATTAGACTGTGGCTGTCAAATGTGACTTAACGAGCTCAACTGCTCTGGCCTTTTATCACAAAAAATACTTTACACTATTCGCTATTTTACAAAAGTAGAGGAGCTGCTAGACGTGTCCCACCATGTCTTCCTGTCTCACTGGAAATGATGTCCACATATTGAATAACTCATTCAGTGGGCCTCTAAGTACATTGTTCCTAACTTGTTTCATACCTAATATAAAGTGAGACCCAAAAGCTTTACTCTTATATAAGCTCTGTTTTTTAAATCCGTTGATCCGTTTAAATTTAGATTTTTAAAAGAATTTCAAACTAAGATAATCCAAACCAGGGGCAGATGGCAATTATCCAAAAACATTACAATGTCCTCATTGTACAACATTAAGGATGCAAATTATCGATTAATTCATTAATCGATAATTGATTAACCGTTCACATCCCTATACAACATCATTACTGGTATTAATGAACAACAGCAGAGCTGATATCTTCCTGACATTATTGATATTTAAAGTACATTATGATAATGATCATTATGATTATAACCATTTAATGAAAATGCTTTGCTTGTTACATTTCTGCATGTGGTATACAGGGAAAGAGACCAGAGGCCTATTTTTTAATGGATGTCAATGGAGGAGAGTCTTCACTATGCTGAATAAACTCTTTTTGTGTGAAAACGGTTTATCATTTAATGAATCGACTGTTCGCTAATCCTCAACTTGTTTGTTCTTAAAAATTCGATAAGAGACATGGACAATTGCGCGGCAGGTATGATTCAGTTTACGGCACTTCTCATTCATTTCTATGGCATCCACAAACAGGGATTGACTGTTGCACAGCTCAATCCACAGATCTAGGCTTTAATGTGGTTATCAAGGCACATGTGATCCACGTTAGCTGTTATGCTTTCTCCTATGGTAGAGCCAGGGACCCAATCTCCCAATAATAACACCATCACTAAACAAACCACAGGAGGAGAACACAGGCACAGCAAGACAAAAGAATATCAACAAATTAAAGTGCTGAAACATAAAACACAGGGTTCTGTATTTGAAAGGATTGATTTCATATGTATCTGCTGCTAGTGCATGACATTGAAAATGTATAAAAACTGTTGCCATCCACATACAATGAAAACAAACGTAATCATCTGTTTGTATTTATAATCCAGTAGTTATATTTCTTTCTCTAGTGGGTTTTGAAGGAACTGCTTCAATGTCAACATGTTTTCCCTAATAAGCCCACTAAGCACACAATGAACCTTTCCATAAACTTAATTTAGTTTGTTTATGACAAAACATGAGCGTTTCTATGGTTCAACTTTCATTTAATAGTTACCTTATTGAAGAAGGTTTCTGATATTTATCATATGTAGGATTTTTTGTGGGCTTAATAGGGCCACTTTCCCTACTGATATGATTTTTAAGCACTAAATCTGGCAGAACCTCCTGCACTGCCGAGTGCTGACAGATTTTGAAATGCTTATGACAAACCTCCCTACACCTCACTAGGGTATGCTTCACTCCAGCACTTTTTGCCTTTCTTTTTCATACAATTCAGCAGTTTCCGACATTTAGATGCCCTCACCAATTGCTCTGCACTACTAACAATCCCACAATCCCTCATACAAGCCTGCCATTCAGCTTGAAAATGCTGCTCACTCTAAAGCAGTGGACATGTGTCAACCCTAGAATGCGTAAAGGGCATTTTTCTATGGAATTTTGACTCTACACTTTCTCTCTCTCTCTTTCTCTCTCTCTCTCTCTCTCTCTCTCTCTCTCTCTCTCTCTCTCTCTCTCTTTCTCTCTTTCTCTCTTTCTCTCTCTCTCTCTCTCTCTCTCTCTCTCTCTCTCTCTCTCTCTCTCTCTCTCTCTCTCTCTCTCTCTCTCTCTCTCTCTCTCTCTCTCTCTCTCTCTCTCTCTCTCTCTCTCTCTCTCTCTATGTATATATATATATATATATATATATATATACAGTGCCCTCCACAATTATTGGCACCCCTGTTTAAGATGTGGTCGAGGACTTTTAAAAATTCTCCCTTTTTTTTAAACAACATAGAATCCAAATGCAAAAAAAGAGAAAAATCCAACCTTTTATTTAAGTACATTACTTTGGTGGTAAAAAAAAAAATTAAAAATTTAAAAAAATATAAACTTCAAATCATGTGTCCCACAATTATTGGCACCCCTGATGTTAATACTTTGTACAACCCCCTTTTGCCAACAAGACAGCACTTAATCTCCTCCTATAACATTTCACAAGATTGGAGAACACAGAGAGAGGGATCTTTGACCATTCTTCTTTGCAAAATCTTTCTAGATCATCCAGTATCCTGGGCCCTCTCTTGTGCACTCTCCTCTTTAGCTCACCCCACAGGTTTTCGATTGGATTGAGGTCTGGGGACTGAGATGGCCATGGGAGGACCTTGAGTTTGTGACTGAACCATTTTTGTGTAGATTTTGCCACACGTTTTGGATCATTATCCTGCTGAAAGACCCAATGACGACCCATCTTCAGCTTTCTGGCAGAGGCCATCAGGTTTTTATTTAAAATGTCCTGGTAGTTCAAAGCGTTCATAATGCCATGCACCCTAACAAGGTTCCCAGGGCCTTTGGAAGAGAAACAGGCCCACAGCATCACAGATCCTCCACCATACTTCACGGTGGGCATGAGGTACTTTTCGGCATACACATCTTTTGTTTTACACCAGATCCACTTAGAGTGTTTGTTGCCAAAAAGCTCAATCTTAGTCTCATCCGACCAAAGCACACGATCCCAGATGAAGTCCCAGTGCCGCTTGGCAAACTCCAGACGTTTACGTTTGTCAGTGTTAGTGAGAAAAGGCCTTTTCCTAGCATGCCTCCCAAACATCTTGTTGGCATGTAGAGAGCGTCTGATGGTTGTTTTGGAGATTTTGTGACCCCAAGATGCCACTATTTGATGCAATTCTGTGACAGTGAGCTTAGGACTTTTTTTTACTTTTCTTAGCATCCTCCTCACTGTGCGTTGTGGCAAGATAAACTTGGGACCTCTTTCAGCCTTGTTTGTCACTGTTCCTGTTGTTTTAAACTTCTTAATGATTCCTCTAACTTTAGATACGGGCAAGATAAGGTGAGTGGCTATTTTCTTGTAGCCATTGCCTGACTTATAAAGGTCATCACACATCTGCCTTACTTGAATGGTGTGTTCTCTTGTCTTTGCCATGTTGACAAATGGGTAAGAGAATTAGGCCTCTGTGTCATGTCATATTTATACCCCAGGGAAATAGGAAGTCATGAATTACTAATTAAAAGTTCCTAGATATCCTGACCAACATTAGCAACTACAGAAAATATATATTTTTTTAAAAATCAATTAAATTTTTCAGCGGAATTGTTAGGGGTGCCAATAATTGTGGGACACAGGATTTGAAGTTTTTATTTTTCTAAATTTTTACATTTTTTTTTACCACCAAAGTAATGTACTTAAATAAAAGGTTGGATTTTTCTCTTTTTTTGCATTTGGATTCTATGTTGTTTAAAAAAAAGGGAGAATTTTTAAAAGTCCTCAACCACATCTTAAACAGGGGTGCCAATAATTGTGGAGGGCACTGTATATATATATATATATATATATATATACACAGTGTATATATATATATATATAGTGTTTTTGCTCTGAGACAAGAATTTGCCTCATACACCAACCCTGTGTCTGAATACAGAAGGTGAAAAACAATATGTGAAATGAGTAGTATATCTGAATTGGATGACCTACTACTTCTGCCATGATTTCGAATTTCAACAGTTTGAACAATACGGGTCATTTTGACCCATTTTATGTATCCGTGTAGGTTGTTTTGCTTCATGCATTCTAGGGTTAAGAAAGCCAAACTTTCTATGGTTTTGCTCTCAGCCGTGGACAGTGTTCCCTTTGGCTGTCCTCATATGACGTTGTGTGGTTTGCTTGAACAGTCTGTGATGCTTAACATAAAGTGATTTTTATTCAGGTTTAATGTACATAAGATCATCTCTCTTTTGTCAAATGACGTATTTATTATTCAGTAATCTCAGGGGCTGGTTTTGAGGACACACTATCATATGCTGCTTCTTGTTTTTCTGATAACTAGTTTAATCAGTTACCCATGTTCCCCACCATCCCCAGATCATTAATCTGATTAGAGCGTTTGTGCAGTTTATGTGCAGTCATATCCTGAAGTGTCATTACAGTGTTTTAGACTGCAATCTCTTACTAAGGCTCTGTACTGCCCCCTGTTGAAGTGAGATACTCAACTGACTTATATTGTTTGAAAGAGGAAGGAAACTGTCATTTCTGTTTCCATGTTTCAGTGTTTCATATACAACCCTTTTCTTATAACATTTTCCTGTCCTGTTTGTTCTGCTGGAAATGTTCATGTTCCTTATATGCAATGCTTTTGTTAACCAGTTTACAAACAGTTTCCTACAGTTCAAGAAGTAACTACCTAGGTTACATTAAATCTATATAAGGGGACTTATCTTCTTTAATATGGACTACTGTTCAAATGTTTAGGGTATATTTTATTTTCTTTTTTTTTTTCTAAAAGGAAATTAACACTTTTATTTAGCAATGACACACCAAAAGAGACAATAAAGACATTTATAATGTTACAACTGATTTCTATTTCAAATAAAAATTAACTTCTACTCATCAATAAGTCCTGAAAAAAAAATGTATCTTGGTTTCCACAAAAATATTGACCAGCATAACTGTTTCCAAAATGGATATATTTAAAAATGCATAATATACTTTTTTTTCAAAAACTTTTAAAAAATCATACCGACATTACTTTTGGACTTTAGTATGTAAGTACAGTAATAAGACTATAAAACAGGCTAATATTTAGTCATTAGATACAATAAACAGACAGATTTATTAAATTTGAAACAAAAAGACACACACACAAAATCCCAAAATGAATGTCCCAACACTACATGAAAAAAGGTATGATATTCATTTTGATTTTTAAAACATGTGAAGTAGCATTTGCCCCGCAATAAAATTAAACCATTGAGTGGTGTAACTAATGTGCACTAATTTAAAAACATGCTACTGAAAAATATAGTCAAGATAGTAGTATTGCAACTTTGATGTAATCACTCTGCCTACCCTGCTGAAAGCAGAACGTGCCGTCTAAAAGTGTAAAAGTCCTTTAGATTAGCTGCTAATGAGGCCAATGTGTTTTACCACTATATCGCAAGAAAGCATAATCACAGATATTTTAGCATTCCACAGAAATGATTAGCACTCTGACAATATCCTCTGATGTATCACCTCTCTTATGCTCTATCAGTGTTCCTCACAGAAGTGTTAATGATGCTCTTGAGATAAAACTGAGGATGAGTCTGGCTCTCGGGATGGGTCGGGATAGTTGACTAATCACCTGTTTCACACTGACTGTGTAAGTACTCCTGTCGACAGTAACAGCAGGAGTACTTTGTGTTTTTGACATGTAATAGCTGGTGCTCTACAAAAAATAAAAATCCTTTTTTTTTTACTATTTGTTTCTGTTTTGTTGACAGATATCTTTTTCTCAAACAGTGGATGAGTAATTCAATCCATAATTCAATTATGGAATATTGCAGTATTTATTAATTAATCCGTTACAAATTTTGTTATGCCCAAATATACTGCATCAAAATAACTTCCCCAACATCTCTTCTCTTATTTGATATGTTTACTGGCACGAGGGCGGGACAATTTGTCACTCACATGAGATCGACCAGTAGCAAACCAAATCAATTTCCCATGAACAATATACACCCTACATTAGTTGAATAAAGATCACAAACTTCAGTTCCATGCTGAGTTACCATTCTCAACTGTTTGACTGTTTTTATTGTTAAATTACAATAAAACTATACAAAAAATGTTTGAAATTGAAAGAAGGCTTTAATAAAATAAAAATATTAGATGGCCAAATTTTTTAAAACAAAATTAAGTACTAAAATTACTCAACTTAAAAATAAAATAAATTGCAAAATAAAATAGAAACATTCAAATTAAAAAACTATTAAAATGACACATAATAAAAATGAAAATAAAATCTGAACATTTAAAAATAACAACTAATTCAACTATATAAATGACTGGTTTGGGGTACAGAAATAGGTCCCCTTAGAAACACATGTGACTGGCGTCAAGTGGGCATGACCCAAAACCAAACATAACTGCCATATAACCATAAAATGCTTACTTATACAGAGATTGGCAAATTAAAGGGTTAGTTCATCCAAAAATGAAAATTCGGTCATGGATTACTAATCCTTGTGTCGACTTTCATTCATCTTCAGAACAAGATCTTTTTGACAGCTAAGCAACCAACATTTTGACTCTTCAAAACGTTCAGAGATATTGTAAAACTATGGTTTAGTCCAAATTCAAGGACTAAAGAGACTTGATCACTTAATTTAATGAACAGATTGAATTTAAGCTTTTTATCACATATAAACCTTGATCAGTGAACTAAAATGCTCAATTAATATGGATTAGTTTTACAATCTCTTTTTGAGCTGTTTGAAGCGTCAAAGTGTCTGTTGTGTAGCTGTCTTCATCAAAAAGATCTTGATTTGTGTTCTGAAGATGAAAATGAGTAATTAATGACAATATCTAATGACAAAAACTATCCATTTAGTTGTTAGACCACCTGCCCACTAGTTTCGATTATGCATCCATGTTTGGCAGGTTGCAAGTTGTTATGTAGTGGAAGAACACCACTGCATCAATAACATGCAGTAGCCTGGTGTTCTTAATGACAAATGGCTTTAGTTGAGTGATTGTGTTAGCATGTGCTAGTGGAGCTGATCAGACCTCCACAGACCTTCATCCTCATTGAATTATCTTCTCAATGAACTCCAGCTAATTAAGTTGCTAATGGTTTGTTAGGAGCCTGTTATTATCCTGATGAATCCAGTGAAGGTGATGAACAATGCTAAAGTCACGTTTGTTAGGCCTTATTTGAATTTAAATGAGAAACTTAGAAATGTGCTGCTTACAGACATGAGTAATGTGAACAGTGGGCATTTTCGATTGATATCTCATTGGTGCAGTATGATCAATGTGAAGCAGGAGGTGACTGAAGATGACTCTGAAGAGGACATGTTCTAACACATGATCTCTATGTAGATTGCCTGTGGATATTTAGGCTAGAAAATGTGAGAACCATGTCTATGGTAAACAGTCAGGCAGCAGCTTTAAAACCTAGTCAGCTGCTTCCTTATTGTCTACACGTCTTCCTGAGGAATAGTCACACTCAAAGAGAAAAAGCTGTGATTAATGAAAAAATCGTTCAACAGTTTTCTCTTTGAACAAATTACATCATGTAGTTGTTTTTCAGCTCGACAAAGGATGCATTGAATGCACTGATTACCTTTTTTATAGTGAAATGTATGGCAAAACTTGTGATGTGATAGACATAAAGCATCGTTCTTAACAAACCTGGACATCATAAGAGACTGATTATAAATGCATTTCATGGGTAGCAGCTCATCAAACTTATTTTGTTCACACACACACCTGATGTTAGCATGATAATGGCTCGATACTTACAATTCATAGATGTATAAAGTTATAATAACACATTTATATAACCAAATAACCACAACCAATTACTTTTTTCTTGGAAACCAGTTTCTGCCACAGAATACAAATAATTAAATAAAAGGTAAATGTAGGAGCTAAATCTAATACTTACAAGCTACTGAGTTGTTTGGTCCCGGAGTAATTAGGTTGACTCATTTTCCTGCTTTGGTGTTACATTGTTTCTTTTATCCATAAGTTTCATCCATACGCAGTTTATTGGTAAAAATGGTAAAATGGTAAATAGACTGCATTTATATAGCGCTTTCATAGACCTAATGGCCACCAAAGCGCTTTACATTTGCCTCACATTCACCCATTCACACACTCATTCATACATCGACGGCTTTATTGGCTCCACAATACAGCATTTACTTGTTAAAGAGAATTTACCGTGCTTTAACCGTTTCGCTGTTGCGGGACCGGGTCAAAACTCTTCCCTACAGCATAAGGAAGGCCACCTATACACTGATATCTCTATAATGTTCACATCGCCACTCAATGGTCAAAATGATATTAAGACATCATCTTTATAAACACATTTTGGCTCCTACATACCGACCCCTAATTGTTAACGGTAAACAAACCTAACAATTAAATACAATGAAAAAGAAGGAGCCAAAAACATGACCATACACCTTTACAAAACAGTGTTATTTACACTTTATGTAATAGACAAAGTTTTTTTTATTGGTCTTTCAATTATACTGGTTTTAGTCTGCACTCTCACAGAACGCACCACTATGACCTTGCCAAGAACCCAGGAACCTCAAGGAGCTGATTAGTCCATAATCACCACAATGTATCAAACAAACGGACTGATTTCACTTTCGTCTCTCTTGAAGCAAAGGCATGTACTCCTGTAGCCATCTTTTCCTGAACAAATCTGAAAGCTATTGCACCTGTCTTCATCGTCTTCTCACATACTGGTCATGAGGTTCAAACACACCAGGTGGTAAAGCTGGTTCCCCTTTTAAGAGGCATGAGAGACTCCAGATCATTAGTATCGTCTGATAGTTTGATAATTGGTCGATCATTCAAAATGGATTCTACTTCACAGAAAAACATCTAACTTTTGTTAATGTAGAACACAACTGAAAACACTTTTTACAAAACATATCATTCTTTCCCATATACCACCATGGTGCGAACCTGCTGGTGGATTAAAGCTCCAATGCATTCCAACCTGTGACAATATTCCTTGAATTTTATCATGATTTAACGTAGCAAGAGCCTCCTTTAATTCACTTTGTGCTCCAATAAAGTAAATACCATTATCTGATCTTAAATATACCACTTGTCCTCTTCTGCTAATGAAACGGCATAATGCATTAATACATGCATCTGTTTCCAGTAAACTTGCTACCTCAAGATGAATTGCCCTACTTGCCATATAGGTGAACTCTGCTCCATATATTTTACAAATTACTCGTCCTTTCTTGACTTGCATTGTCCGAAGGAATCTATTTCGGTGTTGGTAAATGGTGGTAGATCGGGAAGTATTCTCTTCTGTGGAAGATCTGCCTTTTTTTTTTTTTGATCAACTGCTCCATTATGGCGTCTACAAAACCCACACCCAGAAATGATCTTCCGGACAGCTGAGTGGGAGTTAGTTATCCAAAATGTCCTCCTAAATATGGCTTCACCCACCATGACCCAGAACTTCATGCACATGTTTCAGAATAGAAGTATGTATGATCTTTAACAAGTATAAGTGGATGCTTGACCTCTTCAAGCATAGCTGCTTTACTCAACTCTTCCTCCAACTCTTCATGGTCTAAAAATGGATCCAACCGATAAATATGACTTTGCCGATTCATTGACACGTTCCCAGATGAAAGAGCAGAAATTTCCTCACAAAATTTATTTTGCCGGCAATAACAAATGATGGCTTCCTCTGCTCCTTGTAGATGGTGTCAAAACGAGACACTTTGTTTCCACACACCATTGTAGGCCCATTGGATTTTCTGATATTTAGAAGAAAATCAGTAACCAGAGAGTTTCTGGTCCCATTGACTTCCATAGTATATATTTTTTCCCATGGAACTCAATGGGACCAGAAACTGTCTGGTTACTGATATTCTTCAAAATATCAGAAATCGGCTGAATGGATTCGAAAGGACCTGGAACTGTCTGGACTGAAATGTGACCTGTTTATCTGACATAAGCCTATTTCAACGCATTCTCACCCCAAGGCGTCACCTTTGACCATGCTTCAATATTTGACGCTTTAGGCGCCCTTTAGCATCAGTTACATGACGCGATCCTACAGCGTCATCTAACTGACGCTAAAGGAAAAGCATCAGTTAGATGACGCGGGTAGGTTTAGGTCTGGGGTAGGGTTACACGCGATCCTAGGGCGTCATCTAACTGACGCTAAAGGGCGCCTCAGATATTGAAGCATGGTCAAAATGCTTCCCAAGGCGTCAGTTAGGTGACGCCTTGGGGGTGAATGCATTGTTTCATTTGATGGATTTAACTTGTACTGGGAGCACAAAGCACATCGGTCATTACCGACGACTGTATGCCCACATGTTTTGGAATAAACTAACTTGTCACATGACGATGATTTCACAGCTGCTGGCTTTTGATATGAAGCATTGTCGGGTGAGTTTGATGACAAACTTTGAAATTCAGGCGTCCTTTACAATCCTTGCTCATGTGTCCAGTACACAAGCATGCAATGCAAACTCTCTTTTTCATAAGAAAATCTATCTTTTCCTTGTGCTTCATTGAATTGAAGAGATCACACTCCTCCAATGAGTGATTATTAGAACAACATAGGCAATCATCCTTGTCAGCCTTCCCTGAGTCTAATTTTGGACTCCTAGATCCTGAAAATGAGTCTATGTACTATGTATTTGCTGCTGTAATAGCAAAGGTATTTCCCTTCATTCTTTCCTTGGGCTGTGACTTAAATTTTGTCAATGTCTTCATTCCAGTGACACTAAATGACGAATATCACCAAACAAAGGGTTAGAAAGAATTTGGACATGACGTTCTATGAATGTGACCAGATCAACAAAACAAGCTTGACGTTTACCTGTTTCCATTGTGTCGTAAGCTGTTACTCTCCACTGATCCCTCAGCTTGAATGGCAATTTGGAAATAACACTTCAGATGTTTACAGGCATATCCATTTCTTGCATGTGCTGGAGCTCCCCCATTATATTGCAACAGCCACACAAGAACAACGCATAAGCTTGCAGTGATTTCACATCCTCAGACTTCACAGGGTTCCAGGCGAGAGCCTTTTCAATATAAGCAGTAGCAATTTTATGTTCATTGCCTAAGTGTTACTATAAAACATTCTTAGCTTCTGTGTAACCACGCTCAGGAGCCATGTGTTAACAACTACTGTACGTACCAGATCTCTTGGCTGTATATTGCTCTAAATAGTACAAACAATCTGGCCTTTTCTTCCACACCTTGTTCAAAAGCTTTTATAAATATTCTGTATTGAAGTGAATCTCCATCAAATATGGGAATATTTCTTGGTGGCAATGACATTGAATGCTTATGTTGAAGCAAGCCAGTTATGATTTCATTTTGCTTATGATGTTAAGAATACCATCAGATGTATTCTGACCAGTGGCATCATAATATACATACCACTTGTCCTTTAATTGAGAAGTTGGATGCTGTGATGTTCCCTGTGCAGCTATTGTCAGTCATTGTTTTATTAACAGAATGCTGTTGACTTGTAGCAATGTTAATTCCGAATCTCCGACTTGTCTTAGGTCGCACATCAACTATTTGGACAGGTGGTAATAAACAAACACTTTGTTGAACTGATTTCCCTTGTCCAGGTTTATATTCCGTTGCCATAGGGTTTAACCCATTGCCAGATTTGCTTCCTTGCTTTTCCGAGTGGGAATTCATAACACTTGAAGATTCTCGAGCTTTTTCGGACAAATCGTTTTTTGTTTTGTTTTGTTTTGTTTAATTAATACCATTATCCATATCATCCATTGAATTCATCATCAAACATACAGTACTTTTTGCCTTAAACCACATTGTAAAAAATATTTTCAAGATTTGTTATCACAACATATTTTCTTTTGTCCAATCAACTTTATAATAATCTGTTTAGTTGAGATAACTTATTATTTTGAGTTTCTGATGGTTAAATTAATCTACTTCATTGTATTAACTCACTTTTTTCAGTTCAATCAACTCAAAATTTTAAGGCAACCCAAATTACTTACTTTTTTAAGTTAAACCAACAATATTTTTTACAGTTCAGTAATCACAACATTTTTTTCTTTTGTCAAATCAACTTAAATAATTTATTTAGTTCAGATAGCATATCATTTTGAGTTTCTGATGGTTAAATTAATCTTCTTCATTGTATTAACTCACTTTTTCCAGTTCAATGAACTTAAAATTTTAAGGCAACCAGGTTACTTACTTTTTTAAGTTAAACCATCAATATTTTTTTACAGTGCATGTTTTAGGTTCTTATCTTATCTGAGGTCTGAATTGCAAGATAAAAAAAAAAATCAGAATTTTGAGGAAAATAGTCTATAAACTTAGAATTGTGTGTTGCAATAAAAGTCTGAATTACGAGAAATGAAGTAAAAATTGTCATGAAAATGTTTCACGATGCATTGTGGGATTGCCTTTCCATGAATTACATGTGTAATGCTGCTGAGTTTTTGGCCCTATTTGGAATAGCCTGCACACAAGGGCACGTCAAATGTTTTGTTGGTTTTTGGAATGAAAAAAAGATGATGGAAAGGCTCAGCCTGAAAAGTAAAGCTTCAGCTCATTCACCTACAGCTGTTTCCTCTGATTAAATGACAAGTGTAAGAGGACTGTATGTGTGCTGCTGGACGCGACTTTACTGTCATCCAGCTCTCAAAACACACACTCGTGTTTCATCTGTCATTCAGCTCTGCTATTAAACCTCCCTGTGTGAGCAATCAACAGCCCAACAAGCTTCCTGGCTCACTACTGAGAGTGTGTGTGTTTGGCAGAATAAAGGGCACAGACATACACACAGAAAACTAGAATGAGAGAAAGATGTGTTTGCAGGGTTTCTGACACCTTATGTCTAATGAGACCTGTTTTTGCTGTTTTGTACAGAGATGTCTTGCTTTGGTTCATCCATGGGTCAGCATCTCTTTAATGATCAGATTCATTGCAAAGTTCCCATGCTCACAGGCACTTCCTCTAGAAAGGTCCACGGTCTCTTGGCATTCAAATGTGTTATTAAAAACGTGTCCTCATTGGCATTTCAAGCGCTAGTTCACCCAAAAATGTAAATCAAATTGTCCAAGCTTCAATTTTCAAAGCTGTTGGGATATCATTGGCAGTAAAGGATGCATCTATACTAAGATGAAAGGCCAACCAAATGGAAGCATCCATTTTAACTGACTGAAAAGGCAACATTTAAGGTTTTGGAACGAGCCAACATTAAAGCACACAGATCATATTTCCCAAATGTCTGATACAAATGAAAGTAGTTTGCAAAATCCACAACTTAGGCCTATATATCAAGTATATAAAATGTCAAGTACAAACCCTTTTTTTTGAACGACTTAAAATGTAAGACTTTTAAATGTTTACACTGTATAATTGGACATGCATTTGTAAAAATCAGATTCACTTCAGAAATTAAAATCAGAACTCAAACTCAAAACCTAGAAAACCTTGTTCAAATTATTGTATTTGTCACCGGTGCTGCTGGAAAGAACTGCATGAAGACGAAGATTCAAATAAAAGAGCCTTTAATCCGAACAGGAGAACTCAGGGAAGCAGACATACACACTTTAACATTGACGAGAATGGACAGCAACTGAAAAAAACAGGGAGAATAATGATTAGAACAATTAAGGAAGCTGATGAGATAATTAATAGGACACAGTTGAATGTAATGACTGAACAAACAGACTGAGGAAAACTAGGACCAAAAACACAATGGAGGGACCACAAAACTTATGTGCCAATATTATTAATATACATTATTTTACGTTGTTTTACATAAATAACATTAATATATTAATAAATATGATCTTACACTCTAAAAATGCTGGGTTGTTTTAACCCAACTTTAGGTAAAATATGAACAAACCCAAAGGTTGGGTTAAAAATTTAAATTAAAAAAATTGAATCCAATTTGTCCATATTTGACCCAAAGTTGGGTTAAAATAACGCAGCAATTTTTAGAGTGTAATTTATTTTATATGAATGTTTTTGAAAGAAGTCTCGCAAAGGCTGCGTTTATTTGATCAAAAATACAGTAAAAACAGCAATACTGTAAAATATTAAAATTCAAAATAACTGTTTTCTGTTTTAATAGAATTTAGAATGCCGTTTATTTCTGTCATGCAAAGCTGAATTTCCACTCTTCAGTAGGGTTGGGTATCGTTTGAATTTGAACGATTCTGATTCCGATTCCGATTCCTTGTTTCGATTCCGGTTCCTAACGATTCTCGATTCCGATTCTTTTAAGAGGCAGGGTCAAAAAAGTTTAGCTAACCTTGCTAACCAACGGTCTTTCTGAGGGAAATAATCCTTTCTGAAGGAAATACTCCTGTCACAAATACTCCTTTTGTCACAAATTTTGCATTTTGTCGAGATTTCGTTATTTTTAGAAAAGTGAAGCCACACTTTGGACCGCTGACGTAAGCTACTAATGTTCGACTCACGCGGTTATGCCAACACTTCCGGTAGACGCTTCTACGTTGGTGTTGTTCAGCGGTTTCTTCTTCCACTTGGCGGACTGTGAATATCGAAACTAGGAATCGAAATTTTAGCTTTTGAACGATTCCGGGAAAAACGAAAAGTTAGTTTCGGTTCCAATCGATACTCGATTCACAGTGTCACATGCTCCTTCAGAAATCATTCTAATATGCTGATTTGCTCCTCAAAAAAACATTTCTGATTATTATCAATGTTGAAAACAGTTGTGCTTAATATGCGTGGAAACTATAGTTTTCTTTGACTAGAAAGTTCAAAATAACTGCATTTATTTGAAATATAAACCTTGTGTAACCATTTGTCACATTTAATGTATCCTTGATTAATAAAAGTACACTCTAAAAAATGCTGGGTTGTTTTAACCCAATTTTGGGTCAAATATGGACAAACCCAGCCTTTGGGTTACATTTTTGAATTGCATTTTTTACCCAATGTTTGAGTTTGTCCATATTTGACCCAAAATTGGGTTAAAATAACCCAGCATTTTTATACGAGTGTATACGAAGAGTTCAGATGCAAAAGCCTCTAAGTGCCATTTGAAATTTTCTTCTAGAATGATAATTTTTATCAAGCTTGTGTATTTAAGTTCAGTAATTTCACTTAAATGGCAATTCATAGGTAATCTTCACTGTCATTTAAGTGAAATTACTGAACTTAAATATATGAGCTTGATAAAAATGATCATTTTAGAAGAAAATTTCAAATGGCACTTAGAGGCTTTTGCATTTGAACTGTAAAAAAATAATAATAACGTTCGAAAAACGAAAAACGTTCAGGCCAGTCTTTCTTTATCAGTAGAGTAAATTATATTAATATACTAATTAATTCATTCAAAACAAAAAAAAAATGCATCTAAAATTTAAAACCATAAGCTAACTAAAAAAACTGTAAAAATCATCAGATGCCAACATAAGCTCTCTGAACAGATTTGTTCACTCACTCTCTCTGTAGGTGATTAAGTGAGCACAACTGTGCTGAACATGACGCTTCCTGCCTATTGGAGCTCAGAAAGAGGGGTCAGACCCTATTTCCGCTGCTTTTGGTGAAGTCCAGAAATTGCTTTTTTCCCTGATATTGTAGAAGAGAAGGGGCACTTGATGGAGAAGGCCGATTCTCTCTCTCTCTCACACACACACACACACACCGGCCCCACTGAGATTACAGTCCGCCCTGTGATTTATGGGCCAGAACCTTCCTCGCTGTGTCTGTGCAAAGATTCATATAGAAACAGGTGGTCACGGAGAAATGCTCTTAACCGCGTCAGGTGCATCAACCATATCCGAATGAAGATGGGAAATCTCAGTGTGTGTGTGTGTGTGTGTGTGTGTGTGTGTAGGTGTAGCTGGAATAAGACCTGAGAGATGCTGTGTCATGGATGATTACTCTTTACTATTCTTGCAATTATTCGAGTGATTGAACCACAGTGAAATATGACTGAGAGAAACTCCTGAATCTTTCTTGTGCAGCGGAGATCTTTAAGTCTCACATCGCACACTGGTGGTCTCCGGATGGGGCCAGGCTCGCGTATGCAACCATCAATGACACGCTGGTGCCAAAAATGGAGATCCCCATGTTCACCGGCTCTGTCTACCCTACAGCGAGACAGTACCATTACCCTAAGGTAAAGACTTTTTGCATTACTGTAAACATAAGGGGTAGTGGTGAAGATTCACATGTGCTATACTTGAATGTTTTTCTTCCAGGCAGGGGAGGAAAACCCCGTCATTTCTCTGTATGTGGTGAATCTCAATGGCCCACTGCACACTATTGAGATGAGAAGACCAGAGGACCAAAGAATAGGGTGGGCTGATGCATTCATTTACTTTTCAAATCTTCATTATAGGGAAATTTGCAATGGATGTTGTTGGGGGGATGAGATTTGAATGCTTTGCGTGAGAATCTTTGCGTTCTCTCTCAAAACTTTGCTTTCAGGACCAAAACTTTTGTGATGGGAATAATATGAGGTTGGAGGAAAATTGGAGAAAAGATTTTCCAAATTTTCTCTAGGGAAAGTAACACTTTTGTGAGAGAGCTCAAAAGTTTTGCAAGCGAATGCAAAAGCATTGAAATAAAATTGTTAGTATTATTTTTCCGTCTCCATGTGCCCTTAGGGTGATATTTTGGGTCACACTTAAGATTAAGGTCCAATTCTCACTATTAACTACGACTTTTGCATTAATACATTTCTAATTACTGCTTATTAATAGTTAGTAAGGTATACATTTAGGTATTTGGTAAGATTACGAGATGTAGAATATGGTCATGCAGAAAAAGGTATTACTTTTTCTTTTGCTTTATAAGTACTAAAAAATAGCAAGTATCCTAGGAATATGTATGCTAATAAGCAACTACTTAATAGTGAGAATAGGACCCTAAACTAAAGTGTTATCATTTTTGGTTATGGCCAAGAACCGATAAATGGATGACATTAAAATTCTGCTAAAAGTGAATTTATACATTTATAGATACGAAACATTTTATTAAACATTATTAAAAAAATGGATATTCATTTTGAGTTTTGCTAAAGATTAATATGTAAATAAATATTATGAATTTATTGTATTAAAAATATGTTTATATGAAATTTAGAAAATAAAAAAAAAGCCTGTAACCAATGTTATACTGATATATTATGCATCCCTAGCTGAAAGTATCATCAAATAGAGTGCCGAAGTTGTACAGCCGTTCTCTTCACAAGACGTCATGTAACTGACGCTTTTGACCATACGTCAACATCCGACGTCTTAGGGTACCCTTTAACGTCAGTTAGATGATGCTATCTAATCCTAACCCTACCCTAGACCTAAACCTACCCGCGTCATCTAACTGACGCTAAAGGTAAAGCGTCATTTGGATGACGCCCTAGGATCGTTGTTATAACCTGTTTGTGGTTTTTTAAACTTTATTATCTGATTGTGTTTTTAAAAACTTTATATAGGCTTCAAAATGTATAAATTTTGGATTGACTTGTAAAGATTATCTTGATAGACAAAACGTGTAAGGATCACAACTCTTTGTTGAACACAGATTTCGATTTTCCAAAAGTCTATGCGGAAAATGCATAGCTTTTCGATCGAGGGAACCCATGCGCAGCTAACATCCGAGTTGTCCTACAAAGTGACGTCATAACTTCGGCACTCTATTAGCCCAAATATCCAATAAAGGGCTGAGAATTTTGTATAGCTGTGAATGATGGGAATGAAAACCTTTGAAAGATTTGGTCATGGTCTACGGATTGGATTTAGTCTTTCTGCCAGAAGACATTGCTGCTTATTTCTTGTATATATTACAGGGAATACTATGTGACTATGGTGAAGTGGGCCACAAGTACGAAACTGGCAGTAAACTGGTTGAACCGAGCCCAGAATATCTCCATCCTGACCCTCTGTGTGGCCACAACGGGTGTCTGCACCAAGGTATGCCTGTATTTATTTTAAAGGGTTAGTTCACCCAAAAATGAAAATTAAGTCATTAATTACTCACCCCCCCGCTGTACCAACCCCGTAAGACCTTCGTTCATCTTCGGAACACAAATAAAGATATTTTTGATTGAATCTGAGAGCTAGATCAGTCCTACATAGAGTGCCTAAGGGACTGGCTCTTGACGCCCCATAAAGTCATTAAAGAAAAGGTTTAAATATTCCATGTGCCTACAGCGGCTCAATTATAAGTTTATCAAGCGACGAGATTACTTTTTGTGCGAAAAAAACATAAATAACGACTTAATTCGACAATTCTATTACTTCCTTATGGGCGCATGCGCAAGAACTGAGACGAGGACGTTCTTCTCCTTCGACTACTTTTTGTTACCGGCTGCTCCGCTTGGGAGTATTACCGCCACCTACCGTATAAGATGATGATCCATATATAAGGCGCTCCGGATTATAAGGAACACTGTCGTTTTTTGAGAAGATTAAAGGCTTTTAAGTGCACCTTGTATGCGGAAAATACGCTAATTGAAAAGCGTATGTACAGCGCGCATCTTCCTCTGCTTGTAAACAGAAAGTTTTGCGCTTCCAGCTGATCTAGCTCTCAGATTCAATCGAAAATATCTTTATTTGTGTTCCGAAGATGAACGAAGGTCTTACGGGGTTGGAACAGCATGGGGGTGAGTAATTAATGACTTAATTTTCATTTTTGGGTGAACTAACCCTTTAAATATTTTCCATTTAAGTGTCTGTTTTTACAGCATAGGTTGATTATTTCTTTACTTTTTAAACCAATGACGTGAATTCACATGAACAGCCCTTTAAACGCAGAAGTTAACCATGTCACTGTATTGTTGATTGCTAGTTAATACTTAATTAAAAATGAAAAGATGAGTCATTTAGTTGAATTTGGCTAAATGAGTCAGAAACTCGATTCTGCACACTTGTAATATTTCACTGCAAGTTTTTTGTTTGCTTTTTCTTCAGAAACATGAGGATGAAAGTGAGGGGTGGCTGCACAGACAGGTGAGAATTAACTTCCTCTGCCTAGATAGACAAGGGGAAGAAATGATGGGATGTGCCACGTCAGTGTTTGTCAATGATAACAGCTTTGAATAGTCAGGAACGTTTGATGTTGTTTGTCTTATCATATTCCCCACAGTACCGTGCTTGAGCTGATATTGTTTTTCCTGATTAGTTTTTCATGTCTGCTTTTCACCAGAGGGAGAAAGTGGTCGCATGAAATGTTTTGCAATAACACGAATAAAGGATTGTGTGGCTCCTGCAGAAATAGGCCTGAGGGCTCAGACGCACTATTACATATGCACTGCTTCAACATAATAATTCACATTCTAATATATGTCGTTATGGTTTTAACATTTTTGGTGTTGTTTGGAGATATACGACCGCTCTGTGCTGCGGACGCATTCTCTAGTGCTCCAGTGGGTCTTATAATTCAGTAATTATGAAACTCTGCAGAGCAAACCAAATGACGAAACACTACCATGGGTGGAAAACATCACCTAATGACAGTAATAATGGTGCTGGTGTGACTGTAATGATCATTTCCCAAACAGAATGAAGAGCCGCTGTTCTCTAAAGACGGTCTGAGGCTGTTCTTCACCAGAGCAATCCCACAGGGAGGACGAGGGAAGTTCTTCCACATCTCCATGTCCATCTCACAGGTACAAACTTCAGCAAAGTGTGTTAAAGGAACACAGTCTCATCCCAAGACGTCATCTAACTGACTCTTTTGACCATACGTCAACATCCAACGTTTTAGGGTACCCTTTAACGTCAGTTTGATGACGATCCTGGGGCGTAGGTAGGTTTAGGTCTGGGGTAGGGTTAGGATTAGATAGCGTCATCTAACGACATTAAAGGGTACCCTAAAACGGCGGATGTTGACGTATGGTCATGTGCGTCAGTTGTATGATGTCTTGGGATGAGACTGCACTGGTTAAAGCAGGGCTTTTCAAACTTTTTTCATCTGTATACTGTATCCAGTGTAGACAGTGTCATTAAAGAGATCGTTCACTTTGAAATTAATTTTTGATATGTTTTAGCTTACCTCAAGGGCATCCTAGATGTAGGTGTCTTTGTTTCCACAGCATTTTCAATTTTGACATTTTTTGGTCAAACCGTTGTTGTCTGTCAGTCATACACTGGAGGTGAAGAGGGTCCTCAATCGGTTCACCTCAAAGAGGATGCACAGAGTTAATGACTCGTTTAATGACTCGTACATGTAAGTACACATTGATGGCCTAAGACACGAAACGAGCGGTTTGAGTGAGAAAACGAACAGTATTTATATCGTTTTACCTCTTGTAATCAGAGCCATGACAAAATGATCTGACGGCACGGGCGCTTCGGTCTGCGCATGCACTGGAAGTGATCGCTTGCCAGAGACGTCAGAGATTTCGGAAGAGATTACGATTTCGGTATATCTAAATATGTTTAGTAAAAGGTAAAACATCTCTGTGTAAATATTGAGTGACGTCACACGCAAGCGATCACTTCCGGCGTAACATTGAACTGATTCAGTTCGGTTCAGTTGGACATTGCACAACTGATTCAGATCACTTGGACGTCACTGTGATTACACGAGGTAAAAACGATATAAATACTGTTCGTTTTCTCACAAAAAAACGCTCGTTTCGTGTCTTAGGCCATCAATGTGTACTTACATTTACGAGTCATTAAATCATGTTTAATTTTGACTTCTCTGTGCATGCTTTTTGGTGGACCCCCTTAGCCTCCAGTGTATGACTGATAGACAACAACGGTTTGACTGAAAAATGTCAAAATTGAAAATACTGTGGAAACAAAGACACCTACATCTTGGATGCCCTTGAGGTAAGCTAAAACATATCAAAAATTAATTTCAAAGTGAACTATCCCTTTAATTATAATGACTATTTGCTTTTGATGCGAAGCGACTGAACACCAGTGGGCGGGGCCTATGGTGCGATGATGTAAAACTATTTGTCGATGTCTTGCTCTGGAGGTACAAATATGACATCATGTGTGACGTACATCTCAAATCCCTCAGTATCCAAACAAACTGTTTTTGGGAGCTTCATTAAATGCTTTGTTTATAATAAGGAGGACATTTTAGGCTCTGAAACTAAATCCCATTCTCTGTACGAAATTGTCAAAGGCCCAAAACCTATTTGTTGAATAAATCACCCTGTCTGAAAAACATTAAACAAGTTCAGGCAGTTAGACACCGTTTGCAAATCTCATGCTCTGATTTGCAAAAACTCTAGACACATTCTCACTCACTAAAACACATTTTGCACTTTGATGCACTTCAGTTGCATAATGGTAAACACATGTGGCAAAAGTTAAACTACAACACAGGCTCAGAATGGTTCGCACTTGTTTCTAATGATATGATCAAAACAACTGTACAAAATATAAGCCATTTTAGAGTGTTTTTTTTTATAGCAACGATGGATGGAAACAGTCTGAGAGGGAGTTAGGTGAATGAGGAGGAAGAGGACTAGCGAGGTGTGGACAGTGTTTCCAAAGCTGCATCTGGAACACTAGAGAGTTTTCTCCTTTGTCCGCATCAAGTCCTCCAAGTCCTCAGGCTGGACCCAACATGTAAACATGAGGCAGAATGAATCTCTCACTGACCTTGATTTTGCTGTACAGCTTCCTATAGCGTATAGAAACATGTTTTCATTTAGAGTTTTCTTTGACCTTTTGGGCTTTTGCAAACTACTGTGTGTTTACAGTCCACAAGTGCTGAATATACAGACATTTCATCTCTTTCTTAGCGTTATCTATCTCCATGCATTTTCAGGGTTCGCTTCACACACACATGATTTGGCACAGGTTTTACGTCGGATACCCTCCCTGTCACACTGGGACACAATAATGAATATTCAAATAATATACAGAGATTCCTTTCTATACAATATTCAGTGAAAAACTGCACTGGCGGTGGGTTTTTATTGTTGACAGCATTTAATTGATTAATTACTTAATTCCTTCAGACATGTTCTACGTCTCTTTTAATGACAACACATTAATAACATTGTATTATTCGCCATCTCGAGTTCCATTCAGTATGACGGATGTCTGTTTAATTTGTTTTTGTTCATGAAGCCCAACAGCAGCACAGATTCTCTACAGTCGATCACATCAGGAGACTGGGACGTCACGCGGGTTCTGGCATATGATGAGGACAGCCAATTAATGTGAGCGAATCCAACACCACACACTTAACATCAATGATTTATTAGTCAGTAAGAATCAACATATTTAGGCTAAGTAGTAATTATTATGGGATGTATGGAAATCGTTACACACGAAAAATGTGTTTTATCATGCTTTTAAGATGTATACTTACTTTGCTGGGTTGATTAACATTGTAAAGCACATGTAAAGTATTTCATTATAAATTTAACTAAAGTGTTAACTGTAGCGATCTACTAAAGTAAAGTTGTACTAAAGTGCGATTTTATTTTTACAGATGTCGAATTACACATTTATTTAAATGCATGGAACACCGAAAGGGACATAGTGGTGGAAAAAAATATGACATGGGAGGATAATTATATTTCAAAACGTGTGTTTGCTCACAAAACATTTGCGTTCCCCCAATTAACTTTGCGTTTGCATTTACATTTATTCATTTTAGTGCTGTCAACTCGATTAATTGCGATTAATCGCAATGTAAAACAAAGGTTTGAGTTTACATAATATATGCGTGTTTATAGACCATTTCAAAAGATGTAAACAACACTGGTCCAGAAGCACTTCCTGTTTCAGTTTTTTAACACTACATAAAAGCTGGGATAAAATACAACCAACAGAACATTTAAAACTGAATCAAAAAGTTAAACAAACATCTTTAAGATGTTTTCTTTACATGTGAAATAAAGAAAACAGTTACAAACTGAAACAGGAAGTGTTTCTGGACCAGTGTTGTTTACATCTTTTGAAATGGTCTATATAGATTATTACATTTATATACATCAATGTGTTAATTACGTATGTATATGTACATATGCACAGTATATATTTATTTATATATATGTATAAATGTGTGTGTACAGTATATACACACAGAGAATATACAATATACAGTATATATATATACATTTTAGAATATACACACATATATAATGGAGACACGGACTTTTTACGTTAGATGTGATTAATCGCGATTAATCACTCGACAACACTAATTCATTTAGCAGACGTTTTATCCAAAGCGAGGAATACAACAATCGATTAATCTTAAATGGGCAATAAACAAGAGAAGTGCAGCTTAGCTTTTGTTTCGAATCGTACAAGCTTGCTCACCAAAAGAGGAAAACGTTTTGGGAGCGGAAAGTTTCTTGAGGGAACTTAAAACAATTGAGAGAGAACACAAAAGCATTGACATATATATTTTTTCTCTCCATCTCATATTGTTTTTCCATCACCATGTTCCTTTATGGCCTCAACATTCAATAGAAATGACATTTAGTATACAATATATACTTGTCAGTACATTTGGTAGCACACTTTAAAGACAATAGAAGTAATTATGAATATAAAGCAAACTATAAAGGTAATTATGAAGCATACAAGAAAGTACTTAAATCCTACTTCAGTGAGTCAAAAAGCACTATAAAGTTCAGCTAATTGCATTTAACACACATTTAAACTATAATACAGTTTATTTTATAATTATACATGCAAATGCGTGCCCAAAAACATTACATACATTTTGCAATTGTATTGTATAAAGTGTACTCCTGTTTCACAAGCATATAGCTTCAATGTATAGATTATACAAAGTCTAATATGTACTATGCTTTGATATCATATATTTTTTGTCTGAATAGATATTTCCTCAGTACTGAGGATGACCCTAAAAGAAGACATCTCTACAGGTACATATGGCACATATATGCAAGTCTTGGTTGATGCTGTCGCAGGCTTGTTCTCGCTGACAGTGTTAATGTGTCTGTGGTTGTTCCAGCGCAGACACAGTGGGCTCCTTCAACCGCCGCTGTCTGTCCTGTGATTTCACTGACATCTGTGGGTATGTCAGTGGCTCCTTCAGTCCCAGCATGGACTACTTTCTGCTCAACTGTAAAGGTAGACATCTCTTTTGATCTCAGTATGTCATGTATTTCGATAGTCCACTTTACACATTCCGCTATAAGTAACTTTGTAACTACACATCAACTAACTCTCATCAGATTATTAGTAGACAGTTGTAGACTCTTAGGTTACGGTTAGGTGTTAGTGTTTGCGTTTGTAGAATAAATTGAGTTACTTATAGTTAGTTGGAGGAGAATCAAAATATTACAGTTTTTCTCGATTGTTTACACACATTTTCTGGTACTTGAGACACAATGACCACAACACGTAACTCATTCACCAACTCCCTGAACCAATTCTGCTGAACTACAAGCACAATTCCTGCTTTATACTCAAATTGCAGTTCTAAAACACACGTTTTTCAAAACACTTACACACAATTCTCTGCATTTGGCACAATTTTCATGCAGAAAATCTCTTGTTTTCATGAGGAACACACTGCCATTCAAATGTGAATACTGATTTGTCACATAGGCAAACACATTTGACACAGTTTTACAATTAGTAATCAGAGCTTTAGCATAAAATACCAAAACCAAAGAGAGGATGCAGCATAGATATTTTTTTTTATTTCTTTTTTTACTGTAACAGCATAAAAAATTCTATTGTTTTAACACAGTCTCATCCCAAAAAGTCATATAACTGACGTTTTGGGACGTATTTTGACCATACGTCAATATCCGCCTTTTTAGGGCCCCCTTAAACGTCGGTAGATGGCGATCCCGGGCCGTCATACAACTGACGCTTTACCTTTAACGTCAGTTAGGTGACGGGTTAGGTTTAGGGTTAGGTTTAGGTATCGGGTACAGTTAGGATCCCATAACCTCATCTACCGACGTTTAAGGGGGCCCTAAAAAGGCGAATATTGACGTATGGTCAAAAGACGTCCCAAAACATCAGTTATATGACGTCTTGGGATGAGACCGGGTTGGTTGTTTTGCATGTAGACCACTGTATGTGCAACTTTGTGTTGGTTGGGTTGTACAAAATGTGGGATCTATCTCCCATTGATTTTGTGGGAAAAAATAAAATATATTTGTTACCGTGTATTTGTGTTCTGGGTATAAAAACCAATATTCTCAAATATTTTACAACACACTTATGTATGTAATGTCTGTAGTAAGTGTAACACTGAACAAAAAAGGCTTAAGTCATTATGATGAATGGAGAAGAAGTGTTTTCCATTGATCATAGTGTTTTACATTGAGCACATCAGTGTTCAACTGGTTCTTATAAATGTCTATTCATATGATGGTTTGTGTGTGTCATTTGAAAACAAAATAACATTTTGAGAAGAAATAACATTGTTTTGAATGTAAAGTTTCATTTTGCGGGAGAATTGAGGGGTTTTGCCAATTGTGTGAGTGTTTTTAGATTTGTGTGTAGAGTTCTGAGAATATGAGGCATTCTTTCAGAAAATGTGTGTAAACAATCGAGAAAAACTGTAAGCAGACTATTAATACTCTAATGAGAGTTATTTGACATGTAGTTGCAAAGTTACTCATAGGTCTTAAAATGTCTAAAGTGGACTATCAAAATAGTATTACCGTAATTAGTATTGTAGAAAATAGGGTTTATGTTTTTTTTTTTGTTTTATATATATATATATATATATATATATATATATATATATACTTTAAAATCCTCTTTGACCTCACCACAACCCAGACACATTTTCATTAAACACTTGTGAGTTGAATGTCGATTTGGCTGGATGTTCTATCATCTTCTGATAAGCTTTATGCATCCGTGTTCAGTGTGTCATCATTCAGTGCTTCAGAATAGGAAATAAAGAAAGGGATGGAGACGGTGAGAGTGGACTCATTGTCAGAGAGCACAGTGTTATTGTTCAGCTGTGAAGGTTCCATGCTGCAAAGTGCATTGATTATTTGCAAGGCTTGTTTGTATAGCAGCTGAATTGTTCGGTAGGCAGTCTGGAAGGTCTGAATGCTGCTATGGTCATATATTGAACTGTCATGAGCGAACTCCTTGGGCAATGACGTGTTTATGATCAGTGTTGTTGTGGCACTCATAAAAGCTTCTTCGCAGATGCTCGTTAACAGAAGATTTTATGCACCTTTTTCAGTTTAGTTACACAGCAGTTTTTAAAAACAAAATAATGAATTAACTGTTGTTGAGTGTTTGCTAACATGTACAGCTGAACATGTACAGTACATAATCATGCACCATTGACTATTACTTTTAAAAATTGTTTAGGTTTTTGGTTACACTTTTATTTCGATGGTCAGCTTTAGACACTCTGCTAACTATAAGTAACTTTGCAACTATATGTCTCATAGAGTATTAGTTGACTGTTAGGTTAGAGTTTGAGTTAGTAGAATGTCTAGATTTAGTAGGTAGACAAGTAGAAATCGAAAGTTAGATCATACATTGATATATATTTCTGTCAGGACCACTATCGTCAAATACGATTGACAATTAGCATACGGTTTGGATTGGCGGTGTGGTTCTGTTCTGGTTGAGAACTGGCAGAGATGGCAGCAATAACCCTTAAAGGAAAACAGAACAGAACCAACATGAATGTATTGCAGATATCATTAATTCAAGATTTTAAAGTATAACTTAATTCGAGAATTTATTCTGATTCAAGGAGAATCAAATTGCCAAATTCTGACTGGACGAGAGGTTGAGTTGGGGATGGGGGAGGGTTATTCGCTCCTGAGAAACGCAATAGCTGCTGATAATACTGAAGGAGCTGATATATGTAGTGATTGGCGTCGTATTCCTATTGGTAGATGTGGATCAGCTGATGCGAGTTGACTAACGTGACCTGCCATTATTGTGTGACTTCCCATTATTTCCATATTTTCCCAAAAATAAGAATATACACTCACTCATATTAGAATGTTTATTTATTATAAAAACCATATATCATGATTAATATATACAGTATATGTATATATATATATAGACACTAGCCAAATGTTAATGTTAACTTATTTCATCACAAAAAAGGCTAAGTTAACTATAGTATGAAAGTAATAGTAATTTTACTATAAAATTAAAGATACATTAAACAAAATGTAGTTAATATTTAATTTGTTATTATTATTATTTTACTATAAAGACATATGGGAACATTCTCGTTTAAAAAGACCTTAAAGTTTATTGTGATTTATTTTTTATAAAATGCATCATCTTTTATAAAAGTTGGTATGTATTTTTTTTTTTTTTTTTCAAATTTAAAATCTGGTGTCTATTTTTATGTGGAATGTAATTAGCTTGTATCCAAACTGAACAAAACGATTTCGATCACACCAATATAAAAATGCATATTAATTAAATTACACTATATTACTGTGTATATACACAGTAAAATTGCACTGCTGAATGTGTTACGTGCTGAAGTTTAATACTTTATAGGTTTGGGTTTATTCAAATAAACCCCACTGATAATAATTTCAAATTGGTCATCAAAGTCAACAGTTGTGATACAAGTATAGGCCTACTGTATTCAGATATGAAAGAATTATTCTGTGAGACACAAACAGGGTTATTATCATTAACTAAAGACATTGAAAAACTTTGTAAGTGCTTGAAATAAAATAAAATTAAATAGATATTTAAAAAAAAATATTTAGCTTTAGTTGTCAAGGCAACATTTATTTAAAATACTGAAATAACGAAAACTAAATAAGGAACAACAAAAAAAACTTAAACTTGTGTTTTTAGAAACCAAAATAAAATGTCAAAAACACAAAACAACATGCAACAAAAATACATAAAAATAAATAATACTAGATAACACAATGGCTATAGCCCCCTATTGGAGAATTACTGATTTAAAAACTTTCAAAAAAGCATTTGTTAGAATGATAAAAAGCAATGATTGTCTTGTATCATTATTTATTGATTGTGTTTGTGTGGTGTCAGGTCCTGGAGTTCCGTATGTGGCAGTTTACAGCACCTACGACAGACAGAGTGAGTATCCAGCAGTGTGTGTGTGTGTGTGTGTGTGTGTGTGTGTGTGGTCTGATCTGTAGGGACATGCACCTGCCATTTGACTTGAATTGATTTGATTTGATTGAATGTCGTCAACACATTGGGTCTCATTCATGAAACACAAGCAGAACGAATTTGTGTGTAAATCGTGTGTAAAGTGGTTCTGGAGTAAATTTTTTTTTACATTTTCGGATTCATTAAAATGTTCGTATTTTCCGTTTATGAGTTGGTACGCAAGAAATCTACACCTGCTCCCAGCCACGCGTAAATGGTGCGCTTGACATCCGAACGTTTTGCTCATACCTAGCACACACCATCCAGTTTCAGTAAATGCAAATCATTCATGTAATCCAACACAAACAGATTAAGTAAACTTAAATTTTACATATATTTAAGCAGATTGAACACAATCAAATTAAGTTTGGAAAATTGTGTTGCTTAAGCTTAAGTAATTTGAACAAGCATGAAAAATAATTTTTTCAGTGTAATTTTGTTTTTATCTGTGATTTAATAAAAAATAAAGATCACATTTGATGAACGTTTTATATATATATATATATATATATATATATATATATATATATATATATAGTTTAGTGATGTGTGGATGACACAATCTGTAACACATGGCAAAAAAGCATAGACCAGATTCAAACCGGAAGTTGGCAACCAGAGTCATGGTCATGGCAGCGCGCATTGTTTAGAGCAAAATAAGGTGGATAGAGAATAACCCCCTTTGGAGTGGAGTTTGTAACTTTTCAGACCTGTTTTATGCTCAAACAGCAACATTATGCATTAAAAAAATTGTATTAAGCTTCTGATTTTAAAATGCATGCTCTCTCTGAACCGTAATGTATGGGTGACCATGAGACCAGGCTTCTAAAAGGAACTATGGTTGAGAGAAATAGACTCAAAGTTGAATGCACATAAGCAAAGATGCTAGATTTCAAATTGCATTCATCTTGGGGTCATGAGCCATCTGAGCAAGTGCTATAGAGATTCATTTATTTCTACAGGTATCAGTGTCAGTCTCTGAATGAATTGGTAATGAGAGGCATTATAGTCCTAGACTACCATTCAAAAGTAGTTCATACTTTTATTCAGCAAGGACGGATTAATTTATTAATTTAAAAAGATATTGAAAAAAAAATGTATCATGGTTTAAACAAAAATATTAAGCATCACAATTGTTTGCACCATTGATAATAATAATAAATGTTTCCTGAGCACCAAATAAGCATATTACAATGATTTCTGAAGGATCATGTGACACTGACGGCTGGAGTAATGATGCTAAAAATACAGCTTTTTTGTTCGCCACAGGAATAAATTACAATAAAACTAAAGCTTTTTATATATGCTATATAAGCTATGTAAATCTAGACTAATTTATTAGGCTGTTATAGCACTGTAGTGCATTTCTGTGGATGTATAATACATGCAGTTAACATTTTATTTTGTGGCTCTGTACCATTATCATCCCTCCCACATTTTGGCTTCTAGCAAGTAAAAAAAAAATCTTTTTATGAGTGGACCATTTGTCCTATTTATGTAGTGCAGGCCGATAGCAGCCGAAAATGTGAGAAAGGCCAGCAAATCATAGTAAACTGCTCAGAGAAAGTTTCCCCCTTTTAATTTTCGGTGAGAAGGTCAAACAGAAGGAATAGTGGCTGCAGTCCTGCAAAACTGCCAGAATATTCTGTGTGCACCTGTAGGAAATTAGGGAAAACGAA
Organism: Pimephales promelas; assembly: GCF_016745375.1. The sequence goes on from NW_024121133.1 coordinate 10,957,622, forward strand.
ATATTTGTAAATATGTTGACGAATATGAACATACAATATAAAAACCGACATCACATAGGGAAAAATATGTTAAATGTGTTAAATGTTAATAAATAACGAGGAAAGACGTGTTTTTTTATGAAATGTAGTGGAGGAAAAAGAATGAGATTATGCTTTTGGAATGTAGTGAAGTAAAAGTAGAAGTTTCCCAAAATAAAAATACTCAAATAATACAGATACTTGAGTAAAAAATGTACTTAAGTAGAGTAACAAAATAAATACCGTCCAGTAATGGAGTGAGTCATGTTTCATTGCTGTTAAACAGAGTAAACAGTTACTTTTTGGGGTGTAGCAATATATTGTGTCACAATATATCACAGTACAAAAATGTGACGTGATGTATCATTGCGCAAAAGTAAAGTTTATACAGATTTAATTTAGCATACAATATGGTGAACCCATAAGTGTCATGATTCTGCCTTAATGTCCTTGATTTTCCTTAGTCGTGAGGCAAGATCATGACAGAATCATGTTTTTTGTACAAGTGCATGGTCTGTTGTTTGGGCCATGTGCTTGTGTTGTCTCGTCTCGTAACCCCACCCCCTTGTTATCCTTGTCATGATTGCCTTGTTAGTGTCACCTGTTCCCCTCGTTAGTTTCTTGCTATTTAATGCCCTTGTGTTTGCTGTCTTGTGTCGGTTCATTGCCTATTCATGCTGAATCTGTCTATGTAGCTATACCTTGCCATATCTTACCCGTGAGTAAATAGTTTAGAGTCTTGTCTTTGTGATCGTTTATTTGAAGTATTGTCAGTTTATTGTATAGTCATTGTCCAGTCTAGTTTGCCATCCATTCCTTGTTCTATTTGTGTTTTGCCCCCTCGTGGGTTTTGTTTTCCTGTTTTGTTCCAATAAACCCCCTGTTCGTTGCACTCTGTCTGTTTTGGGTTCATCTCCTTGCACATCCGTGACAATAAGGGCACACCTTTGAGCTTTTATGTTTAATGTTAATTAGTATAAATAAATACAATACAAACAAATAATTTATAAAATACAATAAGATATTTTTAAAGGGGTGATGAATTGAGAAATCAAATTTTCCTGGAGCTTTTGACATCTAAGAGGTCATCATATTATAAAAATATCCTGTAAGTTTCAGAACTGAAAACGTCCTTGTTAGTCCAATAAAAGCTTTTATTGACACCAGGCTCTGAAAACGTCTCGTTTTTAAAAGTGGGAAACTATGATGTCAAAGAGGATAAAACACCATCCCCGCAGAAGAAGATCAACGCCTACTTCAACACGACCGATTTAGTCCCACCCACCGATTCGCGCATTACACGCATAGCTAAATAACATAGGCCTAGCTCGAAATGACAAACTGGATCGATCTACCGAGCAATAGAAAATATTGTGCAGCGCCTGGTTTTTGAAGAAGACAGTCGCTGCATAAGCTTCCTCTGGATTCCAATAGGACTGCATGAATAAACTTTATTTTTAATGGCGTTCCAGCTGATTAGGGTAAAACATTGTCCGTCTGTTCACTTCATTTCACTGAGGATTGATTTGTAAACAAGACTGAATTTGCAGACCGATTAAGCGTAAAGAACGGTGCTGTGCCTTCTATAATGGATCTGACAGGAATTGTGCAACACACAGACTCTGGGTCGAAGATGTATGGTCGAATCATTCCGGTTGACATTTTACAACATTGGACATTTTCCCCCAAGTGCACCGACGGGTGAGTTAAACTCATTATAATATGCAAAACTGTTATCCACTCACAGCAATGGGCGTTTACTTCCAAGTCTCCAGTGCGACACGCCCATAAAAACCGTCCGTTTTTCAGTGTACGTTAGCAAGTCATTGACAGATGTTTTTTAATTCATCCCTATTTTGCCTGGTCTTTAAGGCATATTTCCCAGATTACTTTTTTGTGTGTGTCTGTGTGTTTTGTTCATTTGTTTAATTTAGATGTGTATTTCTATTTTTTCTTCCCTTTTTAATCATTTAATTTATTCATTTAAACAAAACACGAGTACAACAAAGTGTACAATAAAGTACAATCAAATATATTTTACTTACGTTGCAGTGTAATCTGTTAAATCTAAAAGTGTAATCTACCGGTTGTCCTGCAGGTGACCTCAGAACTCTGTCTTCTCACGATGCACTTGGGGATTTACGATTACTCCAGAGCACTCGTAGTTCTACGAAGATTTTCAAGTGCTACTTAAGTTACGATGCTTTGGGGAAACAGACCATAATATTAAGATCAGTCGTATGATAGTTTTTACTATCAACTTAGGCTTACACAGCGCAATCTCATCCCAAGACGTCATATAACTGACGTCTTGGGACGTCTTTTGACCATACGTCAACATCCGCCTTGTTAGGGTACCCTTAAACGTCGATTAGATGACTTTATCAGATCCTAACCCTACCCCAGACCTAAACCTACCCCGTCACCTAACCGATGTTAAAGGTAAAGCGTCAGTTATGACGGCCTGGGATCGTCATGTAACCGACGTTTAAGGGTGCCCTAAAAAGGTGGATGTTGTGGTATGGTCAAAAGATGTCCCAAGATGTCAGTTATATGACTTCTTGGGATAAAACTGTGTTAGCTTACGATGCTTTTGGGAAACGCAGCCCTAGTTGGTTAGCGCTATATTCTATTGCGTGCAGAGGAATATTGAAAGACAACCTTTTATCCCACCCCTCAGATTCAGGTGTGCCAATTGATGTAGGTCTGGCTTGACAGGCTAAGTGTAAACACAAACAGTTAATAATGTTATCGGTTTACCATATCAGTTCAAGCTTGAATCAGATTCTGAAAATGCGGATGATCAAGCCGATCAATGGGATTCGGATCCAACATTGGAATGCCACAACAGGGTGACAACCCTACTAAAGCCTCACCTTCTTTTTTTGTGTATGTCTTCAGATGGGCATTATGCTAATATTTCACATTGTGGCATAAAGACGTTTGTAGAAGTAATATCTGGACTTCGATTGAGGCATTTTAGGAAGTGGAGCAGTCATCTCTGTTAGATGGAATAAACACCTAGTTCAGGAATGAAAATCTAACGCACGGCAATTAGTTCTTTCAATGCTGCAGCACCAGCCAATCAGAAGGACTTCTAAATCCACGTAGCCATACATATCGTACCCTCGCCTGTGATCAGCACGCTGTGCGATATGAAAGCTTCTGCTGCTAACATCAAGCCTATACATACTTCATGCCCTATGCTTAAATGCTGGCTGAAATGTAATGTATTCACTCCGAGAGTTGTCATGGCTGAAATCCCTTTGTGGGAGACTCTTGACAAATCTTAGTAGACCGCTTTTAATGTTTTGATGGTGCCTCTGGGCTCAGTGTTTACACTTTTGCGGAAGATAAATCAATAAATGTCATCCTAATGGTAGTCCATGAACAATAAAATGGGTCAAGAGAATGTACTTAAACATTTTTTTTTTTTTTTTTTTTAATCTCACGTACTTCACCTTTAAGCACTCAAAAGAATTGAGAAGTTCAGGAAAATGCTCTCATTACCAACCTTTACACAGCCACACATTCTCTCTCTCTCACACACACACACTCATTGCACTATATTCCCACAGCATGTCAATTGACGAGCAGAGCTCCTCCCAGGCCTACCATATGCCACGATGTGATTGAGTCTCCATACACACGCCTGCGCTGGCACACAGAGAGCACTCACAGATGATTGGATTATTGCCAGACACACCATTACTTCCATAAACTATGACCTCTCTGTGTAAGAGGCTGGTAATTGTGTTATGTATATTATATCCTGTAAGCCCACAGATATCACAACAAGCGCGTGATTCAGTGTGACGGTCCATCACAGAAGTCATTTCACAGCGCTCACATCTGTGTGTGTGTAGAATGTTTATGAACACTGTTTGTTTGCAAGTTCATCTAAAGTTCTTGCTCTGTCATTTTGATTTTTTTTTTCCTCCATCCCCTTCACTGCTGGATTATTTCAATAAATGATATATGACACCAAGGTCAAAGTCAGATGACTTACACAGAACTCATACAGATCTTTCTCCATGTTTACGTACAAATCATTGCTGGGGCTTTTCTTTGTCTGTGTGTGTGTGTGTGTGTGTGTGTGTGTGTTTTTTTTTTTTAAATGCACAGCTATGCCAATGGCACTGTTGCAGTGGGAGCAAGTGTGCTTTGCTGAGCTTAAGTCTGAGCAGGCGCTGATAAGCCAGTCTTAAAATGAAACCCTCCACCACAATGTGCTCTTAATTGTTTCGTGCACTTCCAAGGCTCTATCGCTGCTGCGCAGAATGGAAGGTCTCTGTGTTTACAGCAGCACACATGATATCTGCTCATTTTAGTCCCTCTCTATCAGAAAAGCCAGCTGCTCACGGCCTCTCACAACCTCTGAACATCTACAACTGTTTATCCTGCAACTGTTTCTCCTTTATGTCCCGGAGCAATTAGCTGCTCGTTTCGGCATGTTTGAGGAGGTTTTGTGCTTGCAGAATGCAGATACTTAGTTTGAGATAAACAATAGATTTTTCCTTGATTTGTTTAAAAGCTCTTAAAGGAATGATTCTCCCTAAAATTACATTTATTCAGTAATGCGATTATAATATAATGCATTCGATTCGACACAAGTATAAGGACTGTATCTGTAAAGAGGTGTTTAGCAGAATGTTCACGCTGCTTTTTCTTATTAAGACATAAACAAAACACCATAAAAGTTGACTTCAGTATAGGCATATTTTAACTTTAAAGAAATATTACATTTTCAGTACAATTTAGTAAGTGCTTTTGAAGAATTTAGCCTCTTACAATGGAAGTCAATGACACATTTTTGGAGGATTTGTAAATGTAAAGAAATGTAAATAGTATGTGTTAAAAGTTGTGTTGTTTTTTATTATTTGAGCTATTAATTGCATTTTACATTTTTACATTTTAGGATTTTCAGCTGCTGTCTTGGTAACAATGTTGTAATTGGCTATACAGTATGTGCACAGAAAATGTTTTACACTGAAATTAGGGTTAAAGGGAGTTCACTTTAAAATTAATTTTTGATATGTTTTAGCTTACCTCAAGGGCATCCAAGATGTAGGTGTCTTTGTTTTCACAGTATTTTCATTTTTGATATTTTTCGGTCAAACCGTTGTTGTCTGTCAGTCATATAATGCAGGTTTAGGGGGTCTACCTCAAAGAGCATGCACAGAGAAGTCAAAATTAAATATGATTTTAATGACTTGTGAATGTAAGTACACACTGATGGCCTAAGATATGAAACGAGCGGTTTGTGTGAGAAAACGAACAGTATTTATATAGTTTTTACCTCTTGTTAACAGCTATGTCGAACTGATCTGAATCAGATGTCCAACTGAACCGTTTCCAACGTTACGCCGGAAGTGATCTCTCGCACGTCTACGTCATGCATTGTTTACATGGAGATTTCGGAAGTTTTACCTTTCACTAAACATATTTAGATATATCGAAATCGTCTGTGATTTCCTGTATATCTAAATATGATCATAAAATCATATTTAATTTTGACTTCTCTGTGCATGCTCTTTGAGGTGGACGGAAAAATGTCAAAATTGAAAATACTGTGGAAACAAAGACACCTACATCTTGGATGCCCTTGAGGTAAGCTAAAACATATCAAAAATGTATTTCAAAGTGAACTATCCCTTTAAACACTTGCATTGATTACAGTCGGTTGCAATTCTATTTTAACAGTGAGTATTTTACAAATTGTTTTCAAATTGGCCCCATTTACTTTCAATTGAAAGTGCCTCCAAGCATGCAACATTTTAGATTTTTTAAAGAAAAGGAGAGAAGCCTAAATGTATTTGAGATAATCAACATAATACTGGAGCCTGGAATATTCCTTAAGAGTAACAGACCACAATTCAAAGTCATTATTTACAGAAAATTGTTCCCATGCCATAGCTTATAAATCTAATTTGCTCTCATATATACTGTAGACCTGGGTCATATGCGCAATGCAAAATGTTGGTTGTTGATGCAAAGTTTGAATATGTTTTAGGATTTATGATAGAGGGCAAGATTGTGGAGTGTAAGAAGCATGAATATTTGGCTAAATAAAGAAAACCATACCGGTTTAGGAGGTTCGGAGCTGGGGGGAGTGTTTTTTAATCATAAAATTATTTTTTGTTGTTGTTGTTGTTTCTCCCTGCAGAGGTGCGTGACATCGAATTGAATCTGCGCTTGAATAGAACGCTGAACTCGCTGCAGATGCCGAGAGTGGAATACACAGAGATAAACATAGAGGATTACAGTATGTTAACCAAAACTGCTGGTTTTTAACTGCTCCAAAATGATTTAAGAGGGATAATAATATAATATAGATGCAGATGGATGTCTCTCATTGTCATACACAGGACTCAGCATGCAGATCCTGAAACCTGCAGGCTTCATAGAAACCTCACACTACCCACTTCTGCTCCTCATGTGAGTAAATGCCAATTTCATGAAACATTTTCTTTTCTTTATAGGCCCTATGTCTTTCTACATAACTAACGCACTCAACAACAAACACATTTGATATGTAAAATGTGTCAGTGTCCTAACAGTTTCTCTGAACTCTCCCGAACTTCCATGGTTGAATCCCTCATTACAAAAACTCATTATCAACCCTTCTCTTGCATGCTATTTTCCACCCTGAGTCCCACTTATAATGTTAGTCAAGGTTTATTGCACATAAAACCTAATTCCACTGTTTCTTCACATTTCTGTATGTAAATTACCTCTTTTACTATTGACTAAAAAATAGTGACCAATATAAATGCCAATATTTGCTTATTTTCAATTATGATTTTCAATTATATCTCTGGAATTGTATTTGATTTATGTTGATAAGGGGCAGATATTATAAGTTTATCTTCTTTTTGCTCCTTTTTATTTCTTTTTCAAAAGAATGAAATAAAAATACGAACGAACGAACGAACGAACGGGTTGGAGGGTTGGTTAAGATAAATGATGAGTTCACCAAATATCAGCTCCAAATTATTCCAACAGCCTTGTAAATGTTTTAATAAATATGAATAAATTAAATAAAACATTTTATATAATAATTCTAAAAAAATAAAAACAAAATTAAAATGTAAAAAAAAATTGTGGAGAACAAAAAATTTAACAAATATATTTTAAATTATGTCATAACGGGTGGCTGTATAAAGTGCACAATGATGAGGAAAATCTAACAGAAACACTTTATTTAACAATACTATCACAGAAAAACACTACCCCGTAAACGCAAACGAGAACGAACAATGAACAGAGGAAATAAGAGTAATCAACAGAACTAAAAACAGGTGAGGAACTTATGAATAACCACGGAAACTTACGAAAAGAATGAAAACGAAACCAAAACAGCATTAGAACATAACAGTTATGCTATGTATTTTACCGATTTTAGTAAATATTTTATAAAATTATATTTATCTGCATCTTAATAGGCCAATACAATCAATAATTCTCAACCACTAGCATCAAAGGAATAACAACGTCATGCCAAGGTGCTGAATACCAAATAGGTGTCATTAATATGTAAATGAAGCAGTCAAATGTTAAAGCGCTCATTATTGAGACAATTTCTGCACTCTTTCATTTAGCAATTAAGTTTAAATAAAAGGTTCGGGAAAGAAGCTTTAAATCCTGAACTTTATAATTTGCCTGTAGTACAGTAGGGTCTATTATATCACAGAGCAAATCCTGTTTCCCATGATATGAGGCCTTTAAAGCGTGTGGTGCAGGTCATCCTATTAACACACAAACAGCAGTTCCTCTCCTGCACTGCGCTTCAGGTCTCATCAAGAGGAAGAGTGCAACTCTGAAATGGACTTGAGTCTGTGCTATTAATCTTGTCTTTTCAGCCGTACACTGTCAGCCACTGTAATTACACCACAAATGAGTTCACCTGAAGCCGGCCTTCAATTAACCCACCCGCCGTACACATCATGCATACCGCGGTACACAATCACCTGTGCTCTCTACAGAGACGCCAGTGCAGGAACCGTAGATGGTGTGTTAGGACTGTAGTCAATATACTTAGTGACTGTAGCTGTGTCTGAAATCGCTCCCTATCCACTATATAGTGCACTATATCGGGTGTCGGCCATTTTGTAGTGGTGTCCGAATTCTGAGTGAACGACATCATTCCCTACATTCATTCACTACTTTTACCCACAATCCTCTCTGAATTCGAGTGTACATTCGATGTACACTCGCTGAAGCCCTATTTCCCACAATACAATGCAGAGAGAACTGAGCGCGCATGAAAGTTCGGCGCGAGCAAGTTTAAACCAGAGATTACATTACATCCAGTGGAGGATTTGAAAAATATCCGTTAATCGTCGTTTTGAACATAATAACGGTCGCCGGAGGGTGCTCGACGACACGTCATCTGTGAACGTGAGAGTTGATGTACAATTTCAGTCGATGAAACTACAAAGCTGGCACGGAGGTATAATTACAAAATAAAGTCATTATGATTGTTATTGTTGTTAATATTATTTTATAAAGTAGGTAATGTAAGATAAAAGGAGTTTTATCAGTACGCGTGACGAAGCCTTTTCTGCGACAGCTCCAACTCTCCGACGCACAGTGTAAACGTCAGCGTCCGAATTCACTCACTTCATCTCGTTCACTCCTTGCAGATATAGTGCACTCAAATGCCATACACTATATAGGGATTAGTGAATGAGTGAACGAGTGAGCGGTTTCAGACACAGCTTGTGTCTTAAAACCCAGTGAGCTGCCTACCTACCTTTGTGAAAAACTGATTATTATAGAAGTAATGTAATGTTTTCATATTAAATGCAATCGAATGAAAATGTGTTATAGTTTAAATATATATTAAATGTAATTAGCTGATCTTTAGTTCTGTCAAGGCCACTATCGTCAAATACGATTGGCTTTATGCACAGCTTCACTACTTCCTGAATTTCAGCCAGCTCCCTGTTTCCTGTCTGCCATTATTGGACATATTGATTAATTCAGGTGTGCTTGACCTCAGTAGTCACGGCAACAATAATCAGACACACCTGAATTAATCAATTTTGCCCAATAATGGCAGACAGGAAACAAGGAGCTGGCTGAAGTCCAGGAAGTAGTGCAGCTGTGCATAAAGCCCATTAGCATACAGTTTGGATTGACGAGCTGCTGATAATACTGAAGGAGCTGATATATGTATGCAGTGATAGGCGTCGTATTCCTATTGGTAGACGTGGATCAGGTGATGCAAGCTTGACTAACGTGACCTGCCAGGACTGATGCTACGCTTGATTAACAAGCGTGCTTTTTTAACACACTTAAATAGGATTTAAGTATCTTTTTATGTAATTTCATAATTACATCTATTGTCATTGAAAATGTATTACATTGTATGCCATAGGGGTGGAGTAACGATACCCTCATGTCACGATTCGATAAATGTCGCGATACTGAACTCACAATATTATTGCGATATTCCAAGACATGGTAAAAGGTTAAAGAAAAATGTACTGTTGATTCAAATGCTAAATCTGGTTTTACATTGTGGGTGTAAATGAATAAGCCTGACCCAATGCACAGGACAATGGTGACACCATTTAATATTAAAAAATATTCATGATTCTGAAGCTGAAAATGCAGATTTTGCTCTCTGTAACTGACCACCACATATATTTCAAATAATGTTGGCCACTTTTTACTGGTAAAATAAGACATTTAGACCATTTTGCAAGATGTAAACAAAACTGGTCCAGAAGCACTTCCTGTTTCAGTTTTTTAACACTACATAAAAGCTGGGATAAAATACAACCAACAGAACATATAAAACTGAATCAAAAAGTTAAACATCTTTAAGATTTTTTCTTTACATGTGAAATAAAGAAAACAGTTACAAACTGAAACAGGAAGTGTTTCTGGACCAGTGTTGTTTACATCTTGCAAACATATTCAATAATATATATAGGAGTGTAATGAAGTATTGACACTAAAACTCTGAAAACTTGAATTTTTTACTCACACAGTTTTTTTTTTTTTATTTTAGTTTGGATGAACTATACACAATACACATTGTCACGATTTGTGATATATTGTAACACAATATATAGTTACTAGTATGTCGAATGTACTGACAAGCATTTATGGCATTGCTCTTTATAATCTCACATAAAATATGCTCTACAGTCATTTCTACTGAAACTTGTATGTTGTGTATTTAAATATAGTTGTAATTGAACTTTTGTCAGCATTATGTTTTATAAAATAAAATAAAATTGCATATAATATTATAAAAAAAAAAAACAGTTCAGTTGCATTTTTTTTTTCTTCCAGTTTGCATTTTTTCACTTGGAACATTCCAGAACATGCAGTAGCTATCATTGCCATACATGTTTCCTAGATAGGCAGCTTACTAAATTGAAACCAAGCACAAATTAAATGCTAACCTAAATGCTTTGTCTTTTTTCTATCTCTCTCAGTATAATAATATAAAATAAACAGTTAAAATTATAATCAAAGCAAGTAAATAACTCATGAAAGTAAGTTTACTTTAGTCACATTTTTTTTTTCTTCCAGTTTGCATTTTTTTCACTTGGAACATTCCAGAACATGCCACAGCTATACATGTTTCCTTGATAGGCAGCTTATTTAATCGAAACAGCCAGTTTGACCAAGCACAAATTAAATGCTAACCTAAATGCTTTGTCTTTTTTTCTATCTCTCTCAGAGATGGGACTCCAGGCAGTCAGTCAGTCTCAGAGCAGTTCCACATTGACTGGGCGTCAGTGCTGGTCAGCAGTTTTGGGGTGGTTGCGGTCCGCTTTGACGGTCGTGGAAGTGGCTTCCAGGGGACTAACTTGCTCCATAAGGTGCAACGCAGGCTGGGAATGTTCGAGGAGAAAGACCAGCTGGATGTCCTCAGGTAGTTGTGCAGCCATCTGCGCCCTACACACAGTGAACATCCATCAGTGCCAACACACAGCTGCGCGAATGTACTGCATCTCCTTAACCGCGTGGCAGATCTTCAGTCATTTACACGTCATTTATACCATGGCCTGACTTAAAGGGCTCTATCTTGCACCCGGCGCAAATGACTTTAAACACAAACGCATACCTCATTCCTATTTTGCACGCGCACAAAGTGAGATTTTTCCCTCAAAAGATGCACGCCGGTAAACTAGGAAATGAACTTGCGCTCCCTGGGCGGATCGGTGCAAAAAGGAGGCGTGTTTCGGCGCAAACATTCCCTGGTGCTATTTTACACTTCCAGAAAACAATTGCGCCACTAATCAGAAAAAAACTGGTCTAAAGTCAGTGGCGCGTTGTTCATAATGCTATTTTAAGCACGCATGCTTGGCCATAATGTAGCGGGTGCATAACGCGCATACACTGATTCTCTCATCAACACAGATGCGGCAGTTTTTATTTTTTGCAAATCTCACATTATAACAAGGAAAAATATTAACACATGAGGGAAATCATTGTGGTTTACACGAAGATGAAATAACCGAATTACCCATTTTTTAAGGCTAATTGTAGGCTACTAAAGGATCAGACCTGTTTGCCCAATAGTGGCAAGAAACATACGTATATAATGTTTAACCGACGCTGATGTACGAGGGTTTCTCCCATCCCCATACAACGTCACCTCTCTGTCTTTCACTGCCCTGACAAGAACGTCGGTCTCATCGGCTGTGAACGCTCCTGGCGCGCGCCTGGTAAACCCGCCATTATAATAACAATCCATCATGCAACATGCGCTCCTGTTCTTAAAGGGTATGTTGGATGGCGCTCTGATTGGTTTATTTCACGTTATGCCCAAACTACACCTATGAATAATGAAGCTACTTCAGACCAACCCCTTTTAGATTTGCGCCAGGCGCAAGAGTCATTTATCCCGCCGGACCCGCCCACAAAGTTACTTGCGCTTTGACACTTGCGTTTCAGATCGTTAAAATAGGGCCCAAAAACTCAGTGAAATGATTGACACTGACTATTCAGTATGTGAGAAGGTCCTACAGTGCAGTAGCGGTTCTAGGCACGGGCGAACCGGGCAGTCGCCCGGGGCGGCATTTCTTCATGTCACATGGGGGGCGGCACGAGCAGTTAAAAAAAATACTCTGTGCCGCGAAGTTTTTCTATTTTTTATCATTTCGATTCAATTATTGGCAATGGCGCCCTGCTTGCTGAGAAGGTGCCGTGCGCAGAAGTGATGTCAAGGGGATCTCCTGATTAGTTCACGTATCGCGTCTTTTGCGCGCTCGAGGTCGTTATTTCAAATCCTCTATGTTTCAAAGGCGCACGGGAAGCGCGCTCATTATGCGCTCACGGGAAGCGCGCTCATAAACTTTTCAGTATGGGAGTGTCACGTGCACCCAAACACTTAGGCGCTCGAAGGGGGTCTCGCCCTGGGTGTAATTCAAAGTAGAACCGCCACTGCTACAGTGGCAGACCGTTAAACATTTTGTCTTTTGTCTCTGGCAGTGTTATGATGCAGGAGCCATATATTGACAAGACTAGAATTGGAGCTTTTGGGCAGGTAAATACATACTGCATTTTACTGTTATTATCTGTCCAGCCTCTCTCACACGCACATGCATACAGAAAGTACATTTTTAAGATCTGTACAAACATCTGATCTGTTCTTCGCTGTCTCTTAAAGGTCCCGTTCTTCGTAATCCCATGTTTCAAACTTTAGTTAGTGTGCAATGTTGTTGTTAGAGTGTAAATAATATCTGTAAAATTATAAAGCTCAAAGTTCAATGCCAAGCGAGATATTTAACAGAAGTAGCCTTCATCGAACGGTCCGTTTGGACTACATCCCTCTACTTCCTTTTTTAATGACGTCAGTAGAACCGTTTTTTGACTAACATCCGCCCACAGGAATGCTCCCTCAACTTGTGCACGTCTTATAATTTACTGTGTTTACTCTGCTCTTAAAGGGATAGTTCACTTTGAAATTAATTCTTGATATGTTTTAGCTTACCTCAAGGGCATCCAAGATGTAGGTGTCTTTGTTTCCACAGTATTTTCAACATTTTTTAAATTTTTTTAGTCAAACCGTTGTTGTCTATCAGTCATACACTGGAGCCTAAGGGGGTCCAACAAAAAGCATGCACAGAGAAGTCAAAATTAAACATGATTTAATGACTCGTAAATGTAAGTACACATTGATGGCCTAAGACACGAAACAAGCGGTTTGTGTGAGAAAACGAACAGTATTTATATCGTTTTTACCTCGTGTAATCACAGTGACGTCCAAGTGATCTGAATCAGTTTTGCAATGTCCAACTGAACCGAACTGAATCAGTTCAATATTACGCCGGAAGTGATCGCTTGCGTGTGACGTCACTCAATATTTACACAGAGATGTTTTACCTTTTACTAAACATATTTAGATATACCGAAATCGTCTTCCATTGCGGTTTCCCGTATATCTAAATATGTTTAGTGAAAGGTAAAACTTCAGAAATCTCTGTATAAACAAAGAGTGACGTCGGCGCGCAAACGATCACTTCCGGCGCATGCGCAGACCGAAGCGCCCGTGCCGTCAGATCATTTTGTCATGGCTATGATTACAAGAGGTAAAAACAATATAAATACTGTTAGTTTTGTCACACAAACCGCTCGTTTCGTGTCTTAGGCCATCAATGTGTACTTACATTTGCGAGTCATTAAATCATGTTTAATTTTGACTTCTCTGTGCATGCTTTTTGGTGGACCCCCTTAGCCTCCAGTGTATAACTGATACACTGTAAAACAACAACGGTTTGACTGAAAAATGTCAAAATTGAAAATACTGTGGAAACAAAGACACCTACATCTTGGATGCCCTTGAGGTAAGCTAAAACATATCAAAAATTAATTTCAAAGTGAACTATCCCTTTAAGGTGATTTTCTGAAGTAAAACTGATGCTTCATCTTTTGTGTGATGTACAATAAACTTTATTAAACTCATCAGTATATGTTTGATCATCATTCAGACTTGTAGGCTATTAATAAATTATATATACATACAAGCAGTTGACAAATACGTTATAATAACAGTAATTAAACTACTAAACTATACCTGTTCCATCTCTATACAGCACTCTGACTCTGTAGGCATTATTGTCCGACTCGAAATGAACACCTTTACTGAGAGTTTCTGATATTATCATCATTTCGTGAGATGAAATTGTCCTGAGAGACTTGAAGCTCCGCCCCCTGTGCAGGCAGCAGCAGCTTATTTGCATTTAAAGGGCACACACTTTATACCGCTTGTTTCTCTGAGCCCCAAAAATGACAATTTAAACATGCTGTAAAAAATGATCTTTTGGGTATTTTGAGCTGAAACTTCACGTACACATTCTGGGGACATCAGAGACTTATTTTACATCTTGTGAAAAGGGGTATAATAGGGGACCTTTAAGGCAGCATTCTAACTGAAAGGGAATTGAATGGGCCTATTTACTGTACACTTGTCACAACATACTTTTACTGATTACAGATTGCTCTCTGATTTGTTAAAACTGTTTCATTTACTCTTGACCACATAAATGCCTAACGCATTCTCATCCTAGGGCGTCATATAGTGACACTTTTGAAATTTTGTCTAAATCCAACGCACATGGCACCCTTTAGTGTCAATATAACACGCACAGAGCTTTGTTCGGTTATGGTAGGTTTAGGTCTGGGGTAGGGTTAGGGTCCTTCTGGCCCATATATATCTGCGTCTCATATTGACGCTAAAGGGTGCCATGTGAGTTGGATGTAGACGAAATGTCAAAAGCGTCAGTATATGACGCCTTGGGATGAGACCGGGCTGAAATGCCACAGATGTGGTGGGCCATATCCGTGGCAATGTGTTTTGCAGTAGCGCTGTCATATCCAGCTACTGTGAGCCAGTATAACATGCTCTCACATGATTATTTTTGATCATTTTGTAAAATGTACATATGCTTCAACAACTAAATGCATTTACTGTACACTTGTCCAGTTTCATTTGGAATGTGTCTCAAGTGATTGGATTTAAAGCATTTCAGTGGGCATTTACACTTGGTCTTTTCACGATTGAATAGCATTTTGCTGCCTTGATTGACAACTTAAAATATCTAAATAGGCAGCTCACTAGGTTTTGGAACATTGTCTGCGACCATTGAGGGTTCACTTAAAAGTGTGACTCATCCAACAGCAGTTGTGATGACGAGAGATTCTACAGAGCCTGTATTTCTTTCAGCATGTCACATAAACTCTTCCTCTCGCTAACTTCAGTCCTGAAGAAGAGCAGAACAAATTGGTTTCATGCAGTAAGAAGAACTTAAATGAGACCATCTACCATTTTTGGCTACATCTTCGTTTTTTCCAATGCCTATTTCTTTCCTCGAAAGATTGAATTTTTTCGCTGGATTAATTAATGCATGTTCAAAGGCTGAATTTCTGCCTCACTTTAATGAGCACAGACATTATCAGAAACTTCAGTAACTCGTAATGAGAGCGCGATCTCAGAGCTCTTGAGTTGAGTGTCTTGTGTTTCAGGTGTATGGGGGTTACATCACCAGCCTTCTGCTCAGCTCTGAGGACTCCATGCTCAAGTGTGCTGCAGTGCTCTCGCCCATCACAGACTTTGCGCTATATGGTAGGGGTTGTGTGTGTTTGTTTGTGTGTGCTTTTTCACACTGGTATCACTGCGTAAACATGGTTTATGAGGACATTTATGAGTCCTTGTAATCAAAATGGCTTAAAAAGCATACTAAACAATGTAAAAAATGTAGAAAGTTTTCTGTGATATAGGTTTAGTAGTGGGGTTACTATTTAAAAACCATTATGCCTATGGAATTTCCTCATAACGATAGGCGCATATGGATTCCTCATGTACCAGTTTTGGGCCAGATCTAGGATCTGTTGTCTGGGACCCCAAAAAAGCATGATGCTTTTAAAAGTCTGATGGATTTTATCCAGAGGTTTAAAGGGATAGTTCACTTTAAAATACATTTTTGGTATGTTTTAGTTTACCTCAAGGGCATCCAAGATGAAGGTGTCTTTGTTTCCGCAGTAAATTCAATTTTGATATGTTTTGGTCAAACCGTTCTTGTCTGTCAGTCATATAATGCAGGTCTATGGTCACCACCTCAAAGAGCATGCACAGAGAAAGTCCAAATTAAACATGATTTTATGACTTGTAAATGTAAGTACACATTGATGCCCTAATACACGAAACGAGCGGTTTGAGTGAGAAAACGAACAGTATTTATATCGTTTTTTTACCTCTTGTAAGCACAGCCACGTCCAAGTGATCTGAGGGCGTGGGTGCTTTGTGGCTGTGATAACTGTTTTCTCACACAAACCGCTCGTTTCGTGTATTAGGCCATCAGTGTGTACTTACATTTACGAGTCATTAAATCATGTTTAATTTGGACTTATCTGTGCATGCTCTTTGAGGTGGTGACCATAGACCTCCATTATATGACTGATAGACAAGAACAGTTTGACTTAAAAATATCAAAATTGAAAATACTGCGGAAACAAAGACACCTACATCTTGGATGCATTTGAGGTAAGCGAAAACATACCAAAAATTAATTTCAAAGTGAACTATCCCTTTAATAAACCATTCCATTAAAAGCGTTTTCTGACTATTATGTCATATGTTAACAGATGCTAATTGCTAGATTGCGTTGGTAGATCACGTGCAGAACTATGCTATTCATGCTAATTTGTCCTGTTTTAGTAAATTTGGCCCCAAAATAGATGTAGGTGTGACATCAGAAATGGGCAATATCATTAAAATGCTTCTTCTGATTGTTCTGCTGTTGTAAAACTGACATTGATGCACTGTGGAAGAACACTATTTAAATGATCCAAGATGCTGCAAAAAACATTGAGATGTGATGTAAGAGATATGACCAACAATAAAACAAAAAGTGCATGCGCATAAACGCACCCTGTTGGAACGTCTCCAAAGGAGGAGTGTCCAATTCATCATCCATTCCTGCAGCTCCCTGTCTGCGCGTGTCATCTGTATTCTGAGAGCAGGGCCTGTAGGAGGACTGAAGCTCTCAAAGAACTCTAGAGGAACAGGGGGATGAAAAATGGAGCATGTGTGTGTTCATCATAAACAATACCTCACATCTCACAGCGGCAACAGCACAGAAATCGGCTCATAACTCACCAGCCGCATCGGCGTGTATTGTGAAATGGCTGTGCAGTGATTTTTATCAAAGGAAACGCTCGGAAATGAACTCTGCCAGTGACAAATGTCACTGCTGACTGATACTGTTCTTATTTCCTGCTTTCAGCTTCAGCTTTCTCAGAGAGATATCTCGGGCCTCCCAAGCCAGATCGGAGAGCATACGAGGTACATTTCCCTGAATTATAAGCTGGATTTTGTATTCACCATTACTGACAACACTTATAGTGTGCTCTTTAATGTTTCCACAGATGGCCAACCTTGCATACAGAGCGTCCCAGTTCATCGATAAAAAGTTTTTAATCATACACCCAACAGCAGATGGTGCATTTTCTTTTACACTTCTTCTATGTCTTTGTAAAGGATGGGATACTGTCAACTGACACAGATTTCATTTACCTTTTAGAAAAAGTTCATTTTCAACACACAGCCAAATTCATCTCCAGGCTAATCAGCGAGAGAGCAAATTACACTCTTCAGGTAAGAGTCATTGTGCAGATTTACTTTTGGGATATAAAGTTCACAACAGGGGGTGAAGTTTTCAGCTTTGGGTGTGTTGAAATATTTCGACTTTTGCAACTAGACCGTATGTGAGGGAAAGTGAAAATTCCCAAAATGTTTTAATCTCCAAAAACTATTTCTGCAAAACGTGCATTGTTATGAATAATCAATGTCCAGAATAATTATTTTGTTTGTGATTAGTCCTAGAAGATCTACTATATTCATTCATTTTCCGCACCTTAAACATGTTAAAGGGTTTCATTTGCAAAGAATAGTTAACATATTAGTTAATATACTTCTACAGCATTTATTCATCTAATGATAATTTCAACATTTACTATTCATTTTTAAAATCCAAAGTTATATTTGTTAACACGTGTTAATGGACTTTGAACTAACATGGAAAAAAAATAATAAACAATTGGATTTAAGGAAGATTAATAAATTATTTAAAGATATATTACCCATTGTTAGCTAGCATCAGCTAATGCTAGAGCTGCACTGTTCTGAATAAATTGAGAATCACAATTCTTTTGTTTCAAACCGAGATCATGATTCTTCTACGATTCTGAACAGACAACTAAACAAAATAATGTAATTTACTAGAGTAGAGGTTCTGACAAAATGTTAATAGCTTGTTTTCACCTACAGTACGTTGCCATGGCGCGAAATACAAATAGAGGGCAAGAAGTGGTTTGCTGTATTTAGAAAGCACTATAACAAACTCAATATACCTGTGTTTTGAGTCATTTATGGTTACTTGAATCAATCAAACCACAAGGAGTTTTATCGTGTACCAAAAGTTGTTGTTCATAAGGGGGTAAAATACAAGAAATCGGTCGAAAAACTCGCTTTCAAACCTATGTCTGCGGTCGGGAGGAGCCGAATGGGAAAATGCTCGAATTCCGCGCGTCATCATAATCACGTGACTGAAACACAGCTATTGTTGCGGTCTATTTAAAGTGTTTAATTAATCAGATTTTTTTTTTTTTTTTAAATGATTGGAATGAATGATTCAATGACTCACGATACTTTTCATAACTGGATGAATCTAGATGGGTTTTTTTTTTTGGTTTGTTTTTTTCATATCTCCTGAATGAATGACAACAGTCACTTGTCGCCACCTACTGGTGTAACGATGTAATTTGTCATTTTTGAAGCACCACGTTAGCTTCTAAATGTGATTTACTGTATTTTTATCACTTCCTTAGACATCACTATTTATGTCCGAACTATAAAAATGTTGCCCAGTTCTGTGATAATATTAATATTTGTAACACAGAAATTATGATACCATCCCATACTGGGTGCGGCTAAAAAGACAGTTTCACATACTTGATATCTGATTTCTCTGAGTCTTTCTAAGGTTTAATAATCGTTGTCGTTTAGGAATGGGATTGTGTGGGCGTTTGTATAGAGATCGGGATCTTTTAACAATTAATAAAGCAGCTCTAGCTAATGCATTAACTAATGTTAACACATGAGACCATATTGTAAAGATTTACCAATATGCTTCTTGTTCTGTTCTAAATTAACCAAACCAACCAGCTCTTAAAGAGAAAAAGAAAAAAAAAAACATATATGAAAAGACAAGGTTGCCATCCGATAAAAAGCTCTGTAAATGAAGTCATAAAACAAAAATATTGAAGTATGTAAAAAATCAATATATTTGCAAATCGTCAGTCAGTCAGTCATATCACTCACAGTGCTTTAGGGAGTGTGTGGCTCAGCGACTTCTGTAATTGGTGGATTTCTATTCAAGATTATGGGTATTGTAGTTTTTCACTGGAAATTAGTCAATTAAACTTTTTTTTTCTACAATGAATTTGAAAACACAAAAACCTCAGAGCCGATGACAGGACTGCCATGAAAAATGTATACACGATTTTTAAAAATCAGTTTTTCTGGTAAATGAATGACGTTTTCGTTTCTGGAAGCCAGCTGCACACCCTCATCTGTGACGATGTTCACCAAAGGTGCCTGTTAGTTCTGTGGTGACTGGATACTGAGCCCTGTGATCATCCAGCACTGCTGCCAGCAGAAGGATTAGACGCACTCAATGCATGCAGCTCATTTAAACAGATTATACAGGCCACTCTCATGAGCCACGCGCTAACATGCTGAATAATCCCATTATATTCCCACACTAGGAGATTTCCTTTTTGCTTTCTGCTCCCTAATAGATTTGCTATTAATTGCTGGCTGGTGAATGACTGTGGAATTAATTAGGGCAGATATTCATCAGAACATGTGTGATCGTCACTGTGTCAAGCTGTTCTTCTCAATTTATGATCTGTTATGTAGGGTCGGGCCACCACACACACAATCATAATAAAGGTTGCATGATCATCGCAGTGGACGTTTTTGGATGTTGCTCAGTTGTTTTCACACTTGGTTGAAACCCACGGTTCAGTATGCATTTTGTACCACAGTTCTTTGCTTGTTTATATGTGCATCTCTAAATCATTGTATTGCACTGCATTATATCTATATCTAAGATTATTATTGGGAGATAAAGAGTAACAACTAATATTTTATATGCTTGTTATTGAAGGAGTAGTTCACTTTAAAAAAAACAAAACAAACTTTTGCTGATAATTTACTCACCCCCATGTCATCCAATATGTCCATGTCTTTCTTTCTTCAGTCGAAAAGATATTAAGGTTTTTGATGAAAACATCCCAGGATTTTTCTCCATATAATGGACCTCACTGGGAACCAAACAGTTCATGGTCCAAAAGACAATTTTAGTGCAAACTGTTGAAAGGGCTTTAAAGTCCCTGTAAAGTCAAAATTAAGTATGTGTTCTGAGTCTGTCATACCACAGAAAAATGTGTTATTAGCCACCCAGCCAAATTTGAATGATAAAAAAAGCCGGGAAGTACATAAAATAAGCTATCAAAATCATAAAAAAATAAGCAGATTCTCTGCTCTCAAACGCTGGGGGCGTGTCGGCTGGCTGCGCTGAAACCACGCCCACTCACAGGAAAGCTGTCGACGCCGGTGATATTACTTAGCTGATTAGCTTTTGGAGACGGGAGGATGAACACTGAGGCGGGAGATCGTCGTTTCGGCCCCGTTCACCGGTAACAGCGGATTATCAGTGAATCCAAGTTGTCTCTGAGGAAAGTTTATAAAACGATCCAGTGTAAAACGATCACTACAGATGCGGGTGTTGGCGTTGATCCTCAGCTCTTCATCAAGGTATAAGCTCTCTAAAAACCTCTTCTTGATCAATGTGATCGTTTTTATGGGAATTTAAATGAAAATACCGATCTGTTTTGTACATGGTCAGATCCAGGTAGTAGCCCATGCATGTCCGTGTCGAAGGCATAGCTAGCTAGCAAACTGTAGGCTCAGCTGTAGTAACTAATAGTACTGACAGTCACTCGCGATTGAGCGGTGAATGCGAATGTGTTCGGGGAGTGTGTGTGTGGAGAGGGGGAGATCAGACTCAGTGCGTCATCAAATAGGGGGGTGTCCAGCAGCTCATGGGTTCCAGTGCGTCACGGAGCCCTGTTTTAGCCCCGCCCAATTAATCCGTAAAATTGCAATGGTGAAAAACTGTTTAACGGTCTAACTCCACATTTCAGTACTTCACAGTTCACAGACTTTGTAATATGTTTTAGCAATATGTAACATTTATAATGTTTAGAACTTTTTTGTAGAATTGCCTTTACAGGGACTTTAAACGATTCCAGACGATGAATAAGGGTCTTATCAAGCGAAACGATCGCTAATTTTTAAAAAAATAAATAAATAAATAAAATAATAACAAAGTTTATATTTATATTATAAAGTTTTTATTAGCTCAAATGGTCACCTTGCTCTGTTCTGTGATGTGCGTTCGTGACTCTCCTGTTTGAACTCGTTCATCAAAATGAACAAATCTTTCTTCGTGTCAATTGACTCGGAAAAAAATTCATTCATTTTGATAAACGAGTTCGAACAGGAGAGTCACGAATGCACATCACAGAACAGAGCAAGGCGACAATTTGAGCTAATAAAATTTAAACTTTGTTATTTTTTTTTTTTTTTAAATGAGCGATTGTTTTGCTTGATAAGAACCTTATTCATCGTCTTGAATCGTTTAAAGCCCTTTGAACAGTTTGCACTGAAACTGTCTTTTGGACCTTGAACTGTTTGGTTCCCATTGAAGTCCATTATATGGAGAAAAATCCTGGAATGTTTTCATCAAAAACCTTAATTTCTTAATTTCAGAGTAAATTATCAGCAAAAGTTTTTTTGTTTTTTTTTTTAAGTGAACTACTTTAAGTAGTCTGCTATACCTTTAATAAATCCAATTGATTTTTAGACTTTAAGCTATCAGGATTTCAATTTACTTTTACTGAATATATCACCAACTGCACCAACCAGTAGCATGCCATATGTCTGGCTTTACAGGATTTAAAAATAGCATAGAATAGAACATAAAGGCAAGGTCGAAAAACATTTCCAAGACCTTTTTTTATTATTATTCGTATTCAGAGTTTTTGTGATATTGAGCTCAAACCCTTGTCGTTGTGTCCTTTTTTTAGATCTACCCAGACGAAGGACACTTTATTCACAACGAGGGAACGCGGCAGCACCTCAGCCAGTCGCTGGTCAACTTCTTCGAGGAGTGCTTCCGGCTCCCGGATCAAGTGTTCGAGGAGGCGCTGGAGGAGGAAAGCGAAGAGGAGGGTTAGTCCACCTGTTCCACAACGTCCAAGCACAAAGCCAGCTCCTTTTGCCACATAATATGCAACCCATAGATTTGAAGCCACCAGTTTTCAGTCCCCTCCCAGTGTAGCATGCTGACTCCGAGACCGCCCTGCCTCGTGTTCCTGCCTCCGCTCCCCTTCAGGTGCTCCTCACCGTCTATCATCAACCCTCGACCGTGGCATCTGGCTGGCGCCACATCGTCTCGCTCTCCCCAGCAGGCCAGTTATGAGCTTCTGAACGTGTTAGGAGTCTCTGGTCTGTCCATCAGGTTGACGGATGAGATGCTGCGATATGAACTGACCGCCAAGCATGTTTGGCCTTTGAATCCCAGAGAGCTGTGGGACTCGCAGGGGGGGTCATTCGGTGTTTGATTCAAATCGATATTTTGTGTTTTAGGCAAAAGGGGTGTTGTTGTCAGGAGAACGTGTCATTTGTGGTTCAAAAGGTCTTCTCATGTCCAATTGTGCTCATGTCTGGTGTTGCAATGTAAAGTCGCACATGAAAAACATTCACTTGGATATCGATAAAACTAGTTTTCAGTGTTTTCAAGCGTGTCCGAGTCTTGGAAATCTTGTAGCCTCGAGTGTGTATTTAGATGGTGTTTATTCATCGCAGAAACTTCATCAAGCAGAAGGGGAGCGAAAGCGATTCTCATTATCCTCACAGACCTTGACAGTTGTACAAGACTGTTGATCCCACTTCTCAGCGTGTGTTTTCTTGAAGTGATGGTCTGTCAGTGCTGGAGAAAGCACTCTATGTTGATTTAGTCACTGTGCCTTATTACGGAGGTTCGAAGAGCCTCCTTGTGAATATCACCAGTCATTCAAGGCTTACGTTTGATTAACTAAAATCCTCTATCTAAAACGCTCGCATTACGTGGCCATCACGCAAATCTGTTATTGACTGTAATAGCATCACGAGAGCACTGTTATTTTTACTTGCGCATGTTTGAGCTGATGTTGTTTTACCGTCAACAATACGCAACGGTTTTCCATCCGCTTTAAGAATCGAGTAATGGAGCATGAAATTAAAATGTATGATTTCAACATTACCTCAGTATTAAACTAAAGCCCCTCTGAGGGTTTACAGACACTTTGTAGAACATTTGCTGATTCATGGCCAAAACAAATCTGTACATAGAAAGTATATTAAGTAGGGTAGGAAACACTTTTGTGTGAAAGGGATAATGAAAATTCTGACATTGACTCGACCCTCGTGTTCATCCAAACACTGTCAGAAAAAAAGGTACGAAAGCTGTCACTGGGGCGGTACCTTTTCAAAAGGTACACTTTTGTACCTAAAGGGTGCACATTGGTACCTTCATGGTACACTTTTGTACCTAAAGGGTGCACATTGGTACCTTCATGGTACACTTTTGTACCTAAAGGGTGCACATTGGTACCTTCATGGTACACTTTTGTACCTAAAGGGTGCATATTGGTACCTTCATGGTACACTTTTGTACCTAAAGGGTGCATATTGGTACCTTCATGGTACACTTTTGTACCTAAAGGGTGCACATTGGTACCTTCATGGTACACTTTTGTACCTAAAGGGTGCACATTGGTACCTTCATGGTACACTTTTGTACCTAAAGGGTGCATATTGGTACCTTCATGGTACACTTTTGTACCTAAAGGGTGCATATTGGTACCTTCATGGTACACTTTTGTACCTAAAGGGTGCACATTGGTACCTTCATGGTACACGTTTGTACCTAAAGGGTGCACATTGGTACCTTCATGGTACAATATGCACCCTTTTGGTTCGAAAGTGTACCTTTTTGAAAAGGTACCGCCCCAGTGACAGCTTTCGTACCTTTTTTTCTGAAAGTGAACCTGTGTGACTGACTTTCTTCAGTAGAACAAGACATGTTTAGCAGAACACTCATGCTATTCTTTCAATGAGTTGAATGGAATCAAGCCTTCAGTGTTTCATAGACGTGTCATACAGGTTTGCAATAAGGGTTGAGTAAATGATGACAATATCTGTCCCTTCAACTCATTAAAGGGATACTCCACTTTTTTTTTTTTTTTTTTTGGAAATAGGCTCATTTTACAACTCCCCCAGAGTTAAACAGTTGAGTGTAACCATTTTCGAATCCATTCAGCCGTTTTTCTGATATTTAGAAGAATGTCAGTAACCAGACAGTTTCTGGCCTCATTGACTTCCATAGTATATTATTTTCCTACTATGGAAGTCAATGAGACCAGAAACTGTCTGGTTACTGATATTCTTCTACATATCAGAAAATCGGCTGAATGGATTCAAAAACGGTCAAACCAAACTGTTTAACTCTGGGGGAGTTTTAAAATGAGCCTATTTCCAAAAAAAGTGGAGTATCCCTTTAAATACAGTATTGTGCAAATGTTTCACATTACAGCAGTGGCCAACTCACCCCAGTTGGCATTTATATTATTCGATTCACGTATGTTTTGCACAGTACTGTATATGAACAGTTATTGGTTGTGACTTTTTCCTATTAAAGCTCTTGAGAATTGAGTTTTGTGTGGATGAAATGTTCATGTTTAATCTTGATGCATTCACGGTGCATGTCGAAAAACTATTTGAAACTCGAAAGGTATTTTTTAAAAACGGTCAAATATCTGCATAGTATTTTTGACGGCTTGAATGTTCAAACTCGCATTTCATTTCCGGTAGTTTTGTGAGTGAGATCTCGGTCTTGTCTGCTTGATGTATAAATGTTACTCAAATATCATTTAAGTCTCTGAATATCTGAGTGTTTCTTGTACATAAAGCATTTGAAGGTGTTTTGTTCTCCTGTGTCGAGCACAGCGGCGGAGGTCACGGTTGAAAAAAAAAATTCAAATGGGACCAAGAGTTTGATGGGATTGCTGTTTCCGACTCAGCAAGAACAGTCATATTGTGGCACCTCTCAGAATACAAACTATTTTATCATCACTTTTATTATGATTTGTTTTCCTCACTTGGAGAAAAGAGGATGAATATGTAAGTAACCAAAATAAACTGAAAGCCTTCAATGTTGATGTCCTGCTTTCTTGTGAATTAAGTGAACGAGTGCATTTACACGCGTGACCTTAAGACGGCGAACACTAAGGTTATGTAAATAAATGTCTTGGAAGGTGTTTTGGTTTGTTTTTTTATCTGAGAAATGTCATAAACGGTTTAAATAAAACACTCAGCAGATCTATGTTTGCCTGTGATCGATTCAACACACCTTTGTCACTGGATCAGTCAGCTTATTCGCTCTTTTGAAACAGTCCACAGTGACTATGTGAATTGGTATCATATTTGGGTGAAAACGGAGCTTCTCAGTCTTTGCCAGCAAAGATGAGTCATGGCTCTGCCAAATATCATGAGAGAATTGTCAAACAATTCAAAAAGCACATTTCTCAATGCAAGATTGTAAAGAATTTATGTTTTTTCACCATCTGCCATATAATATTGTGCGGAGATATTACATTGACATTTATTATTTTAGCATGACGCTTTTATCCAAAGCGACTTACAATTGTTATAAAATGTCAGAGGTCGCACGCCCTCTGTGTCTTGCTCAGGGACACATTGGTGTCTCACAGTGGATTCAAACCCAGGTCTCTCACACCAAAGGCATGTGTCTTATCCACTGCGCCATCACCATCCCTATCACCAAGATTTATGGAATCCAGAGAAATCTCAGATGGTCTAAAAAAAGACAGTGGAAATGTGTGCAATGTTTCAGATTGTTTTGGGGAAAAACAGACATTGAGTTCTCTGTCCCAAAGACGAAAGGGACCAACCAGATTTCATCAGCGACAGGTGCAAAATCAAACATCTATTCTGGTATTGCGGGGGAATCAGTGCAAGCTGTATGAGTGACTTGCATTTGTCGGAAGGTATCACTGACATGGAGGCATATATTGGGATTTTACAGGGACATAAACTGTAATCAAGATGACATCTTTCCTGGGAATCTAGACAATGCCAGGCCTCATTCTCCACATACTAAAACTGAGTGGTTTCTAGACACCATAGATGGGATGTGCCTGCCTCCAGTCCAGATCTGGCTCTTATTGAAAAATGTATGACCCATCATGAAAAGGAGAATTGGACAGTGATGACCACTGACAGTTGAGCGATTATCTTATATCGGACAAGATTGGGCAAATATTCCATTTCCATATATATATATATATATATATATATATATATATATATAACGTGAGCTTGAGTGAATGATGATTAACAATCTCTTCAAGAGGGAAAAACTTTACCTTGTCAGTTTATTTATTTGTATTTCAACCCTTAAAGAAATAAGCTAGACATCGCAACAACAGCAATCAGATTTAAAAACAAAAACAAAAAAAACAATGATCAATTAATTATTTTTATTAATAAAATTCCACCAAGTAAGATTTCATTATGGTAGGCTGTTTGCTGTTGCTAGAAATTTAGCAACTATCAACAGGCTTTTTTAATAAAGTTATTAACAGTAAATGAATACAACATCTGAGAGGTTATAAAGTACAATTAAGACTAGATGATGGACTTACATGAAAAGCATTTGGGCTATATCTAAGCATTTGATTATACATTAGTCACCTTGTGTTCAGATTGGATGGCACTATAAAGTTTGGCATTTCTTGACAGACTTTGCCATCAAGTGGACACATCCAGGTATTGCGGGTCTCACTGGACTCTCAGAAATGAGTCTTGTATCATAGTTTCAACTTCATCTGTGAGCTTGTTATAGTCAGCCTGACATACTTTATGTGGATTATATCCTCTGTTTCCCATGCACTTCAGCAGAGCGTCATGCATCTGCTCTCGGCCTCCAATGCCGCAGAGTTTATCCAACTGCTCAACAGGATCCGGTGGGATATCTTGACACTGAAGGGCCTTTAAGACAGCCGGAGCAAACTTCCCGTGGTGTGCAGTGGAGCATATGACAAGCGGGCAGGTTTTGTCATGTATACGATCGGCGACTACTTTCCCAACCGCCGTGTGAGTGTCCATTATGAAGCCTGTTGTCGAGTGCACCTCCCGTATGGCCCTCAAACAGTCTTCTTCAGAGCACCAACCAGCTTGAACTTCCAGATTTATCTTCTGCCGTAAAGTCTCGGACACTTTAAAGATGCGATCTCTTTCTAGATTCAAAAACAGATCTCTGACAAGACTTCCATCTCCACCGGAAGCATGATGGATGAACCTCTCAAGGTTGGAAGACTTTAGGATATCAATAGCAGGAGAGTTTGAAACCTGCAGCTTCCGGTTGCGGAGATCAAACTCGCCGCTAGCGATGAAGTCGGATATGATGCGGTTATGATTGGATGCGCAGATCACCTTCCGTATGGGGATTCCCATTTGTTTGGCATACAGGGCTGACATGGCATTGCCAAAGTTTCCGGTAGGGATGCACACGTCAATGGGGTCTCCAAAAGTCAGCGTGCCATTTCTAAGCAGGTCCAAGTACGCCGAGCAGTGATAGACCACCTGAGGAAGCAGTCGGGCCCAGTTTATCGAGTTAGCGGTGCTGAGAACCGTGGCATATTCCACGGCTAAATGTCCAATCAAGCTTGAGTCCCCAAACATTCGTTTAATGCTCCTCTGGCAGAAGTCAAAATCGGACAGGACACTGATGGACTTGGCATTGCCCTCTTGAAATCCTGTCATCTGTACCTTCTGAATTTCACTCACTCCGTTCTCAGGGAAAAACACAAGCACGCCGATCCTCTCCCGGTCAATGTCTTTAAGATTTCTGAAGCCGTTCAGCACCGCGCTTCCGGTATCTCCAGATGTGGCCACTAGAATCAGGTAGTTGCACATCTGTGGCAGGCAGTGGGCAAACAGCTGAGGCATCAACTGCAGTGCCAGGTCTTTAAAAGAGGCAGTTGGGCCGTGAAAGAGTTCTAGAAGATACTGATGACCAGTGAGGTGCTTTAGAGGCGCAACCGACTGATCGGCGAAGTTCTGGCCGTAAGCGCGACACACCATTTGGCTCAATTCTACAGGGGACACGTCCAAAGGATGGATACAATTTTCCAGTATGGCCACAGCTCTTGTGGCATATGGCATGCTGTATATTCGCAACCATTCGGAAGGTTCTAATTTGGGGAAACCTCTTTTTGGTACATAAAGCCCTCCATCTGGTGCAATACCCTCTATGACGACATCACTGAAGAACTTGGGGTCACTTGCCATTTGGTTCCTCGTTGAAACAAACATCTCTGATTCTGAGTCCTCATATCTGAGCAGAGTCCTCAGGACTTTATCAGCCACGTCCTCCACGGAGTCTCCTGTCCCACAAAGGACTCTCGCATCTAGCCATTTCTCATAAAACTGCTTCCTGTAATGTAATATCTCTCTCATAGAAACCCCAGCATCCTGACCCACAATCCTGTTCACCTTCATTCGAGAGAGTCTCTGCATGATATCTTCTGTGTCCACATCCAGGTACACGGCCAGTCCAGAGCGCTTCAGGTGCCACATGGCGTCCGAATGCAGGGGATTGGAGCCGGTCAGAGAGATGACACTTCCTGTGGCTTCAAATCTACACACTGCTTTACCTTCTTCTTCAATAAAATCATCACCACCGATTTCAGAGAGCTTGTCTGCCACACTCATTCCCCACGTCCTTTCGAGAACGTCGTCATCTATATCAATGACAGGCATACCTAGTCTGTGGCCCAGAATACGCCCTACGCAGGTCTTCCCTGCACCGGGAGGACCCATCAGGAGAATGTTTCTTTCATGCGGTTTAGAGTTTTGATGTGATAGCCGTGCTGTAGCGAAGTATGAAGGAGCAAATAGCAGGTGAGTCCTCTGCTTGCTCACTTTAGCCAACAGCTGGCCGAAACTTGCAGGGATCATCTTGGAAAAAAAGATCATATAATCTAGGAAGCAGAAATATGTTATGGAATTAAAATCATGTCAGTAGATATGATAGTAAGATTGTAGAGCATTTGCTAAAATACAAAGTCTAATGTTTAGGCCTGGTTTCACAGACAGGGCTTCGACTAGACCAGGATTAGGCCTCAGTTTAATTAGAGCATTTGAGTAGCTTTAATAAACGTGTCCTAGAAAAAACATGACTGGTGTGCGTCTTGAGACAAAACAATGGCACTAACATATTTTAAGATATGTCAGTGCAAGTTGCTTTTAGTTAAAACAGCTCAAACATAATTTTACAAGAGTGATATTGTATTGGTTTAATCTATTTAATGATTTGTGTTAATAAACACATAGCCTAACACTAAGCCTTCACTGTCTTTTTCCAGTTCCACAATTTCACGACAACACTGCTTTGTAGCTCGCCTCAGTGCGGACTTGGCACTGGCTTTTGAGCACCCTTCTGAAACCTAAAATGACAAATGAGACACCCTGCAGTTTTGTGGAACACCGCAGATGTACATAAAGTGTGCAGTTTAGAACAGGACCTTAAAAGTTACAATGAAATGGAAATATTGACAGATCTTTTTCTACATTTTGATATCTTAGTGTAACAAATTATTAAAAAGGAATAAAAGTAGGGCAGGGACTTGGTTCGACTCACTGAATTTCGAAATGTGGGCTTGCAGGGGTGGTTTAATCAGACTAAATTATTGGAGAAGTCTGGCGTGCAGTAGCTACATCACCAGAGAGTCTAGCGTTTCACTGTATAATCAAATTATATTTGTATTAAAAGATTACGAGGTCAAAAAAAACAGCATATGCATGGATGAAGAGTTCGCAATAAGAGAAACAGGCATTTAGAAAATAGATTGGAGGAATTTTCATTTCCTGCCAACTTCAAGCACTGATGTGGAGTGAAATTTAAATCTCACATAAAAGTTCACATAACATTTAGCTTTTAGTAATCAAAGAAAAATGTTATTATTTTTTATTATTTTTTTATGTTTTCATTATTTGGCTGGACATGAACATGAAACGAGTTCTTGGGAGAAAAAAAGAATTTAGTTTTTTTTTTTTTAAATAAATTTCAAGCGATTACATGACTTTAATGAAGACTATGTGTGGCAATTATCTGGAATATATTTTAAAATATGACATGTACCTTAAAATACAGAGAAACATAATTACAAACTGTACTTATTACTATTACAATGTCTATATAAGCCTGTCTATCCGCAGAATATTAGGTGCACAGTTAATGTTTTCTGATAGGAGTACATGATTACGCATTATATAGATTTACACAAATATTTGGAAATATGGAGTACAAAAAGTAAGGTTTACCTAAAGCACAACGTTTATCTGACTAACAGCCTGCTAAGAGCATGTAATCTCACTTTCACGTGCGCGCATTGCGTGGGCCATGTAAACAAACACGTCAGTACGGCAAAAGCAAAAGGACAATTTCCGTTTACGTTCTGAGCCGTACATAGCATTTGCCACACGCTCTCAATAGTACCGTCATTTTCAAATCATTATTACTAAAACAAATCTTTTACACGTTTTTTGTAAGGTTTGTTAAACTTGGACGTTTAAACAACTGAAACTATAAGAATCTATTGTGAATTTAATGCGGGAGAAAGTAAAACAAGGGGAATCTGTTTAATGGTGTTTGGCAGTTGTCATAGAGACGTTTGTTAAATAACACCAGCCATTTTATGCTCATAAAACAGTGTGAAGCGGGACCTTCTTTTTCCTCTCATTTTTGTCTCTCAGACATCATGAGCAACGTCATCTATCCTGCAGAGAGCATCTATAACCTTATTCCCCGAGAGGAAGAAAAAGCCATGAAAGCGCCCAGGTAACGTTACAGTTTCAGCTTTAAGATCAAATTAATACCAGCTAATATTATAGCTAAGTTAAGTGTTCTATCTTTTTTTCTAATTATCTTTTCTTATTTCAAAAATAATTTTATTTACAACACCATTTTCTCACATTGTTACAATTAAGTACAATTCTCACCAGGTCTCATAATGGGAAGCTTACTGTTCTATTTAAATGGTAAAATATTTGTAAAGTTAATTGTTGTTCTTGCTTTAATTCTTTTAATGTGTAAGTTAAGTTAACATTATGTAATGTGAATCCTGTTAAGACCGGTTGTCAATACACTGTTAAAAAACAAAACAAACAAAAAAAGAACAACAACCAAAAAAAAAAAAAAAAAGCATAAAAACATAAATTATTAAATTAAATTATGCTTAAACTTAAATTACATTAAACTGATTTTTTTTTTAAAAAAGTTGAATCTTGTTTAAATTATAAAAAAGGTGATGAATGACCATATAATTTTTTCCAGTATGTAGGATTGGCCTAGTGTGGAAAAAATTAATAGGAAAACTTCATTCATTAATATCATTATAATTTCCAGGTACATGTCAAAGTTCAGAGAGCAGGTGAAGCTGGAGAAAGAGGTGAACAAATCCCCCAATAAAACAATGGGACCAGCAAAAGTGGACGTACCATTGGCAACAAAGTATCTACAGAAACACTCCAAGGAACCTAAACTCCCTGAGAGTACATGTCCTTCATGTCCTTCTGTTTAAGACATTTTGAGCATCCGTTATATTATATTGACCTTTTTAAATACAGATAGATATCTTTTAATTGCAATCATAATGCCAGTTTTATGCGTGGACCACTAAAGCTTTGCTTGGATGATTTATTTACTTGGATTGATTGATTTGCTTGGATTGATTTATTTCAGAGAAACCATTTAAATATGAAGATGATGAGCAACGTGGTAAACCACCAGTACCTGCAAGAACAGAGAAGCCGCTCATGGGTCTCCACTCCAACAAGAACTTTATTAAAGTCAACGCCATTGAGAACATCATGGCACTCCCAAAGAAAGTGCAGCCAGTGTATGCTGACACCAAGAAGGGGGACAAACAGCCGCTGGAGAACTCTGGTCTCATCCCGAAATTCATAAAGAAGAAGGTGAGGAGATTGATGTGAAAGTGAGTTTCATGTTTCAGTTGTACTGTGCACAGTATACACACTGTCGGTGATGGGTAGCAACTGATTACATTCAATATGGATTATATCAGATAGCAAAATGACTTTTAAAATACTCGCAATCAGACTACATGTAACTTTTTATTGATTACATACTGTTCACACAATGGTAGTAAATCATTCATTATGTATTGATGCTCACTAATTCTTCATTACATTTTCCTTTCTATAAAAGCATATCACCTAGGCCTACATACATTCAGAAAGTCTTCTAGTTTTGTGAAAATGCACACACAGACCAGCCACTAGGTGGATATAATTACATGGACAATTGAGAGGCCACAAAGTACTGGATTTCATGACAGGATTTACAGAAATCATTTCACTTTTTAGTGTTTTCTCAACATTGCAACTTTGCATATCTAATTGTACGATGTCTTTGGAAGCCTGTTGTCTTTTAAACACATTTTTTTATTATAAAAATGATTTATTTTCATTATAATGATTTATTAGCTCTTCATTAAACTCACAGACCCCCTTCAGTTCCATCACAAACCCTGCCGTAATATGTGGAGCGCTTCTGGGTTGAACGTCAGAACGAAGGCTCACTATTGGCCTATGCTGGTCATGTGTGTGATGCGTGTGATGTACAACCCAGAAATGCTCCGCTGTTACACTACGTGAACTCACTCAGAGGCCCACAGAGAAGAAAATGAATAGTTGAATAAAGTTTTGTTTTGTTTTTTTATGCACAAGAAGCCACTGTAGTCACTTGGACTATTTTAAACGTTGTTTTTACTAATTTTTGTGGGCCGGCAAGTTTCAATAACATAGAAGTCAATGGAGGAGCTCTCAGATTTAATCAAAAATATCTTAATTTGTGTTCCGAAGATGAACGAAAGTCTTACAGGGTTGGAGTAATTACTGACAGAATTTTCATTTTGGGGTGAACTATCCCTTTAATGCACTTCATGTTGTTGATAACTAAGAATGCATTCTACTTTCTTTCTTTTTGTATTTTTATATCAATATCTCGCTCTCTTTCTCTTTTTTTTCTGATCATAATTCAAAATCAGTAATCTACTACAATTTGTAAGTATTCTACCCAGCACCCCATACTGCAAAATAACATGTTCAACATGTTATTGTTGTTCTCAGGACTATGGCCAAACTCCAGAGTACCTCCTTCAGCGCAGACAGGAAGTCAGGAAAGCACAAGAGGAATATGACAACTATGTCAAGGAGCGTATGAGAGAAGGAGCCATGAAACAGCTCTCTGGTGAAGAACGACACAATATCCTACAGGTAAACAAGTACAAATGTACTCTGAATGAAACAATCTCTAATTGTTTATAGCCTGTGTTCTGATGGAAGTCTTTGTGCTTCTGAACTAGCAGTAAATCTCCTAATGGGATGGAATGGAAATTGTTTTATTTGAAACAGGGACAATGCACAAATAAACATTAATCGTGTTAAACAAGAGAACATTTCTTGGGCCAGGTTATAGCAACAATTGCTAATTTCCACCTCCCTGGGCAGGTATGACAAATTTCAAAATAATGATTTTAAAATAGAAATTTCAC
The DNA here is from genome assembly GCF_016745375.1 of Pimephales promelas. The sequence goes on from NW_024121133.1 coordinate 10,991,438, forward strand.
AGGATTATTGATAAAATGATGTACGTCTTCCATCTGATAAGCAATTGCTTGTGTTTGTACTGTAGTTGTCCCTCAGTTTGTAAGTTGTGTTTGATTAAAACATCTGATTCAATGTAAACAAAATAAACATGACTTGCATTTTAAGATTTTAAGCTCGAATGTAAATGATTTTATAAGGGAAAATATATTAATTTTTTATGACTGGTCACCATGTCTTTTTAAGATTTTTCATCATGTTTAATCTTCTGCAGATTACTTGCAGTAAAGGGATACTTCAGGATTTAGAATTAAGCTTCGTATTAGTAGAAAACCTTTAGTATTTTCGAATTACCATGCTTTCCACCCTCATATCCCCCTGAGATTTATGTATTTTTTGGTCAGGAAAAAAATCCTCCGTTGACACAAAAATTGTCATTTAACGTCATCTGAGGATTTTTTTGGCCAGAGGCTAAAGACTACAGTCAGTAGTAGGCGCTGTCCTGCATGTTCTCAACCCACCCATCGAGGGTGGGATCTCACTCACAAGCCGCGTTTCCACCACAATTACCAGGAACTATAGGCGCTTTTCCAGTCTAGGAAGCTCCAAATTCAAAAACAACACATTATTTCTAGATAAATGACCCATTTTGAATACACATTCATCTTTCCGGAGGTGAAGGATCCCTTTAAATGGTCCTGAAGTGTAATGAATACTTTAAATTACAAATATTCCATGTTAGTCTCTCGCTTAATGTGAGATTATAGAGACAGCATGTACAGTACACTACCGTTCAAAGGTTTGGGGTCAGTAAGATATTTAAAACGTTTTTGAAAGAAGTCTCTTATCCTCACCAAGGTTGCAATTATTTGATCTAAAATACAGACAAAACATTTTGATTGACTTTATAGTTTAACATATTTTAAAATATTATTTATTTAATTAACTGTCAACATTATTACTCCGGTCTTTATTGACACATGACCCTTCAGAAATCATTCTAATATGCTGATTTGGTGCTCAATTTCTTCTTCTTTTTTCAATGTTGAATGTGCTGCTTAATAATTTTGTGGAAACTGTGATACTTTTTATCAAAATAGAATGTTCAAAAGAACAGCATTTATTTTGAAAACTTATTTTTGGTTACAATTTACTTAAAGCCTTTACAGATAATGCATTATAAGGGTATTCATAATGTACATTATAATGCATTATATATATATTTATTTATTTTTTCATATATTTTCTGAAATAATTTTAACCAAAGTTAAAATACATTACATATTTGCACATTCCTTGTTACATTTTTTTTTTAATGCATTGTACTTTTTAAAGGTGTAACAATGAATAGAAAAGTATAACTCCGGTCACAATTATTCATGTGACCATATGCATTACAAGACATAATTTATGGGTGAAGGGAAAGTTTTACCTTTTTTTTTTTTTTTTGTAACATTCTAAATGTTTTGCTGTCATTTTTGATCAATGTGTTCTTGCTGAATGAAAGTGTCAATTTCTTTAAAACATTTTACTTGATTGCTGTACGGTAGTATTTAATAATTATACAATGGTTTTTATATTACAAGATATGTCTGATGAATTGATGACTTTTGGCAGGCTCTGAAGAAGAACTGGGATGACCTTCATCATCAGTATCAGGGCCTCTCTGTTGTCACAGACACAGCTCCCAAAAAACACAGGAAGGAGCATCTGGAGCAGGAGATGAAGCAGCTGGAGAGAGATATTGACCTGGTGGAACGACACAAAACCATCTACATTGCTAATAACTGAGCGGGATGTTAGCTAGTTTTGAAACATTTGAAACTCTGCTCCTCCTCTTCTGGTCCTTCAATATTAGTTTGAAAGGCTTCTGTAAAGTTTTACAGCAATAGATCTGAGTGCAATAAAGATCATTTTAGATAACCTGAATGGTCTCTGAGCAATTTCATCCCTTTAAAGTTGACGCGAAACGAAAAAGATCTCTGTTTACTTTCTTAAGATACTGTACATCAGGGCCGTGCACATACATTTTAGAGTTGCTAAAGCGAAAAAATGGGCACCCCTCTAATACTTATTTATAAAAAGTAAAGTTACCGAACATATTGTTGATCATCATTTGTTTAATTACACTATTTAACGCTATAGTATTGTATTGTTATACCAATACATGAAATCAGTAGAGGAAAAAATCCATCTTACCATTTGTCAAAATTCATTTACACAGCAATTAAAATTACCTAAATAATTTTACAAAATAAATCCTTAACATATCATTTTGAATATAAATATGAAATGCTGGGGGGAAAGAAAATAGACTATTATGAAACTAAATGTGCCACTAGGTGGCGGAAAGTCGTCAAATCAGAATAACTTCAAGTTCATGAAAGAATCAAGTGAAAAAAAAAAAAAAAAGAATCAAGTGTCCATTGAAATTATGAATGGGCAATTGAATCATTGATTCACCTGATTCGCTCAAAAACGGTGAATCATTGAAGAACAAAACCCCGCTGTGTGTTGCATGCTGGGAAACGCAACAATTCTGCTGTTTGGAACTATTTTTTGTTGGCAAAATAGAGCAAAAAATCAAAATTGACAACGTTGTGTCTAAAAATGTTCAATTCATATAATCGAGCTATATTAATGTTGTATTTACAGGAGGCTATAGGAGTGTTATTTTCTGATATTCGAGAAAATACCACTCCTTCTCGTCTGGTATTTAGATAGTGTTGTTTTGTTACAATGTTATGGTAAGTTATTTTCATTACAAACATTACACTCGCTGACAGTTGTTTGTAAAGATTATCTGTGACCGTCTGAGGAGAAAGTAGGCTCGAAAGAGATTCTTTTGTGCTGATGTAGGCTATAGTTCTCCTGTTAGGTTCAACATGACGAGTTAAACCATCTAATATGACTCATGTGAAATAACACATCTCCATTCATAAAAGCCATTAGAGATATTTTTTTAACTAAACTATGCATGTCTTAAAAAAAGAAAGTATTGCCATATTTGATCATGAAAACATGTAAAACGCATATCCCACTGTGTTTAGTGACGTAAAGTGGGTGTGTGCCCAAACATCTCGTCCTCTCTCAGGAAGCTTCAGTTTAATGCACTTTTGCACACCACGAACATGGCAGATGTCCATAGAAAAGAACCAGGCGTTGTGGTAAATATTCCTGACATGCTGAATTTTATTTATTACAATTGCAACTGAAATGATAAGACAACTTGTTTATTTTGTATCCCTGCAGTATTTATTTTCTTCTTTTTTCATGTTTTCATTTCTATTTACAGTAAACCGTACTATTCTGTTTTATATACTATTAATTGACTATATAGATTAAAGACGGGTGGTCAGGTTACAGTCTGGAGCTGTTTAATTATCCTAAGCATTACCAGGGTGATCTGGAGTGTGTGTACATCCCTCATGGAGTCATTATGAACAGGTAAACACACTGCTGGACTCATATCATAAAATGTGAAAATTGATGTTCACTGTGAATTGAGTGATAAACTACACAACTTCAGATCAGATTGGTCATTTGGTCAAATTTTATAATAAATTTGAGTTCATATTGAGATATCTGACTTGGCAAACAATAGATCTAGGCAAATTTGAGCTCAGTTTGAGACTTTGTGGAGAAAGTTTCTGAAACTATAGTTGTGTAAAACGGAAATCACTATGATCTTTTTCTCAGGAGAAAAATCTGAGGAGCTGAAAACTTAGGCAAAATGTTTGAGAAACAAGTTGGATTTTAACGAGATATTGTAATTTAAAACTACTTCTATCTACTAATTATTTTGGTATTTTGTATTGAAAACCAAAAACACTATTGCTAAATGCTTTTAAATATCTGTGTTTTCCTGATATAAAGTAAGAGAGTAAATTAGTATGAACATGTAAAACACATTTTGTTTAGCCTTGTGCTTTCTGCTTCACAATCACATTCCAAAGTAATTTGGGTTGATCTACAACTTTGGTTCATGTGACCATTAAATTTAATTTATGAAATCACATGGCCTTCACATACACAGTTCCTAACATTGTGATCTAATGTGATTTGTAGGATCGAGTGTCTGGCCAGAGACATCCTTGAAGACATCGGGGATCATGACATGATGGTTCTCTGTGTTCTGAAGGGAGGATACAAGTTCTGTTCTGACCTGGTGGAGTCAATCAAAGCTCAGAGTCGCAGCGCCAACAGAAGACTGACCACCAGAGTAGAGTTCATCCGTTTTAAGAGCTATCTGGTGAGGAGAAGCAGAAATCTTATGCATAATAGCTAAAACTATAACAGAGTGCTCTATCATGTTTCTCAGTGCATACCTTTTATAGCACATCTTACCTGATTTACACTTTTTTTACTGATAAAAACCATAGTTTATACACCCCTTAAATCCACATCCATTTAATGTTTACACCCAGAAATGACCAAACTTACCAAACTGGAAAAAAAAAAAAATGAATAGGCCTACACAACAAAATTAGTAGCAAATAGCCCATCTTGTTAGCAAAGGCTATTTAAACTATCTCCACCCACCATTGACTGGTTGAAGCAGGTAAAAAAAAAAAAAAAAACATTTCAGGTTAACTGTAACCCTAGTTCCCTGAGAAGGGAACGAGACGCTGCGACAACGGCACTTTGGAATTCGTTCATCTTCGGAACACAAATTAAGATATTGTTGATGAAATCTGAGAGCTGGATCACTCCTGCATACTAGTCCATATAGGCTTCTTGAGGAATTGAAACTTGCCATCCTCAAAAAGTTAATTAAATCACATTAATCAACAGTTTATTTCCTATTTTAAAATAAACTAATATGTAGATTGTGTAAGATGTTTAAATGTTGTGTTTTTATTATTTCCGTGTAGCCTACATAGTACAAAAAAAATCTGTAAAATCATACTGTAGCCACTAGATGTCTCTATAAAAAAATATATATATTTCAGGGATGTGAAATTTTTAATAAGTAAAAGTTTTTTTTTATTTTTTTATATAATATCTGTCCTTTAAGTAATCCAAAAATAATCGGTTACATTACTTTCATATTCTGGTACTTGGATTATGTTGGAGTATGTTTTTTATGAAGTCATTTGTAACTGTATCAGAATACATTTTAAAGTAACCCTCCCAAGCCTGGATGCGTGTGGCGTACAATAACAGAAGCTTACGTTATTAAACTAGTAACCTGACTCGAGGCAGAGAGAGAAGTAAATGAATCGTTGAAATAAAGTCGTTATTTTTGTTGTTTTTTGTGCACAAAAAGTTTTCTCGTTGTTTGATAAACTTAAGATTAAGCCACTGAAGTCACTTGGACTATTTTAACAAAGTCTTTAATAACTTTTCGAGACCAGTATGTTTCAATCCCTAAAGAAGCCTACGGACTAGTGTGCAGGAGTGATCCAGCTCTCAGATTTAATAAAAAAATATCTTAATTTGTGTTCCGAAGATGAACGAAGGTCTTACGGGGTTGGAACAACATGAGGGTGAGTAACTGACAGAATTTTCATTTTTGGGTGAACTATCCCTTTAAGTCCAAAGAATGTGTGCATAGCCTTTCAAAGTATTATCATATACAGCCATCCTTTCCTGAACCTTACAGTACACCTTTACTGATTAGCAGGTTTAGAGGAGATTAGAGGAGAGCCATATAGGGACAGAAACAAGTATGGTCCTAAGGCAACATTTATTTATGATTTTAATCAATATAAGCATATAAACTGTTATTAGGCTGTTTTACGGTGTACTACAATACACTGACGTGCAAAATATTTGTTAGTATTTGTCACTATTTGCACTATAAGTATAAATAGCATCTAACACTTTTTACACTTAGTGCAAATAGCATCTAACTATTACTTACAATGCTGTTTGCATTTAGTGTAACCTTCTATCTCTGCCAATCATTTATGTAAATGCTTTGTAACCGAGTTAAAGTGGCCGTCATCAGCTGTAGTCAGCAGAGGGCGCTCTAATGCTGTGCACATGTTATTCAGAAAGATATGTGCTCAGAATAGCATATTTCCATGCTACTCTACTATTTCTATTGTATGCAATACTTTATATTGTGCACAGTATGACATTGGATGAATGTAGCTGCCTCAATACCTGGATGATGTACAACAATGTACGATATTACTACAATTGCCAAACTGTAGACCTATACCATAGAGATTAGGACCAATTCTTGATTTCTGTGTGTGTGTGTGTTTGTTTGTTTGCCTACTTAGCTATATTTTTTGGGGACAAATTTGTACCCAGAAGAGACCAAAATCTCCAAAAAGCTTCCTTTAGGGACGTCCTCATTTGTAAATATGGTATAAAAATAATTAAAGTTTTTATAAAAATGCATAAAGTTTTGTATAATGGGTATGTTTAGGGGTAGGGTTAGAGAGAGAGTGTGTGTGTCAGACATTTTAACGTCAACTTCTTGACTCATTATTTGATTGGACTGGCAAAAATGTCCACACAATGACAATTTTTCTACCATGATAGAGAAATCCAAATGTACTACTACATTAATCAAATATGTCTTTTAGTACTATACTGGTATTTTATCCCAGTTTATGTTTATCTTTTATTGATCCAATCTAAGGATACAGTAAAGGTCAAGTTGTTCTGTCATGGTTGGGTGGGTCTTCACAGTCTGTGTTTTGCTGTAACTCATGGGCCCCTAAAGAGCCTCCAGTCCATCGTGGTCCCGCTTCCTGTCTGAACATGACCAAGCCAGAACGTTCTTCTCAAGCACAGAAGAGCCACTTCACCCCTTCACAAAGGTTCAACTTGACCCTGAGAAGAGGACGCAACCCAATTGTCTCAGCAGACAAAAGCAGCTTCTGTCGGACATGTCTATGGAGACTGTAAGATCATATGTGCTGACAGGGCCACAGAAGGGGACTTTTAACATCTGTCTCTGTGTCTTTTTCAGAATGACCAGTCCACTGAAGATCTGCACATTATTGGACCAGATGACCTCTCCATGCTGAAAGGAAAGGTATTGCACATGTTTGCTTATTAGTCAAAATTTGTGAACATGGGCTTTATTAGCATAGTAGGACTATTTAGGTTTAGCAAGTTTAGTAAGAAATTACATACAGAGTCTAGGGCTGGTATTCATATGTCAGAGGTTTTCAACAACAAACCTCATAGTTATATCCAGAGTTCTGAGACCTTATACGACTCAGACATTTCTGAACTACCAAGACTTGTTTAAAGATTATTGAAAAGGATTATTGTTGCAAAAAATATGAAGCAGTTTTCTGAAGGATCATGTGACACTGAAGACTGGAGTAATGGCTTCTAAAATTCAAGAAATGGAGTCAAGATATAGATCCTTTTGTAATATTTTTTTTAATTGTATTTTTAGGTATTATTTGACATGAGACTTGACAGGATCTATTCAGTGATAGATCCTGAGGTAATCACAGATCCTGTGGTAATCATAATTTGACCACAAAAATGAGAGCAGAACACATCCTGTGCAGAACATTTCTAGCACAATCATGACAACATAAAACTAGTCAAACTCTTAAAAAACTCAAAAACATTTTTTTACAAGCATCAAGTGCCTTTCTTGGCCTCATCAGTCCTCCACATGATCCATTATTGAGACATTCTGGTGCACAAAACTACAAATTGATTCCCAACTCTATCATGCATTGCAAACTGTATCCTTAAAGGGGTAGTTCACTTGAAAAAAAAAAAAAAAAACTTTTGCTGATAGTTTACTCACCCCCATGCCATCCAAGATGTCCATGTCTTTCTTTCTTTAGTTGAAAAAATATTAAGGTTTTTGATGAAAGCATTCCAGGATTTTCTCCATATAATGGACTTCATTGGGAACCAAACGGTTCAAGGTCCAAATGAGAGTTTCAGTGCAAACTGTTCAAAGGGCTTTAAATGACACCAGATGATGAAAAATGGTCCTATCTAGGACCCTTCGAGTCATGACTCGAAAAAAGATTTGTTCATTTTGATGGAACAGGAGAGTCACGAACGCTCATCACAGAACAGAGCAAGGCAAGCATTTGTTCTTATGAAACTTAAACTTTTTTATTTATTTTTAAAATGACCGATCGTTTCGCTAGATAAGACCCTTATTCATCGTCTGGTGTCGTTTAAAGCCCTTTGAAGCTGCACTGAAACTCTCATTTGGAGCTTGAACCATTTGGTTCCCAGTGAAGTCCATTATGTGGAGAAAAATCCTGGAATGTTTTCATCAAAAACCTTAATTTCTTTTCGACTGAAGAAAGAAAGACATGGACATCTTGGATGACATGGGGGTGAGTAAATTATCAGCAGAAGTTTTTTTTTTTTTTTTTTTTTTTAAGTGAACTACTCCTTTAATGAATGGTGCAATACTATTCAGCCTTCCAAAGCAGGACTGAGGCTGTTCTCAAGGCAAATGGGTCACTTCTTATGACAAATCCACAAGAATTGTATTCACTCCCTTCTAGGCATTGTACACTATCCAGAGTTGCTTTATTATTACAGATGTGTCCGAGATAGAGATTTCAGGCATAGTGAGCAAATGACTGTTATTGATTATATTCATAACCAGTAATCTGTCATCTGTCATTATCTTGTCTAGAATGCATTTACACTATCAATTACAAGTTTGGGTTCAGTAAGATTCCTATATTAAATGAATGCTGTTATTTTAAAGGGTCTGTTCATCAAATAATCCTGAAACAAATTTGCATGGTTTCCGCAAAAATATCAAGCAGCACAAATGTTTTCAACATTGAGAATAAGAAATGTTTCTTGAGCAGCAAATCAGCATATCAGAATGATTTCTGAAGGATCATGTGACAATATGCTGAAAATTCAGCTTTGAATCCCAGGAATAAATTACATTTTAAAATATATTCAAATAGAAAACAGATGTTTGAATTTGGAATATTATTTCACAATATTGCATTATTTGTTCAAATAAAGGCAGGCTTTGTGAAGAGGCGTTCGGTTCATCTAAGAAATTACACAATCCATGAAGTTCTTATGATTGGAAAAAAGATAACTTAAAAATTAATAAATGGCCCAAAATAGGACTAAATTAAACGGTCAATGTTGCATGCCATAGTTGCTATGTGATCTTTACTCATGAAAACACAAGTATAATATAATAAAAGAATAGAATGCCATTGCCATATTGTGTGGCTTTGCTTGGGATCAGATCTACTTAAAATATTCTACCAAACAATCACAGTGTGTATTTTCTATAGTGATAACATCCAGATCCTCTCTTGTTGTTTCTGATGTTTTTGGATGTTGTTTTAAATCTTTTGGATTTTCTAAATTCTCTCTCTCTTTTTCCTCTCATATGCCACACAGAATGTCTTGATTGTGGAGGTAAGATTGTGCTTTTCACTGTGGGTTTAGCAAATTATGCAGACACACATAAACATATAACTGAAATAAAACGCAAGAGAGAAGCAAACAAAGTTTGTTATGGACATTTGTGCAGGGTAGTCTGGGATTTGTCCGGAAAACAATGTAGTAGAAAGGTATTTTCCTTTCAGATCAGATTTCACACCACACGTTTTCCAAGGAAATCACCCATGTTGATCACTCCATGTGCTGCTGCATTGAATAACAGTGCTGTTGATCATTATTTCCATAACTTTGGGGATGTTTTTTTATGTTACTTAACTCTCATTAAAAGTCTTGTGCTTGACACAATTTTAGGCATCATAGCTGTTCTCTAGGGGTGAAGGCTGTGCTAAACAGCAAGCAGCAAAACTCTGCTCCCAAATTCTAAAGCAGCATGCAATGCAGTCCTAGATGGAGGACAATGTAAAGCTAAATACTTAAAAAAGAATTTTATTTAATGAAAATTAAAGTATTATACACTCTCAGAAAATACACTCACAAAAAAGGTACAAAAGCTGTCACTGGGGCGGTACCTTTTCAAGCTTTTGTACCTAAAGAGTGCATATTGGTACCATAATGACCATGAAGGTACCAATATGCACCCTTTAGGTACAAAAGTGTACCTTTTGAAAAGGTACCACCCCAGTGACAGCTTTTGTACCTTTTTTTCTGAGAGTGTATAGTTTAACTTTTTTAGTCTTTTTTTTTTAATCATACATGTGCTACACAATACCCTTCAAAAAGCTTTTTAAAGAAATAAATACTAGGATGCATTCAATCGAACAATGGTGATAGTAAAGATTAAGATTATTAATCAGATTTCAACATTGATAATAAACAGAAATCTTTCTTGAGCAGCAAATCAACATATTAGAATGATTTCCGAAGGATCATGTGACACTGAAGACTGGATTAATGGTGCTGAAAATTCAGCTTTGCATCACAGAAATAAATTACATTTTAAAATACATTAAAATAGAAGACAGTACATATTTCATAATATTTCTGTTTTCCTGTATTTTTCATCTAATAAATGTAGCCTTGGTGAGCATAAGAAGTGTATTTCAAAAACATTTCACCAAACGATTTGTGTATTGCATTGTTAGCTTAGTTACATACTAAAATCAAACTCTTTTGAAATCAATTGCAAGCTTTTCTTGTGTGCTGTAAATGAAGAATGATATTTTTTGCTTGACAAAAAGCTCTATGTAGAGTATTTCAGATCAAAGTCAAACACTTATGAGCAAATCCACATGGAATCTGCACCTGCGAATCTCCACAGGAAGACAAAATACGAATGAGACAGCAAGGCATGTAGCACTATATCTCCATTACAGTGTAATCTTATATGTATTCATTTCCCTACAGGCAATAGTGGACACAGGAAAGACAATGACAGCCCTTCTACAGCACGTGGAGACTTTCCAGCCCAAAATGGTTAAAGTTGCAGGGTGAGAAGGGGAACTACATTAAGGCAATAGCTATGTTTCTATCTAAAGTTGTGAATTTAGCATATGCACAAAATTGGAATATTGAAAACATTTGGGAATAAAGTGCCCTTGAGCCCTTTGACTTTTAACAGACCCCCTAAAGTGTGCGCTGAGTTTAGTGGGAGGTAATTGAGAAGGAATGGGGGAAAGTCATGTGAGAGGAGGCAATGCTTCCATCATGCGATGATTGGATATGATCAGTTATGATTGGTTTGTGTGAAAAACCCCGCCTTTTGATTCTGGAATTGGCCTGAATACAGACAAGGATGGCGTTAAAGCAGCACTATGTAAGTTTTTCAACCTTTATAATATTTTTCCCAAATCCTTGAGATGGTACATCGACTTACAATAGGTTGAATGACAGGTCTGCCATAGCCTGACAGTGTCTGTATCGCTTTTACTGGCACACTGTAACTTCGGTGAGCGGGTAGGAACCTGAGCACAAAAAGAACTACAAAATTCATCTGATTTACGGCATCGCTTCCCCCACTTCCTCAAATTCCGACGCAAGAGCCCAACGAGCGTTTTTTTTTTTTTACCTCTGTATGTTGTCATGGCTGAGGCAGCAAGTAAAACCAAGAAGCCAAAGGTTTTGTCGGAGGACAGTAGAAAGAGAAAAGGGGAGAGTGGCAAAATAAAAGGCTGTATGAGGATCAAATGAATATTGGTCCAGAGTTAGCTCGCTGGCGCCACTCATCCATAGGGTACGCCCAAATGAGTGAACAGGTGATTTTTTTTATACTAATAAAATTTAAAAAACATTAATTCGCAATACTACTCCACAAAAACGTAACTTTTTCAAATTGGTTGCTTGATATTATAATATTGACGATATGGCTATAATCTACCACATAAACATTGAATTGAATTAGCATATCCATTATGTAAAACTATAGCCAATAGGCTAACGTTACTATAAAGATGCTGGCTTGTAAATGTGAGCTACGCGAACTTTTGGCGTTTAAAAAAAAAATAAAGCCCATGAAACTATATTCATAAGACATGCTGAAATATATGCCAATGTACCTGGGATGAAGACATCTCACACATAACACTGGAGTCTGCCCAAGATGTGAGAAGTTTCGGGGGTATCGTTTGTCAACAAATCGTTTGTCAAAAACAAATTGTCAACGCGTGTATTCCCTGGTGTAACCATGACAGATTTTACGACATAGTAGAAAACAATACTGTTTCCCAACTGTAGGGGGACCCCGAGAGCAAAAATTCAAAAGTAACATAATGCAGCTTTAATGGAAGACTCATTAAAAAGTAAGTAAATAAATCAGCCACTTAAATATCACCGCTTTATGTCACGCCAAAATCAAACTTGAAATGAGCTGAAAACATGATGGCTGTGTGAGGATTTTAGTGAGCATTCAGCTTTGGGAAATTCACCTTTGGCTAAGCCCGCCCCCTTTAGTTACTGTTGCTACATCCGTCAAACTTCATCTGCGCTCTGCATGGCTTATGCTGTAACAGCTCATCCTGCTGAAATGATATCAAACATTTTCAAGACATACAGGTGAAACGCAAGAAACAACAAGGCATCCAAAATAGAGGCAAAAGCATAACGTTCCCGGTCACAGTCAAAAAATTAACCACGGCACTTCCTACTAATCGAGACGAAGGCTGGGACTAACAATATCAAGGAGCAAAACTGTTCATGCAAAGCTGGGTAGGTCTCTATTCACTTCTATAATCGTTATAACAAAGCAAACGGACTACACAAGTATAACTTTGTATTTATTAGCAGCATGTGCTAACGTATCAACAACCGGTATGAGAACCGAAATCATAAACTAAAACATTAGAAAATGGTCTAACTAGTATAACTTCACACTCACAGTAAGGTTAGAAGTAAAAAAAAAGATGTGCTTGTTGATCTTTGCGGGGTTTAGCTGACTGAGGACGTCCACACAGCTTAATCCAAAGACGACACTTGTTAGGATTTTACTTCGGTTTTGGGAAGGGAAAAAACGGACACCCCCCTCCAACCTCTCTGGGAAACGCGTATCTGTATTACAAATGCCCGAGGCACAACGTTTAACCATATTTTGGATAAAACTACAACGGTAATAGCCTGCCGAGACCAAAAATATGAGACGCCTGTGTTGAAAGTCAATGGAGCGCTGTGAAAACGTGTCGGACCTCTGTGGGAGTTCGCTGTGATTGGTCAATCTACATTCTAGGGCGTGGCTTAGCCAAAGGTGAATTAAAGGTACATCTTTGTGTCTGTATCTGTGACCAGTGTGTACACGTGTGTAAAAATACATAAATGTGCCTCATTTTAAAACACCATGATGGAAACTTAGAGGATGCGTGGCCTGAGATCAAATCAAGCTGAAGAAGCAGACCTGACATTTTAATAGTTTTTATCTAATGGAGTTTAAGGGTGTTAATGTGTTCCTGTGTCTCTTCCCTCAGGTTGCTGGTTAAGAGGGTTCCTCACGGGGCGGCAGAGCTCCCTGACTGTGAGTGCTCAAGGATGCTCAAACATACTTCTGCCCTGCGGAAATGGGCCTTAATTAATCACAATATGATTATCTGAACACGGCTGTAATTCGTGAACACTGATTACTTGTTTTTCTCTGCAGATGTTGGATTTGTCATTCCCAATCTATTTGTGGTGGGTTACGCTCTGGACTACAATGAGTACTTCAGGGACCTCAATGTAAGATTACGACCATTTTTGTTAAATTCCATGACCTTTTGAAGATAAATCGAACTGACTTTGACTTTGAAACCAAAGTACTAAAATGTATGAATATTAGGCGCCTTATGGTGGTGCAAACTATTTTTTTTATACAATCAACTTATCTTTAGAGCAACAGGAAAATTCTGTCATTAATTTCATGTCATCTCCTACGGTTCCAATCCTGTAAGACTTTCATCCATCTTTGAATGAAAGGATATAAAGTGAACAAGTATCTTGACTAAACCGCTCAATTCATAAAGATTACTTTTATGATCTCTTTATGAAGTTTTTGAAGCATCAAAGTGGTAGTTGTTTTGGTGTGTCTATACGCAGCAAATTTGAGCTTCCACAAGAACCAATGAGGTTCATTCTCGTGTTACAGAGCACGTTTGAGCTTCCACAAGAACCAATGAGGATCATTCTCGTGTTACGGAGCACGTTTGAGCTTCCACAAGAACCAATGAGGATCATTCTCGTGTTACGCAGGAAATTTGAGCTTCCACAAGAACCAATGAGGTTCATTCTCGTGTTACAGAGCACATTTGAGCTTCCACAAGAACCAATGAGGATCATTCTCGTGTTACGGAGCACGTTTGAGCTTCCACAAGAACCAATGAGGATCATTCTCGTGTTACGGAGCCCGTTTGAGCTTCCACAAGAACCAATAAGGATCATTCTCGTGTTACGCAGCAAATTTGAGCTTCCACAAGAACCAATGAGGATCATTCTCGTGTTACGCAGCAAATTTGAGCTTCCACAAGAACCAATGAGGTTCATTCTCGTGTTACAGAGCACGTTTGAGCTTCCACAAGAACCAATAAGGATCATTCTCGTGTTACGCAGCAAATTTGAGCTTCCACAAGAACCAATGAGGTTCATTCTCGTGTTACGCAGCAAATTTGAGCTTCCACAAGAACCAATGAGGTTCATTCTCGTGTTACGGAGCACGTTTGAGCTTCCACAAGAACCAATGAGGATCATTCTCGTGTTACGGAGCCCGTTTGAGCTTCCACAAGAACCAATAAGGATCATTCTCGTGTTACGCAGCAAATTTGAGCTTCCACAAGAACCAATGAGGATCATTCTCGTGTTACGGAGCCCGTTTGAGCTTCCACAAGAACCAATAAGGATCATTCTCGTGTTACGCAGCAAATTTGAGCTTCCACAAGAACCAATGAGGATCATTCTCGTGTTACGCAGCAAATTTGAGCTTCCAAAAGAACCAATAAGGATCATTCTCGTGTTACGCAGCAAATTTGAGCTTCCACAAGAACCAATGAGGATCATTCTCGTGTTACGCAGCAAATTTGAGCTTCCAAAAGAACCAATAAGGATCATTCTCGTGTTACGCAGCAAATTTGAGCTTCCACAAGAACCAATGAGGATCATTCTCGTGTTACGCAGCAAATTTGAGCTTCCACAAGAACCAATGAGGTTCATTCTTGTGTTACGGAACCCGTTTGAGCTTCCACAAGAACCAATGAGGTTCATTCTCGTGTTACAGAGCACGTTTGAGCTTCCACAAGAACCAATGAGGATCATTCTCGTGTTACGGAGCACGTTTGAGCTTCCACAAGAACCAATGAGGATCGTTCTCGTGTTACGGAGCCCGTTTGAGCTTCCACAAGAACCAATAAGGATCATTCTCGTGTTACGCAGCAAATTTGAGCTTCCACAAGAACCAATGAGGTTCATTCTCGTGTTACAGAGCACGTTTGAGCTTCCACAAGAACCAATGAGGTTCATTCTCGTGTTACGGAGCACGTTTGAGCTTCCACAAGAACCAATGAGGATCATTCTCGTGTTACGGAGCCCGTTTGAGCTTCCACAAGAACCAATAAGGAGCATTCTCGTGTTACGCAGCAAATTTGAGCTTCCACAAGAACCAATGAGGTTCATTCTCATGTTACAGAGCACATTTGAGCTTCCACAAGAACCAATGAGGATCATTCTCGTGTTACGGAGCACGTTTGAGCTTCCACAAGAACCAATGAGGATCATTCTCGTGTTACGGAGCCCGTTTGAGCTTCCACAAGAACCAATAAGGATCATTCTCGTGTTACGCAGCAAATTTGAGCTTCCACAAGAACCAATGAGGTTCATTCTCGTGTTACGCAGCAAATTTGAGCTTCCAAAAGAACCAATAAGGATCATTCTCGTGTTACGCAGCAAATTTGAGCTTCCACAAGAACCAATGAGGATCATTCTCGTGTTACGCAGCAAATTTGAGCTTCCACAAGAACCAATGAGGTTCATTCTTGTGTTACGGAACCCGTTTGAGCTTCCACAAGAACCAATGAGGTTCATTCTCGTGTTACAGAGCACGTTTGAGCTTCCACAAGAACCAATGAGGTTCATTCTCGTGTTACGGAGCACGTTTGAGCTTCCACAAGAACCAATGAGGATCATTCTCGTGTTACGGAGCCCGTTTGAGCTTCCACAAGAACCAATAAGGAGCATTCTCGTGTTACGCAGCAAATTTGAGCTTCCACAAGAACCAATGAGGTTCATTCTCATGTTACAGAGCACATTTGAGCTTCCACAAGAACCAATGAGGATCATTCTCGTGTTACGGAGCACGTTTGAGCTTCCACAAGAACCAATGAGGATCATTCTCGTGTTACGGAGCCCGTTTGAGCTTCCACAAGAACCAATAAGGATCATTCTCGTGTTACGCAGCAAATTTGAGCTTCCACAAGAACCAATGAGGATCATTCTCGTGTTACGGAGCCCGTTTGAGCTTCCACAAGAACCAATAAGGATCATTCTCGTGTTACGCAGCAAATTTGAGCTTCCACAAGAACCAATGAGGATCATTCTCGTGTTACGCAGCAAATTTGAGCTTCCACAAGAACCAATGAGGTTCATTCTCGTGTTACGGAGCACGTTTGAGCTTCGACAAGAACCAATAAGGATCATTCTCGTGTTACGCAGCAAATTTGAGCTTCCACAAGAACCAATGAGGTTCATTCTCGTGTTACGGAGCATGTTTGAGCTTCCACAAGAACCAATAAGGATCATTCTCGTGTTACGCAGCAAATTTGAGCTTCCACAAGAACCAATGAGGTTCATTCTCGTGTTACGGAGCACGTTTGAGCTTCCACAAGAACCAATGAGGATCATTCTCGTGTTACGGAGCCCGTTTGAGCTTCCACAAGAACCAATAAGGATCATTCTCGTGTTACGCAGCAAATTTGAGCTTCCACAAGAACCAATGAGGATCATTCTCGTGTTACGGAGCCCGTTTGAGCTTCCACAAGAACCAATAAGGATCATTCTCGTGTTACGCAGCAAATTTGAGCTTCCACAAGAACCAATGAGGATCATTCTCGTGTTACGCAGCAAATTTGAGCTTCCACAAGAACCAATAAGGATCATTCTCGTGTTACGCAGCAAATTTGAGCTTCCACAAGAACCAATGAGGATCATTCTCGTGTTACGGAGCCCGTTTGAGCTTCCACAAGAACCAATAAGAATCATTCTCGTGTTACGCTGCAAATTTGAGCTTCCACAAGAACCAATGAGGATCATTCTCGTGTTACGCAGCAAATTTGAGCTTCCACAAGAACCAATGAGGTTCATTCTCGTGTTACGGAACCCGTTTGAGCTTCCACAAGAACCAATAAGGATCATTCTCGTGTTACGCAGCAAATTTGAGCTTCCACAAGAACCAATGAGGTTCATTCTCGTGTTACGGAGCACGTTTGAGCTTCCACAAGAACCAATAAGGATCATTCTCGTGTTACGCAGCAAATTTGAGCTTCCACAAGAACCAATGAGGTTCATTCTCGTGTTACGGAGCACGTTTGAGATTCCACAAGAATCAATGAGGATCATTCTCGTGTTACGGAGCCCGTTTGAGCTTCCACAAGAACCAATAAGGATCATTCTCGTGTTACGCAGCAAATTTGAGCTTCCACAAGAACCAATGAGGTTCATTCTTGTGTTACAGAGCACATTTGAGCTTCCACAAGAACCAATGAGGTTCATTCTCGTGTTACGGAGCCCGTTTGAGCTTCCACAAGAACCAATAAGGATCATTCTCGTGTTACGCAGCAAATTTGAGCTTCCACAAGAACCAATGAGGATCATTCTCGTGTTACGCAACAAATTTGAGCTTCCACAAGAACCAATGAGGTTCATTCTTGTGTTACAGAGCCCGTTTGAGCTTCCACAAGAACCAATAAGGATCATTCTCGTGTTACGCAGCAAATTTGAGCTTCCACAAGAACCAATGAGGTTCATTCTCGTGTTACGGAGCACGTTTGAGCTTCCACAGGAACCAATGAGGATCATTCTTGTGTTACGGGGTATGTTTGAGCTTCCACAAGAACCAATGAGGTTCATTCTCAAGTTATGGAGCATGTTTGAGCTTCCACAAGAACCAATAAGGATGATTCTCATGTTACGCAGCAACTTTGAGCTTCCACAAGAACCAATGTGGTTAATTTTCGTGTTACGGAGCAAATTTGAGCTTCTACAAGAACCAATGAGGTTCATTCTCAAGTTATGGAGCATGTTTGAGCTTCCACAAGAACCAATAAGGATGATTCTCATGTTACGCAGCAACTTTGAGCTTCCACAAGAACCAATGTGGTTAATTTTCGTGTTACGGAGCAAATTTGAGCTCCCACAAGAACCAATGAGGTTCATTCTCATGTTACGCAGCAACTTTGAGCTTCCACAAGAACCAATGAGGTTCATTCTCGTGTTACGGGGCATGTTTGAGCTTCCACAAGAACCAATGAGGATCATTCTCGTGTTACCGAGCCCGTTTGAGCTTCCACAAGAACCAATAAGGATCATTCTCGTGTTACGCAGCAAATTTGAGCTTCCACAAGAACCAATGAGGTTCATTCTCGTGTTACAGAGCACGTTTGAGCTTCCACAAGAACCAATGAGGTTCATTCTCGTGTTACGGAGCACGTTTGAGCTTCCACAAGAACCAATGAGGATCATTCTCGTGTTACGGAGCCCGTTTGAGCTTCCACAAGAACCAATAAGGATCATTCTCGTGTTACGCAGCAAATTTGAGCTTCCACAAGAACCAATGAGGTTCATTCTCGTGTTACAGAGCACATTTGAGCTTCCACAAGAACCAATGAGGATCATTCTCGTGTTACGGAGCACGTTTGAGCTTCCACAAGAACCAATAAGGATCATTCTCGTGTTACGCAGCAAATTTGAGCTTCCACAAGAACCAATGAGGTTCATTCTCGTGTTACAGAGCACGTTTGAGCTTCCACAAGAACCAATAAGGATCATTCTCGTGTTACGGAGCACGTTTAAGCTTCCACAAGAACCAATGAGGATCATTCTCGTGTTACGGAGCCCGTTTGAGCTTCCACAAGAACCAATAAGGATCATTCTCGTGTTACGCAGCAAATTTGAGCTTCCACAAGAACCAATGAGGATCATTCTCGTGTTACGCAGCAAATTTGAGCTTCCACAAGAACCAATGAGGTTCATTCTCGTGTTACGGAGCACGTTTGAGCTTCGACAAGAACCAATAAGGATCATTCTCGTGTTACGCAGCAAATTTGAGCTTCCACAAGAACCAATGAGGTTCATTCTCGTGTTACGGAGCATGTTTGAGCTTCCACAAGAACCAATAAGGATCATTCTCGTGTTACGCAGCAAATTTGAGCTTCCACAAGAACCAATGAGGTTCATTCTCGTGTTACGGAGCACGTTTGAGCTTCCACAAGAACCAATGAGGATCATTCTCGTGTTACGGAGCCCGTTTGAGCTTCCACAAGAACCAATAAGGATCATTCTCGTGTTACGCAGCAAATTTGAGCTTCCACAAGAACCAATGAGGATCATTCTCGTGTTACGGAGCCCGTTTGAGCTTCCACAAGAACCAATAAGGATCATTCTCGTGTTACAGAGCACGTTTGAGCTTCCACAAGAACCAATGAGGTTCATTCTCGTGTTACGCAGCAAATTTGAGCTTCCACAAGAACCAATGAGGTTCATTCTCGTGTTACGGAGCAAATTTGAGCTTCCACAAGAACCAATAAGGATCATTCTCGTGTTACGCAGCACGTTTGAGCTTCCACAAGAACCAATAAGGATCATTCTCGTGTTACGCAGCAAATTTGAGCTTCCACAAGAACCAATGAGGTTCATTCTCGTGTTACGGAGCACGTTTGAGCTTCCACAAGAACCAATAAGGATCATTCTCGTGTTACGCAGCAAATTTGAGCTTCCACAAGAACCAATGAGATTCATTCTTGTGTTACAGAGCACATTTGAGCTTCCACAAGAACCAATGAGGTTCATTCTCGTGTTACGGAGCCCGTTTGAGCTTCCACAAGAACCAATAAGGATCATTCTCGTGTTACGCAGCAAATTTGAGCTTCCACAAGAACCAATGAGGTTCATTCTTGTGTTACAGAGCCCGTTTGAGCTTCCACAAGAACCAATAAGGATCATTCTCGTGTTACGCAGCAAATTTGAGCTTCCACAAGAACCAATGAGGTTCATTCTCGTGTTACGGAGCACGTTTGAGCTTCCACAAGAACCAATGAGGATCATTCTCGTGTTACGGAGCCCGTTTGAGCTTCCACAAGAACCAATAAGGATCATTCTCGTGTTACGCAGCAAATTTGAGCTTCCACAAGAACCAATGAGGTTCATTCTTGTGTTACAGAGCACATTTGAGCTTCCACAAGAACCAATGAGGTTTATTCTCGTGTTACGGAGCCCGTTTGAGCTTCCACAAGAACCAATAAGGATCATTCTCGTGTTACGCAGCAAATTTGAGCTTCCACAAGAACCAGTGAGGTTCATTCTTGTGTTACAGAGCCCGTTTGAGCTTCCACAAGAACCAATAAGGATCATTCTCGTGTTACGCAGCAAATTTGAGCTTCCACAAGAACCAATGAGGTTCATTCTCGTGTTACGCAGCAAATTTGAGCTTCCACAAGAACCAAAGAGGATCATTCTCTTGTTACAGAGCACGTTTGAGCTTCCACAGGAACCAATGAGGATCATTCTTGTGTTACGGGGTATGTTTGAGCTTCCACAAGAACCAATGAGGTTCATTCTCATGTTACGGAGCAAATTTGAGCTTCTACAAGAACCAATGAGGTTCATTCTCAAGTTATGGAGCATGTTTGAGCTTCCACAAGAACCAATAAGGATGATTCTCATGTTACGCAGCAACTTTGAGCTTCCACAAGAACCAATGTGGTTAATTTTCGTGTTACGGAGCAAATTTGAGCTCCCACAAGAACCAATGAGGTTCATTCTCATGTTACGCAGCAACTTTGAGCTTCCACAAGAACCAATGAGGTTCATTCTCGTGTTACGGGGCATGTTTGAGCTTCCACAAGAACCAATGAGGATCATTCTCGTGTTACGGAGCATGTTTGAGCTTCCACAAGAACCAATGAGGATCATTCTCTTGTTACAGGGCATGTTTGAGCTTCCACAAGAACCAGTGAGGATCATTCTCGTGTTACGCAGCACATTTGAGCTTCCACAAGAGGCTTGTTCTCGCGTGTCAAGCAGGTTCGATTGAGCTTCTGTTCATGTTTGCTGATCATAAGTGAACAAAAGCAATTAAATCTGTTCTAAATTAAAATCGATCATAAAATGGAAAAATGTGTTCTGCTTGAACAGCCTCTTGATGTTGTAAAAGGGATGTGGTTCACCCAAAAATAAAAATTCTTTCATTCATTTGAGTAAATAAAAGCCAAAAATAAATCTATTCATCATATAAAGTGAACAAGTCTCTTCAGAAAATGTTGCCTAAACCGCTCAATTCATATAGATTACTTTTATGATCTCTTTATGAACGTTTTGAAGCATCAAAGTGGTAGTTGTGTTGGTCTCTATAGAGGGATTGAAAGTTCTCAGATTTAATAAAAAATATCATCATTTGTGTTCTGAAAATGAACAAAAGTCTTACTGGTTTGGAACGACATGAGGGTGAGTAATTAATGACAGGATTTTCGGTTCTGAGTGAGCTAACTCTTTAAAGCTGCATAAAAAGGCCTCCCCAGCTTAAAGCTCATCATGCAGCATTACATAAGAGATGAATCTCTGAACCTGCAGCATGAATGTCATCACTGAGTGTTGAACAGGACTTGGTGAACATCCAAATGAAATCTGGCATGCAGCACAGCATTCATCTTTCCTAGAAAACTCTAATCAGCCTCACGCATCATGTGTTCAAGCCCCTTCTGAAGCTATAAATGTGATGGAAAACATCTATCTGTCACACTGCAGAAAGAAGTTTACACATTATTACTATTTTCTGTTTTTTTTGTGTTTTTTTTGACTCACGTAAGCAATGTCTTCCCCTTCACAGCACATCTGCGTCATCAGTGAGACAGGGAAACAGAAATATAAAGTGTGACAAAACTCCCTTCAAGAGGAATGGACATTTATATTACCATAACGGATGAAAAACTCATTGTGACACAAGATTACTGTGTTCTCAAATCAGAGATCTGATATCTGTCACTGACATGCTGAATTATGTTTGAAATATTATATAATGTGTTTTGCATTAATTGAGTAAAGTCACATCACAATACTAACGTGATATGATGTGTAAAACAGACTTACTCTGTTCCATTTTGTATGCTGTATCAGTTTAAGAGCCCAGCTGCCCATTTTGTTCTCTTTAGAAGACATTTGTTTGTGAGACCATCTATGCCACTGAGGACATTCTATGTTTTCGGGTTGTAGGGAGGCAGGAGCTTTATCCAATCACAAAATTGGACAGTAGGTTATAGCTATATAAAATGAATAGCAATTTAAATTTTGCTTTGTGAAAATTCAAATGTTACAGATGATACTACTGAAATAAAATGCCTTGAAAATGCATTGATTGTCTTGACTTTTTGTCTTGCCTCTAGAAGTGTTACGGAAGCAGACGGACAACAAGGTAAGTTGTAGAGATTAATTCTTTTATTAAACAGCAGAGATCAGAAATGGATAATACTTGAAGGCAGTCCGTGAATGATAAATGGATGGTTCCTTAGAAGAAACGGCAGTGAGGGATTTCCAGAAGAGATGCACTCCGTTGGTAGAAATAGTTTGGCGTGCACCACTTGACTGGAATGAATGGCTTACGGCTCAAACACCACAGATGAGACGATCAGGACAGACTTGAATTGGTTCAGAGATCACTTGACTTGACTGTATGGCTTACGGCTCAAACACCACAGATGAGATGATCAGGACAGACTTGAATCGGCTCCGAAATCTGGTAAGGAAACAGGATAAGTTGATCAGTGAAACTCGTGAAAGAAGCACTATGAGTCCGCTTCGTATGAACGAGCGTCTGTAGAAGTTGGCGAATCCAAGACATCTCTGGAGTTCCTTAATTGTTGTGGGTTCTGCCCAGGTAGTTACGGCAGTAACCTTTTTCTCATCCATACGAACCCCCTGACGGTCAATGAGGTAATCCAAGAACTGTACAGAAGGAAGATGAAAGGAACACTTCTCTGGCTTCAGGAAAAGGTGATGAGCTCTGAGAGTGTGGAGGACCTCTGCAACATGGTGACGATGTTCGGCCTCACTCCGGGAATAGATGAGAATGTCATCAATATAGACAACCACGAACCGATCCAGAAACTCCCGGAGGACCTCATGTATGAAGTTCTGGAACACGGAAGGAGCGTTGACCAGACCATAGGGCATCACAAGATATTCATAGTGACCTGTAGGTGTCACGAACACGGTCTTCCATTCATCCCCTTCTCGTATTCTCACCAGGTTGTAAGCACTGCAGAGGTCCAACTTTGTAAAGATGGTAGCAGAGCGAAGTTGTTCGAGGGCAGCAGGAACAAGAGGAAGGGGATATTTGAACTTGACAGTACCCTGGTTTAGTGTCCGATAATCAATGCATGGCCGCAGCCCTCCATCCTTCTTGGCTAAGGAAAAGGAGCTGGATGCTGCGGGAGATGTAGAATGCCGAATATACCCTTGACTGAGAGCTTCCTGTATATACTCCTCCATGGCCTTGGTCTCTGGCAGTGACAACAGGTAGATCTTACCTCTGGGCAAAGGAGTATTTGGAATCAGGTCAATGGCGCAGTCCCATGGCCGATGAGGTGGTAGCTGGGAAGCTCTCTTGGGGCAGAAGACGTCTTGGAAAGAAGAGTAGATATCAGAGATATTTATGGATTGTTTATTGAGTGGACTTGAGTGGAAGCACTATGACCCCGTTTACACCTGGTATTAAAATGCGATCTGTATCCAGATAAGTTATCCGGATAATAAAAAAACGCATGTTAATGCAAGGTGTAAACGCGTTGTGATCGGATCGTGATCGGATCTGCCTGACCACATCTGGAGGTAGTCTGGCTCTCATTGTGTCCGGATCTTTACTAGGTGTAAACGCAATCTGGTTGTTGAAACCACATATGTATATTTTACTCCCAAAAATGCTAAAAAATAAACGAGTGAGAGCGTGTTATATAGGCTATATGTCATGTTATAGCCTAGTCAGATGCGACACGCATCACCGCAGATGAGCAGCTGAGCGTCTATTCAACGTGCAAACATCGCAAATAAAAGTGAAAGTAAGTCACAGACGCAGTTAACACATCTTCAAGTAAAGAAACGAAATTATCTTACCAGGCCTGTTGCCACTCTCTCTTATTGATGTCTCTGATTTGGAAATTAGCTGATGATCAATAAAATGCCGCTCAGATCTGTTGCTTTTGGTGGCGTGCAATCCAATAAATCTGCATATAACGCAGGAGGTGAAGATCGGATTTATATCCGTTTTGCAAAAACACATTTATGTGGCCAGGTGTAAATGGAATCAGTACTTTTTATCCGGATAACTTATCTGGATACAGATCGCATTTTAATACCAGGTGTAAACGGGGTCTATGAGTCCCCTTCGTATGAACGAGCCCGGACAATGAGAGGTGCGTGATGTGTGCTTATGTAGCAGAGTGATGATGAGGTGCAGGTGTCTGTAGTTAATACTCTGGTGATTGTGATCGCTGGGTGATAGTGGTGGCCAATCCGTGACAAGAAGAGTCCTGATGTTTACTATATAGGACATATTTCTTGTGTGTGAGACATTACAGAGATATGTGCTGTGTCTGAAATCGCATATACGGTCAGAGTTAGTACTACATCTGAATTTTAATTTACTTTGCAACCATTGAAAAAGTACATTCTATGTAGTATGAATATGGGTAGTATGAATGAATTGTGGACGACATGTTACTCTCATGTGACATGTTACTCTCATCTGACATGTTACTCTCATGTGACCTACCAGAGTCAGTTGCGTCGCTTCACGTCCATTCATCGAATGGACTCTTTAGAATCTCGGTGGAAGTAGTAGGTCGTCCGAGTACTTTACCTACTGTTTTTATATATTCGGACATGATACACTTTTGGCATACTGTTTTTCGCACACTATATAGCAGGGAAGTATTCGATTTCAGACAAAGCGAAGAATGTTGCTAGCATGTTTTGGCACATTGCTAGCATGTTTATAACATGATTTAACACTTTGTCAGCATTTTTTAGAACGTTACTAACATGTTTCTTACATGAATTAGCACAATGCTATGGTGAATGTTGCTAGCATGTTTTGGCACATTGCTAGCATGTTTATAACATGATTTAACACTTTGTCAACATTTTTTAGAACGTTACTAACATGTTTCTAACATGAATTAGCAC
The DNA here is from genome assembly GCF_016745375.1 of Pimephales promelas. The sequence goes on from NW_024121133.1 coordinate 11,016,642, forward strand.
GATGCTATGTTTGAATGTTGCTAGCATGTTTATAACATGTTTTAACACTTTTGTCAGCATTTTTAGAACGTTACTAACATGTTTCTAACATGAATTAGCACAATGCTATGTTTGAATGCTGCTAGCATGTTTTTCCACATTGCTAGCATGTTTACAACATGATTTAACACTTTGTCAGCATTTTTTAGAATGTTACTAACATGTTTCTAACACGAATAAGCCCATGTTTGAATGCTGCTAGCATGTTTTGCCACATTGCTAGCATGTTTATAACATGATTTAACACTTTGTCAGCATTTTTAGAACGTTACTAACATGTTTCTAACATGGATTAGCACAATGCTATGTTTGAATGCTGCTAGCATGTTTTTCCACATTGCTAGCATGTTTACAACATGATTTAACACTTTGTCAGCATTTTTTAGAATGTTACTAACATGTTTCTAACACGAATAAGCCCATGTTTGAATGCTGCTAGCATGTTTTGCCACATTGCTAGCATGTTTATAACATGATTTAACACTTTGTCAGCATTTTTAGAACGTTACTAACATGTTTCTAACATGGATTAGCACAATGCTATGTTTGAATGCTGCTAGCATGTTTTTCCACATTGCTAGCATGTTTACAACATGATTTAACACTTTGTCAGCATTTTTTAGAATGTTACTAACATGTTTCTAACACGAATTAGCCCAATGCTATGTTTGAATGCTGTTAGCATGTTTTGCCACATTGCTAGCATGTTTACAACATGATTTAACACTTTGTCAGCATTTTTAAAACGTTACTAACATGTTTCTAACATAAATTAGCCTAATGCTATGTTTGAATGTTGCTAACATGTTTTGCCACATTGCTAGCATGTTTATAACATGATTTAACACTTTGTCAGCATTTTTTAGAACGTTACTAACATGTTTCTAACATGAATTAGCACAATGCTATGTTTTCTACAGAAGACATGGATGGATGGATGGGTGGATGGGTGGATGGATAGAAAAGAAAAGAAAAGAGGAAAGAACGTTTTTATTGGCTTCCAGAAGGGAAAATTAACATGTATTTGAACACTATGAAGAGGCAAAATGAAGAACATCTGAACAGCCCTGAATCAAAATGATTTATTACAAATTTATATTGAATGTTGGATCATGTTAGTTTTCCCAGCGTCTGGCCTGGGGTTTGACCTCTTTGCAGTCTATGTCAGTCTACAACCAGATAAAACCAACATGAGGGTTTGATTTTCTTTACAACCTGCTGTGGTTATCTCACATCTCAGACAAGCAATGAATGCACTGAAAATTTACTGCTAATACAGAACTCAAAGCTGATGTTCTCTGAGAATCCCCAAAAAAGAAAAAAAATCTGCTCATCTGTTTTGGATCTGCCGTATTACAGGCAATCTGCTTGAAAAGTCTGGCTCATTAATTCATGTAATATGTAGCAAAAAAAAAAAAAAAAAAGACTGGTTACACATTACACTAAATCTGAAACTATTTGCACTAGTATCCACTATAAAAAAAGTAACTTTTGTGTGATTTCTGAGTCTGGTTATGATATTGTCCTACATGGTTGGTTTAAAGTGTCGATTGAGAGCTGTTTGTGCCTCACACCAAGCTTTCCATGACTCAGTCTGGGCGCCAGCCGGGTACAAATGCCAACAGCCGCCATCTGCCATCAGTTACTGCACCTCATGACTGGAGAATGCAACGCTGTACTGGAGACACAAAACACTTTATTTCATTAAATCAGTCAGTGGTTCATAACAAAGCATGAAGATAGTGCATTGTTATTTGTCTTACAAAAGTTTGTGATACTTATTTGTGATTGAAGATCCCATTAAATGGTCTGATGAAAGCAATGTATGTTGTTTACTTCCAAATGTAAGTTCACGTCAATGAAAGACACTATTAAATACAACTAGAGTCGGTATTTGCACAACAGACTAACAAAAGTCAACTCAGCAGAGAGTGCACAATAATCATGGGTCAGGCTGAAGGGAAAGGAGTGACCGGCCAATAGGCACAGACAGACAGATGGATGGATGGATGGGTGAATGGATGGGACGGACGGACAGACAGATAGATAGATTCTATTTTTTCTGAAAATAGCATTGATTTACATTTTTGAGGCTTAGTCACGCTTGGATTGGGATTAAACACGATTCCTGATGACATCTGAAAGTCAATAGAACATGGAAGCACATGCGAAATGGAAAAGTGCTAGATGGGTACACACACAGAGAAACAGTACACTGGGATAGGATTGTAGTTAAAAAAAAAAGGATTTAATGTGCATGTTAGTGCAGATAAAAAAAAGATTTGACTAAGTCAAATCTTAAGCACACAATGTATACTGTATCATGTTGCTATTCTATACAATACATCCATACAGGCCTCAGTATAGGTGTTATGGGCTAAATGCCCCCTTGTAAGAGAAGAACGAACAGAGCTCTCTTAGTTCCAGATAGAGTATCTGATATATAGCTACAGATTACAGGAGGGAAAACCACCTCTTGTCCCCCTGAATAAAGAGGCATTTTGGTTCTATGTGACAGAATTGACAAAGTAACTCTTTGTTGGCTTGACTGTGACTCACTCGCTCTTATCAAGCATCAGCATTTAGGAACGGTTAACTTACCTAGCCGATAAACGCTCCACACCTCTGTGGGAACCTGGCAGCCTCTCTCCCATCAGTCTAAAACAAGATCCACTGAATGACAGAAAAAGACGGGTGAGTTTCTCATGCTGGGTCTCTGAGGTACAACATCAAGAGGAACATGGTAAAAAATACACAATAATGAAAAACTGCACCTTCACATGATGTATGGCATGGGACAGAGTACTGTTGCATTTCTCAATAGGTGCTTTGGTTTGGATTTGTGATGGTTGACCAAAATGACTTGTAAATATAATGTGATGTTGATAATGGAAAATATATATAACGATTACAATAAAAATTGTTCTATATATAAAATAATAGCAGGGTCCACACACCAGCTATAACAATACCGATTTTTTTCCAGCTGATGAATGATAAAAACATTGACAGCCAATCAGAATCCATCCTGTTTTAAATAGCTTGAGCATATGAAGCAGCAGACGACAAAACTGCAGCGCACACATTGGGGCCATTTCCACGACACCGTTTTCAACTAAAAATGCATTTGCCCATTCGTTTGCAAGATAACGGCGTTTTGGGGGCCTAAAAACGCAAACATTTGAAACCGTGTTACAAAGTGGAAAATGTCTCTGTGGAAAATGTCTCTGTGTAAACTGCAAAAACAATAATTTGTGAAAGCTGTGACATGTGTGATTATTAGGAACACCTGTTCAGTTTCTCATTAATGCAATTATCTAAATCAACCAATCACATGGCAGTTGCTTCAATGCATTTAGGGGTGTGGTCCTGGTCAAGACAATCTCCTGAACTCCAAACTGAATGTTAGAATGGGAAAGAAAGGTGATTTAAGCAGTTTTGAGCATGGCATAGTGTAGTTGTTGGTGCCAGACGGGCCGGTCTGAGTATTTCACAATCTGCTCAGTTACAGGGGTTTTCATGCACAACCATTTCTACGGTTTACAAAGAATGGTGTGAAAAGGGAAAAACATCCAGTATGCGGCAGTCCTGTGGGAGAAAATGCCTTGTTGATGCTAGAGGTCAGAGGAGAATGGGCCGACTGATTCAAACTGATAGAAGAGCAACGTTGACTGAATTAACCCCTGGTTACAACCAAGGTATGCAGCAAAACATTTGTGAAGCCACACAATGCACAACCTTGAGGCAACAGCAGAAGACCCCACTGGGTATCACTCATCTCCACTACAAATAGGAAAAAGAGGCTACAATTTGCAAGAGCTCACCAAAATTGGACAGTTGAAGACTGGAAAAATGTTGCCTGGTCTGATAAGTCTCGATTTCTGTTGAGACATTCAGATGGTGGAGTCAGAATTTGGCGTAAACAGAATGAGAACATGGATCCATCATGCCTTGTTACCACTGTGCAGGCTGGTGGTGGTGGTGTAATGGTGTGGGGGATGTTTTCTTGGCACACTTTAGGCCCTTTAGTGCCAATTGGGCATCGTTTAAATGCCACGGCCTACCTGAGCATTGTTTCAGACCATGTCCATCCCTTTATGGCCACCATGTACTTATCCTCTGATGGCTACTTCCAGCAGGATAATGCACCATGTCACAAAGCTCAAATCATTTCAAATTGGTTTCTTGAACATGACAATGAGTTCACTGTACTAAAATGGCCCCCACAGTCACCAGATCTCAACCCAATAGAGCATCTTTGGGATGTGGTGGAACAGGAGCTTCATGCCCTGGATGTGCATCCCACAAATATCCATCAACAGCAAGATGCTGCTATCAATATGGGCGAAAAATTGAACAGTGCTTCATCAACTAGGATATCTAACCAAATGCTAGTAAACCTTACATTGTTTTGGTCAATGGTGCAGCAGGCCTCGGAACAATAGGAGAAAAGCTGCTCTTTGAGATTCAGCAGCCTTTTATTTCAGAATGGGTCACAAGAGTTGTCCTATTGTTCCTGATGCATTGTGGTGGAAAGAAGCAAACAAAACACTGCCCTCCATTGCCTTTGTCCTAAAGCTCCACACTGCATCCATACTCTGTGTCACGATAATGGAGTTTGAGAAAGGAAATGGTCTTTAAACCAAGAAAGATGCTGTTGGAATGTTAGAAATGTTGTCAGGCTATAATAGTACTGTAAGCTGACATTTTTTTTTCTTTTTCAATTTACAGATATTCTACATGGCCAGGTGGTTATCCCAAATGTGTACAATTTATTTAGGAATGGAGTGAGTAAATATTTTTATTTATAGCACAAAAAAATGCATATAAATCAATCCCTGGTAAATATAACTATTACAATGTCATGTTTTCAGGCATAGAAAACATTCTTGCCAGTGAAACGGCCTTCGTTGCTTTGAAGAACTGGATTTGTTTAATCATGATTATATAAAATGCTGAGAACTGGTGTTTGGACTTAACTCTTGGAAGAGAATCTGATCCTTTTTTAAGTAAATCCAACAGAAAAAAAAGATAATGTGACTTTCTGGAAATGTCAATTGACTCCAAAAACAGTTTTCAAGAGAATAACTTGTTTACAGCATGATATTGATAATATCTCTCAAATATTTACTGCTGGCAGTAGGACATAACACAATTGCAAATCAGGCTTTAAAAACAGGTTTCTGAGCCACTAGTGAATTAAACAAGCACTCAAAATCCGCATTAATAGTGACTGTAAGCAATTGAGCAGAGAAAAATACATACGCATGTGCCTCTTATGTAAGAACAAATCCGGTTGGTTGAAGTCGACAAGCATATTTGAATATCGCATGCTATTGGGCAACAGGCCGGCGAGCAGTCAGAGGGGGCGGGGCGTTGGAGTATCTGAACGCCAGTCAAAGTAGCAAATGTATTTGGCTTTGGGAAGTCCGAGTCTTTAAGCGAATCGGTTCGTTCAAACGATTCGTGTCAATGGGCATACTCAAAGGAACAGATTCACCAAATCATTTGAATCAAAACTTAGAAGTATTGCTAGAAGAGGTCTCCGTGAGATATTTTACGGTTTCTTTTTGAACTAAAAAATAATAATAGACATAGCATACTATTGAGTGACACTATGGATTGGGCGATAAAGGTTGTGTCAAGTGCTATGTTATTCATGTCACCCCCTGGCAAATTTAGCTAGGGACTATGGAAATCATATTTATTTACATTACATTCATTGTTAGGCAACTGTTGAAAAATCATCAAACCTCAAAATCATCTCTGTTATTTTTAATTTATTTAATATGTTGTTGCTAATTTACCGTTTTGTTGTAGACTGATATTCTGGCGCATACTGTAGTTACCATGGTAAAGTCTCTACAACTTCCAAGATTCAAAAGGATTAATAAAAGGAACCGATTCAAAAACGACTCGTTCGCGAATCGGACATCACTAGTAACTGTCGCGCCGCCAACTGGAAGAAAGCGAGATCAAAATGTTCGCGTTCAAATCGTTGATACATACGTGCGCTGCGTTTTAAACGCTAGTCATTCTTCGCGTCCGTATCAGCTAGATTCGGTGATTTCTGTGCGTTTTTCTTTCATTATGAAGCTGCTTATTTGGCTCTGGTGGAGTGCTGTAAATAATCTTTTGTCGATAGATTGAAAATCGTTTTCAACGCATCGGATATTTGGATATTATTCGCGTGTTTGGCAGAGAAACGATGCATTTTGATTCATGGTCATCTAATAACTGGAACAGGTAGGTGTTACTGACCCCTCTCTCTTAGGCTACTATTGTTGGGTACTGTTGTCATGTAAGAAATTTGGAAACACAAAGGAAAGTGAAGATGATGAACGGAGGACATTCAGATCGAGATGATGGTTTTATGATTGTTTACAATCCACATTAATCTACGGATTGATAGTACACACGACTGTTATCAAACATCCTGCATGTTTTCAAACAGTAGATTTTCATAGCATGACAGCATAGTGTTAAATCGGGAACAGGACCCACTCTACTAATTTAGTCTCAAATAGCTACCACAGATCTCTCTATAGAAACACATGGTGTGCAGAGGACTAGACTCGAAATGAGATGGTAGTTAGGGCAGTGTGTCAGATGACAAGCTTTCGCTGATAAACTGTAACGTTATACTGTAAAAAAATGATTAAAAAAGATCATGATTTATCACAACTTTTTACCTTTTGTGAAAACAACTGATGATTAATGTGTTTCAGATAACAATATTTTTTGAGTTTCTATTTATTAAACCAATCTCCTTTATTGTATTAACTCGATTTTTTATTGTATTTAAATAAAATTATGGCAACCAGGTAACTTATAAAGTTAAACCAACATTTTTTAATGTTGATTTTTTTTTTTTTTTAAATTAAACATAATTCTGCTTTATCATCTCAACAATATATTCTGGCAGATTATCTCGTATTTTTACTAAGCAAACATGTTTTAACTTTATATCTACCCTGCTCTATTTTCATATTTCATCATATTTAATTCTGTTGTTATATCTATTGGTAAAAACCATTGGAAAAAGTGCTAGCTAAGAGAATGAGAACACATTCAAGTCTGTCTGTTGTGCTCTACTCTGTTTGCTATATTGATACGGCATATATGTGGGCTTTAGGAAGGTCTGTTGGTGGCTGTTGACCTGGATAGACCATCTATTTGACAGGAGACAATCATCTTAGTCATCATTCTGTATTTGTCCTGCATTGTGTCCTCTCATGTAACCTCTCTTTGGCCGCAGGACTTCACATTGGGCGGGAATGAAGAGATCGGACGGTGTGGATTAGATCATTGGGATTATAGCACTTTGATTTCTCTCATCTCAATGTTGGGCTCCAGAGGACCTCTGCCTTTGTGCTCTGAAATGAAATAATGGCAACGTGTTGGGCTGCGTCAACGCACCATGATGACAAGAAAAATCCTGCAGCATCATCAGTTTGCGAGGTAAATAGTCCTAATTTCATTGTTTTAAGAGAGTGAGAACACGATAAAAGTGACAGTAACACCTTCTGCAGCTCAAGATGGGACAAGTGCCTTAGTCAGACAGATATTTGTTGTGGCCTCATAACACATAACTCATAACATTATTTTCCTGGAAACCGCCGCTGACTGTTTATTTTGAGGCTGCGATCATTAAATGAAGTAGCCTATTTGTTTTATTTGGCAAGCATGGCCCTTACTTATCTAATCTCAGTAATGTTGTATGGCTGCAAATGCATAATATCACTCTTCAGAATACTAGAGCGATGTAGGATTGTGCGTGTCCTCTGACATGCAGTCAGGCTCTCAGTGATGATGTAACACCGCATGTCAGAAGAATATAACACAGTTCTGCCAAATGCATGCTTGGATTAACCAAGTAATGGCAAAAACCAGTGTGTGTGTGTGTGTGTGCGTGTGTATATAATCGCCTTACAGAGTAGGCTCAGGGTCTAGAAGGTCGGTGGGCTCAGTAGTTTTCAAACATGTCGACAGATCACTCAGTATGTGTCAAAGGGGATTCGGTTATTTATAATCTGTGTGTGTTTGTTTCTTAAGCTGCTAGTTGTTGAAATAAATTGTTTACTTGTGAGGAACAGAACATTACTTTGAAGGATCAGTGCAAACGTGTAGTACATGTTTTTAAAGAAACAGTGCACTATTTTGAGGGATAAATGGCTTTTTGAAGGAACGCATTTCTTTAAAATAACAGTGCTTTTTTGCATGTTATATTTTGTTTGCATTCAACTTTTTGATGAAAACACATCATTAATTTTGTCTGAAGTTTAAAGTGTTTACCATAGGCTTATTTTTAAAAAAAATATCATCTGAAACTCTTAAAGGGATAGTACACACACACAAAAAAAAATTCATTAATTACTCAGCCTCTGTCATGTCATTCCAAACACGTAAGACTTTCATTTATCTTCTTAACACAAATGAAGATCTTTTTGTTGAAATCTGAGAGCTTTCTATCTCAATATTCAGCTACACAGCTACCACTTGGCGCTTCAAAAAGTTCCTAAAGAGATCGTTAAAGTAATCTATATGATTTGAGCGGTTTAGTTTACATTTTCTAAAAAGATTTGTTAACTTTATATGATGAACAGATTGAATTTTCGCTTTTATCAAGAATTTTCATTTTTGGGCGAACCATCCCTTTAAGAGGCCATTAACGCAGAACACATTAGCATCATACGACCCTTTTAAAAAGTAGTACTATACTTTGAATATTTTTAATCCTTCTCCCATGCGTCTTGTGTTTTTAAATGCAAAAAAAGAGAGAGAAAAACATACAACTGACATTAGGTTGTACTTTGTTCACGAGCACTTTCCTCTTAATAACTAATTACGATGGTGTGGCAAAGTTTTTTTGGGAAGTGGTTGTCTCAGTCCAGTGCTCGATCCTCACTGCTACCTAGTTATAAAGTTAAACAGTAACTGAAGTTCTCAGCAGGTGTGTGAAATGTCCCCTGCAGACTCATAAAGAAGTGCATTAAACTAACAGCATCTGGGCTTCAGTAAGCATCATTGCACTACCACTAGCCCAATATAGTTGGGGATTACATTTTAAACAGTGTGATTTACTTCAATACAAATAATATGTTATTATAAATTGTTATATTTCTGTGATATACAGATCGTAGCTCTGTTTCAAAACCTACTGATCTGCCTTGCTGTTTAAAGCTACCTTCTATCTATGGCAGCATCCTAAACATTCTGGAACTCACAAGTGACTGAGTTTAACACCTCTACATAGCAGCGACTCCTTTCAACATGCAGATATTGTGAATCACATTGGAGTCTTGACTTCACAATTACAGATTGACATTAGCATGATGCTAAGCTAACGTCGCCATACTCTAAAATAATAAATAAATAAACTTGGTGTATAAGTGAAATAAGTACATTGAGCTATTTTGTTTGCATAATCAACATTTCTTTACATTGCAGTGGATTCTGGGATTGCCGCATTGCAGTGCTGTCTTTTGGAAAAAAAAAAGAAAGAAAGAAAGAAAAAAAAAACTCAATTAGAAGTCTCATACTTTTTCAGCTTCATGTTGGCAATGGCAACACAACATTGCTGCCTTTAACATTTGGTCTAGGTAGGCACTAGGTAGCCATCCACCTAATGTTGTAGAAAGGTTTTTGTTTAAAGGGGTGATGAACTGAGAAATCAAATTTTCCTTGAGCTTTTGGCATCTAAGAGGTCATCATATTATAAGAATATCCTGTAAGTTTCCGAATTGAAAACTTGTTAGTCCAATAAGCTTTTATTGACACCAGGCTCAGCAAACGACTCGTTTTTCAAAGTGGGGAACTATGACGTCAAAGAGGATAAAACACCACCCCTGCAGGATAAAATCAATCCAACTTCAACACGGCTGGTTTAGCCCCGCCCACCGATTCGCGCATTACACGCATAGCTAAATAACATAGGCCTACCTTGTGATGACAAACCGGATCGAGCTACCGAGCAATAGAAAATATTGTGCAGTGCCTGGTTGTGGAAGAAGGCAGTTGCTGCATAAGCTTCCTCTGGATTCCAATAGGGATGCATGGATAAACTTTATTTTTAATGATGTTCCAGCTGATGAGGGTAAAACATTGTCTGTCTGTTCCCTTGATTTCACTGAGGATTGATTTGTAAACAAGACTGGATTTGCAGACCGATTAAGAGTAAAGAACGGTGCTGTGCCGTCTATATTGGATCCGACAGGAATGGTGCAACACACAGACTCTGGGTCGAACATGTATGGGCGAATCATTCCGGTTGTCATTTTACAACATTGGACCTTTTTTAAAACAATTTCCCCCAAGTGAACCGACGGGTGAGTTGAAACTCATTATAATATGCAAAACTGTTATCCACTTACAGCAGTGGATGTTTACTTCCAAGTCTTTAGTGTGAGACGCCCATAAAAACCGAGCGTTTTTCAGCTAGGCTCAAAACTAGGGTAGAAAATAGCCTATTACTGTTATTCATTTTGATGATTTTGAATGCAAAAACCAAGCGAACGTCTTAAACTGACTTCAGACAAAGATAAAATAAAATTTAAAAAGCCAGTTCATGACCCCTTTAAGTTATGATCAAACATTCTTCCAGTAACGTTAATGAAACATTCGTACAAAGCTATCTGGAATTTAGTAATGTTCTCAAAAAGCACAAAAACATTATACATTACATCGTGGAACATTTTTACTTGAAACGGTTTGAAGATTTACAATTTAACATTTTTAAATGTTACTAATTGTTTCAAAGCGTTCAGAGAACATTGAAAACACATTATCATGGCTATAGTTTTTGCCACCATTTTTCCTTTGCTGAGTAAAGAAAATTAAATGCAGTAGCATATCTGTCTCGTCATATATAGTGCCACTGGCAAAACTAAATACTACGGTGTGTAATTGCTTTGTTTATATTCATGAAAGAGTGATGTGATCCATTATCCACACATTCGGTGTCCCTCATGGTATAATTGTTGGGTCCAGTTGTGTTCCTGTCTGTGACGAAGCTTGTTTAATTCATTAACACACTGAAATCCTCCACTTGCTATTTATCATCATGAGTTAAACCAGTGTTCTCAATCTCAATACCATCACCCCCAAGACACACATAAAGAGTAAGTGCAATTAGGGTACATGCATATCAGTGCTTTTTGTAGAACATGGACAGGTGCTTGACTCTATACCTGCTCCAGTCTCTGCTGACATAATAGACAGCCCCCCCCCCCCCCCCCATCCTGATGGTCTCAGGTGGGCCCGTTATTCTGTCCCGTCTAGTTCTCCAAGTCTAATGAGGGCGTCTCTCCCTGTCTGCCTCTCTCTCTTTGTGTCTCCCTCCCTCGGTCGCCCTGCCCCCTGCGAGGACTCCAGTACCATGGAGGGTAATTAAAGCCCAGCTGCTCCTCGCTTTTACACCTCCACTCTCTATCTCTCATACACACACATACTCTGGTGTTCCCCTGATGAGGTCACCTTGTGGAGGTTCTGAATTCTCTCTTGTAAAGCATGTTGCAAAGTAAATCTGATCTTGAAGTCAGCAAGAAATTCAAATGTACTTCCACATAACCATTTAAAAGTTTGGGATCTGTAAGATGTTTAATGCAAAACAAAGCATTATTTATTTATTTATTTTTTTAAATATTTTATTTTTTTTAATACATTTTTTTTTCTGTGATGACAAAGCTGATTTTTCAGTATTACTTAGCATTATAATATGCTGATTTGGTGCTTGAGAAACATTTCTTATTATTATCAATGTTGAAAACAGTTTTGAAAAAACTGTTTTCCCCCCAGGATTCTTTCATCATCTCAAAGGAGAGCAGCTTATTTGAAATAGAAATCTTTTTTAACATTATAAATGTGTTTTTTTCTTTCTTTTCTGATGTTACTTATACTCTAAACCATGATTCTGATATTTACAACTCACTTTTCATGATTCAGTCAATTACTACTGAAAAAAATGTGTCTTTTTTTTAACATTATAAATGTTTTTTTTATTATTTTCTGATGTTACTTATACTCTAAACCATGATTCTGATATTTACAACTCACTTTTCATGATTCAGTCAATTACTACTAAAAAAATGTGTCTTTTTTAACATTATAAACGTTTTTTTTTATTATTTTCTGATGTTACTTATACTCTAAACCATGATTCTGATATTTACAACTCACTTTTTATTATTCAGTCAATTACTGCTGAACAAAATGTGGGTATAGAAGGGTATATCCTGTTTCATTCAGAAATACATCAGAGTATAGACTTGACTTTAACAAAACCCTGATTTTTTGTGAATTGTTTGCTCAAATCATTAAGCAATTGAGCCCTATTGTAGATGTTGTGGAGACGCCCTTCACAAACTCATCTTTTACATCTGACTGTTGTCTCATTGAATCCAATGGACCAAACCATAATCCAGTGTTGATGGGGATGTTTCTGTGTTCTGTTCTGTCTCATATCAGAGCTTTCAGTTGGTACTTCAGCCCTCCACCCGCACATTTTGTTTCCATATGCATTGATTTCTGTTATCTGTTCAGAAAGAGAGAGAGAGAGAGAGAGAGAGAGTGTGTTAAATGCCTCTTTAACACTGGCTGTCAATGTGTGTGTGTGTGTGTGTGTGTGTGTGTGTGTGTGTGCATATTCACCCTTGTTTTCAGTCTATACAGTCTCTCCCTTTCATGTGAATGTGTTTCTGTGTGCTCGCCTTTGGCTTGCCCTCTAACATATTTGGGAAACGCTCTGTTCGTTGCTCTGCACAAAACTGTGTGACATTTAGGGGCGGATTCACTAAAAATAGACTGTGTCACTACTTGATTTGCATTTTGCATTGTTTTAGCACCGGGTTTTTAGGAATTATGCAAATCAAGTAATGCCGTAAACTAGGGATGCACGATATATCGGCCAGCATATCTGTATCGGCCGATGTATGTTCATTTTTAATGTTATCATTATCGGCCTGGTAAGAAAATGTGGCCGATATATTAAAGCCGATAAATAATGTATTATTCCCTTCAGCTGAGACACTTGTTGAGCACTGTTTATCTTTTTGAATTTCTTGAAATATGATTGAAATCTCTTCAAAAAATGAAAATACGGTTCGGTACAACATGTGCAGCGCAAATCTGTCATATCGGCTATACAACACTATAACATGGACATGGATTTAATTATGAGACTTTTGTTTTTGGAATGAGACTTTTGTTTTTGTAATCAGGCTCTCAAAATTAGATAAAGATTCGGATTTAAGTTTATCGGCCGATATATCGGTTATCGGCTTTCAAATTTAAAGAATTATCGGTTATCGGTATCGGCCAAAATTTTCATATCGGTGCATCCCTACCGTAAACGCCCACAAAATCACTGCTGAGCGCAATATGCACAGGGCAGTTCCCTATTTTTTTTTTCTGCCATTGTGGTTTGTATGCTAGCATTTCTACCAGAATTTATTAGTCACCTAGCTTCACGTCTTCAGCGTAAACCAGCCTGAAAACGTCTTGCTGGTCTGGTCTTTTTCATTCAGCAGGACTTTAGTGCACACTAATATCTGAAATAGTAAGATTTAGTAGATGCTTTGATCTCTAATCCAATAGATTTCCTTCAACCCAGTGTTCCAGTTCTTGACCTGAATCCACTCTAGAGATGGATATTTCTGTCAATAAACCTCTCAGAGCTCTAGTCTTCCTTTGGGAAACATCAGGAATGTCTTATTTAAGGGCTTCTCCCCCAATGATACATGGCAGCCGCTTATCCGATTCCCAGTTATCATCATTCAGTCAAGCCTTTGGACTGCTTGAGTAAGTAAAGGTGCTGCAAATTATGTGATTATTTTGTCCATCATCGGAAAATGAAAACTATTGTTAGTGCTCATTTTATCTGGAATCCCCGTTACTGTAGTTTACTTTAGGAAGCCTATAGTTTGTGCTTTTCTGAAGTATAACTCTATTTTGTCATGAGCAGCCATCAGATGGTAGTTTGTTTTGTAAGCCTGTAGTCAGAAAGGAAACCAATAATCTATTGTATAAATGACTCTGAAGTCTGATGCCTCTCTCTCTTATTACCACTTATTGGATGGGTAGATTGAGTAGGACTCAGTGGGAGTTGTGTTTAGTGAGTCAGTATTGGTGTATATTACACATGCCCAGAGCACATCTGTGTTAAGTTGTTGCCACCTGGTCTGTGCAGTGAAACGCATGGATAGTGGAGACTGCTCATGAGTGGATGTCACACACACACACTGCGATTCTTACAGTATTGTTCTCTCTTAACTAGCTCAGCATGGTAATCATATTCTCTACCAAAATAGACCAAACTGTTTAGTACAGTTTATTGCTAATATATCTCTAAATAAAAAAGTGGAACTAAACCTTTAGTAATTATGGTATACTGTAATTTAAAACATTTTTTTTTGTTTAAATATAAATAAATGTATAAATAAATAATAATTTAATATGAATCAACACCAACTAGAGTTATTTTTAGTCATTTTAATTTTTTATCACTTTATGTAGAAATACAGTAACCTCTTAAAGTAACAACTGCTTACATTACATTTTCAAAAAATATTTGAAACTTGGTTTCCATGGTAAATATTTGTAAAAAAAAAATACAGAGTAGATTAAAAGGGCCATGTCAGCAAGTATGCTGTAATTCTTTCTTCTTCCTTCCTTGATTAACTTAACCAACACTCTATATGAATGAAGAGACTCTTGTTAGCAATATTGTTTTCCACACAAAATCTATGGAATGCTGTCTGTAACAATGAGACTTCCTGTTAGCGAATGGATGCCATATTCCTTGGTCACTTTCATTTTCATGAGATTTTATTTGGTTAGCTGAATTTAATCTTGATAGCATCTGAATTCTCCGCATAGCTTTAGTATTCATGTCCTGACCACAGGCGTCACCATACATTAGAATAGTTTGCCTGTGCATGTTTCACAAATATTTTAATCACACATATTAATTACTTTTTGTGTGGTTGGTTATTTACATCTGCATGGACACTTTTAGATTGAAGCAGGAAATTTCACTCTTTCCTGTTAGTGTTAACTCATAGCAATTATGCTTAATGAATGAATGAACTACTGATGTAATAAATATTTTACCCTTTGTATCTCTTGTTGCTGAATTTTGACTTCGATTTATCCAGCATGTTTCTAGAGCAAAATCCTAATCAACCAATTCGATATAATTGGGAAATGGTTTGGTTTAGGGCAAGGGTCAGGCTTGAACTGATTTTAGGGGTTATTAATGCTTTAGGGTTAGGGTTGTGGGTAGTCTAAGTCTAAGAATGTTATTCATGGACTGTCTGGTGCATACATGACACCAGAGACTCTGACAGACTCTGTGAATCGGGTGCATCAGTCTACTTAGAAACAACTTTTTTGTTTATTTAAGATTCTGGGCTGGACCAATGAGTGATTGGGGAAATGTTGTTCCAGTACCACTACCAACAAAAGATGCTGATCCAGAAATAAGTCACAATCACCTACTGAAAATAACCAGAATTTCACAAAATATGGTCCACATTGTGTACTGCTGATTTAAAGGGATACTCCACTTTTTTTTTGGAAATAGGCTCATTTTACCACTCCCCTCGAGTCAAACAGTTGGGTGTTTACCGTTTTCGAATATATTCAGCCGATTTTTGGATATTTAGAACAATATCATTAACTATATAGTTTCTGGTCTCATTGACTTCCATAGTATACTTTTTTTCCTACTATGGAAGTCAATGAGACCAGAAACTGTCTGGTTACTGATATTCTTCTAAATATCAGAAAATCGGCTGAATGGATTTGAAAACGGTAAAATTCAACTGTTTAACTCTGGGGGAGTGGTAAAATGAGCCCATTTCCCAAAAAAGTGGAGTATCCCTTTAAGTTCAGCCAGTGTAGGATGGTGTGGTGTAGTGTTTGTAAGCTGTTAGTGGTTATGTCTTCTCAGGACACATTAATAGCTGTATCTCATCGCCTGAATCATTTTCAGTCTGAACTCAAGAGTCATGTGATGAGTTTGTGTCAAATCAGCCAACGCCTGAATTGACTACCCACCACACAACGTCATGTATGTTGTTTCATGTTTCAGGCAATCATTGATTTGTTCTTTTGATGTGTGCATTCAGAGCTTCACTACCGGTATTGATTTGATCTGATTGGCCCCTGGGCTGGTAGAAAGGAGTCCGAATATGAGGTTGTGAACCCTAGACTAATCTATTCACTGTTAAAGGGGGAGATTCACAGTTCAGAACTGTGAGGGTTGATTTATTTGTATTTTTAGGGATCAGACCATGGTTTGCAATACAGCAAGACCAGGGTTAACTGTGTTTAGTTTCTTTACTTGGTTGTTCCTTTGCCTGTTATATCACGTCCAAGAAGGTTGCAACACTTTGGGGTATGTTTCAATGTTTTTGTTAGTTCTCGCAGTGCCCAGAGGAAACACTGTACCCAATGGATGTAGTTTTTTTGAGTGTACAAGAATGATGTGTTCCTCCAGCATGTGTTTATACAGCACTACATATGAGGCCCTGGTATTCCAAGCCTGCACATTGGGAGTTTGACCCAACTGACCCACACAACATGAGTGTGTATGTAGCCCTGACCTGCCAAGAGATCCTTCATGTGTGGCTTCATCAATCCGCTCCACATCTTCATGTAATCTTCCCCATCTACGCTTTGAATTTCATGTTGCTGCAGCCTTTTATTGCAATCCAACATAAATGTTATGCAGAGCCAAGAATAACCTAACACAGTTGTCGGTCTCTGGTGCATTGCTCCGGTTTACCTCGCTCAGGCTTGACCTAGTATCCCAAAGCCTCTCTCAAAAGCCTCTCCATGGTAGTGCATGTCCACTGAACCCATCCTTCTAAACAGCTTCTATTCAGCACTCCCACTTTCATTTTGCTTCAGACTCTGATGTGGTTCTGGCTGCCAACTCCTTCCATCTGATTGACAGTTGGCATTTGAATGTTATTAAAATTGCATGCGTGGAACCAATCTGCTGACAGTTGGATTCCTTTTGTGGTTGGTGCATTTCTGAGCCAAGATCTGCAACATCCAGCCAGATTCACCTTGGCCCCATTTTGCTACTTTGGATAACACAGATATAGTGTTTACAGTATCATAACATCTGTCAGATGTGTAGATTCCCCTTGATCATAGCAATTTGCTTCTATATGTTTCTAAGAAGCAACATACTTAAGATTCATTAGAGATAAAGGAACTAGAATTATACCACTACAATGCTTAGGTACATGTGATAGGTTCTGCAGAGTTTAGCTTCAAACACAATTAAACACACCTGAAATAGCTTATCAAGGTCCTCTTACAATAAGCAAGTAAGTTGGGGAAATTTGGTGTCAAACTCTAGATGGACGTTGGTCATCCAGGAGCAGGATGAGACACCCCTGTGCTAGGGTGTCCTGACTCCTGAGAGGTTCTTAGTGCACAGTTAGAATATTTGAAGTATTTGTTAAGGAGTTGCTTGGTGATTTCAATTGTGTTTTGGGTGGCTAGGTTGTTGTTTACTGGCCCAAGTCAATGTCCCCAATTCCCCCCCACTAGTGTTGCACGATGCACCGATACTTCAAAAAGTATTGCGATACTCGGAAATTAAAAACCTCACGATACCTAAGTGGCACCCTAGTGGCAATCCGGAGATTCAGGACTTTTCCCGGTGGGCCGGTAGTGTTTCGAGGCCGAGAGGACCCGTCTGATAGTTATACTTTGCAAGTTCTTAGCAACACAATCTCTGCAACGGTGATAGAATAAAGCGCCAAATGAAGACGATGCTCGAGCCGCAAAAGACCATGCAACTCATAGCAGCGAAAAAAAGCACTCCGCTTGATTTAAAAAAAAACAAATTTTAGCGCTAGATCTCTTATTTAATAGCGAAATAAATTAATTATCTGCTATTTAACTGGACATGTTTTATTTATTTTTGTATTAGCTCTAGGCCTACAACTTTCACCCCAACTTTCATAGCATAAATAAGTTGCAAGCTGCTAAAATAAAGCATACAAATCATCAGCTAAAATGATCTATAGGCTATATGATTATAATCAGAGCATAAGCATGTTTGTCAGTGATTTATTTATAAAGAACACAGACCTACGCAAAGGAGGTGCATGTGAAACGCCCTGTAAGAAATACTTTCCTTTTCAGGAAAAGTATCGAAAAAGTACCGAAATCGCGATTCTTGACAAGGTATCGGTATCGAAACAATAATTTTGGTATCGTGACAACACTATTTAAAAACTATACTATATAAAAAATATGAATTGGCACCCTCATTCTAAATATACTTTTTTTGTGTTCTGGGATTTTTTCACAATTTTTTTTTGTCTGTATAAAAACAGTGTTTATTCGAAACCCTAAACATAAGTATGAGCACTATTTACAGCGATGCTTGCTTTCCCGAACATTTCCAAGTCAATAATAAAATTGCCCCAAGTAGTGCATGTTGTACACAGTTCAGCCAATTCAGTTCTGAAAAACTGATATTCAATAATCACACACTTGCCATAGTCTCGTGACACGTTCTATGACATGCAAATGCCCAGTTTTGTTTCAACCTCATTCTTCTGTTTCTGCAATGCGTGAGAGCATCACAGTGTTTCTTTAAAGCAGTAGGGGATTTAGAGTTCCTCGGGAAGTGTTTTGTCTTTTGCAGTCTTGTCTCCTCCATCCAGGGGTTAAGCGTGCTGCGGCAGTGCTACGGCAGTGCTACCTGACTCAGCACTGCAAGAAGACGAACAGATGGAGTGATTGAGTGGTAGAGCGAACAAGAGGGAGAGACCGATTACTCTTAAATACTTAGGCCTCCTTGTTGGTATCATCACCTTTTTCTTATTTGGAGACCTCTCTTTGGATCATTGTGGTAGAACTTGCGGATGTCTTGGTGGATTTCTTGTGTTTTGGTGTCCGAATACATTATTAATCCAGCACTAATGAGCTGTGGAAAGGATGCGTTTAGCTGATGGAGTGCCTGCTGGGCACACAGATGGGCTCAGACGCAACGCTCTCACTTCCTCACACCCCCTATCACCTTTGTGCCAGGAGCAGGCTCCAAGGGACCGACTGGAGAGTCAAACGATAAAAGCACAGGTGGACCCGGGGGTGCCGTCTGTATCAGGAATAATGCCATGGCTCATCTAAGTGTTCTGGACTGCATGATCAGTCGCAAATGGAGTCGGATATGTGACTTATACTGTGTTTTTAACAGTCAGGTCTGTGCAGCCTTTCTCCATGCATGAAATGCAATTTAGTGTGCATGTCTTTTTAAAATGCACAGCATTTCCAGTCAAAGAGTCACATTGTTCTGCAGATATTCATAGTTCCTTTTGACCCTGGCAGCCCTTTCTGTCTTATCTCATGGAAATGCTTGTCTGATACCAAGAATAACTTGGTGTATTCCTGCTGGGTGGGAATGCAGAACTGGTTGTATGGGGATGTCTGATTTCACAGAGCACTCGTGACTGATCTAGAGCCCGACCGATAAAGGATTTTGAAGGCCGATACCGATACAAATATTTTTGGGTTTTAAAATCCGATATTCCGATATATCGGCCGATATTTTTTATTTATTTATTTTTTTCAGAAACGTGCAACAAAACATTAACAGATTTCCCTAAAATAGTTATTTGTAGTTAGTTATGAGTTTTAGCTAAAATAATATATGATAAAGCATTTTAAAAAGAAACTTGTTTCTTTTATTGTCACAACAGAACAGAGGAACATCAAAATATATTAAAGTTCTGATAAATAAAATAATAATTAGTCCCTACATTGCCTTATAAGCTACCTTATAATTACAATATCAGCTTGCTTTTTAAATTCTTTCCATCAAGCTACATCAAACCATTTTCAATCATCAGTTGCTGCCTGCCTTCTAAAACCTACTATTTAGCGATGTTAATCTAAATCCATTACAGACCGATAGTCTGCAACGCACACTTGGCGTCGCTGGATTTCACACACGTGTAAATGCACATGATACGTTTGATACTTCTTCTCTAGGTCTAAATATTCACTCCTCGCAAGTCTAACTTACATTTTACAATGCAGGGATGGTAACTAGAGATATGCCAGTTATAGATATAGTAATCATTACTTTATAGGCAGAAAAAGTTCATTGTGGTTTCCAAGCTCATTAATGTTAACGTTAGCAGTCTTACACTGATAATAGTGGCATTAGCTAGCTTTGTGGTTAGCTAGTCTATGATGAGCCATAATTTAGCAATAGATAACTTCATACTGCAAATTGTAAAACATACATTTTCAATATAACAGGCCAAGGAGAGATGATTGAAGCGTGTTTTGTCCGTTTTTATTTTTTAATTTTTGTAATATTCATTTATCGGCCATTATAACTACCGATACCGATATTTTGGAAAATGCCTAATATCGGCCGGGCCGATATATCGGTCTGGCTCTAGACCGATCTCTAGTGGTTTGTCAATTTTATTTTATTATTTATGTCTGTATTTTCCATTCAGGTGAATGTTTATATAATGTGAAATGATGAAACCTTTTAAATAAAAACAAAAAATACTGAAATATTGAGGCTTTCAATAAATATTGTTATCAATGCCAACTAAATAATCTAAAGAGAATAGTCAGTGCTTCTTAATGTAAAGTGTTCCATTTTCTTCTGTTCTTGCATGCTATGCGTCTTCTGAAAGATGAAATACAAGACTACTTCTGTAACACTTAGCCTATTATCTTAGTAACTATAATCAATGACAACACTTTTCACATCCCTAAATAGCAGCACATTTCATTCAGTACTAAAATTTGAAACATTATGGTTGGTGTTGTTTTATATTTTGGTTCCTTTCCTTCTTTGATGCTGGTAAACTGCAAAACCCAACCCTAGCACACAATTGGTGCAGCTTTCTTGTATGAGTTTGTGTGTGTGTGCATATATCTCTGGCTTCTTTTCAAAGTTCATTTGGCACGCAGTTCAGAGACAGACAAGTGAGAGACTGTAATCATTGTCCAGCTCTGTCTTTCTCTGTGATCTGAGTTGCGGGTCGTGCTGTGCCGTCTCTAACTCAGCAGTGCTTTGCTTCGCCCCTTGAACTAATTTAATTTTAGCTCCGCTGAAACTGTTTGCATGCATGTAGGACTGATGGGCTTCTGTTTGGAGCCATGAACACAGTCTTTGTGCTAAGGCTGCCGTATGATATTCAGCATTCACACTCCAGCACCTGGTCTTCGGTTGGAAAAAATGACCGGCCCACGCTGGGCAAATCCTTAACCTTCCAGAAGGGGTAAAATCTGTTAGAAGAGTGTCCCGTTGTGTTGTTTTTTTTGTCTTAACTCAGTTCATTGTGGTCAAATGAGCATGTCAGCTAGTCTCATCATTATGACGACCGATAACATCCCTCATAAACGTATTAATAATTCATAGCAGCCCAGCAGTGAAGATCCCAATTATATTGGTCTTTGGGAGCATCTGTGGAAGCCCAGGGGACTCTAATTGGCCCACCTGCTCCGCTGAGGGTGAGGGGCCCCACTCTTTGTGTAACTGTGGCCCCAGCTCACGCTCGCATCACACCCGCCCTGACAATACACCCCGAAGTAACGTATAGAGCATGTGAAGGGTTGTGAACAGGATCTGAAGGGAATTAAAGCATTAGAGAAAGACTCCAGACTGAGCTGGTTTACTTTCACTGGGGCTGTATGTCTGTTCTAATGATACTGCCTATGGGCTTCACCTTCTGTCCTTTTGAGATCCCTCATGCTTCAGGCCCGTTCACAGACTGATTCACATAGTACTGGGATCAACTATTTTTACCGTATTTTTATGGTATGATGCTGGCAACCACAGCTGCCAGTAGTTTACTGTTCTTTCACAGGATTATTTTTTACAGTGTAACGTTAAAGGAGAACTCCGGTGAACAATAAACCTTTGGTCTAATAAAACATCGGTACATAGTCAACTGTTCTCTGAGATTTGTTTTCATGATAATCGAATGTAAAGAGTTTTATCTCTCAAAACTGTTTAGCGTATAATGCTAGCAATGGGGGCATTGACTAAGTAAAGAGAAATCGCTAGACAGTTCACTTCGCGTATACAGACAGGAGCCATCTTAAAAAATAGTCTCGATAAGTCAAACCACGAACGTCGTGCTGATTGATCTGACCTGTATGAAGTTCAGCGAACTTCTGAACTGTATGAGTGGCGTTCGGGGATAGACTTATCGAGACTATTTTTTAAGATGGCTCCTGTCTGTATACACGAAGTGAACTGTCTTCATAAAGTAACTTCTTATTAAACGGTCTGTGCACTTACAAAGCTCTCAATGCTTCGTTTTGCATGTATGGAGCCTCATTATGTTACTGCGTTAGTGTGGGGCTATTTTGAGCCTTGTTAGTGGTATAAACTAGCGGTTTCTTTTTACTTAGTCAATGCCCCCATTACTAGCATTATACGCTAAACAGTTTTTAGAGATAAAACTCTTTACATTCGATTATCATGAAAACAAATCTCAGAGAACAATTGACTAGGTACCGATGTTTTATTAGACCAAAGTAGGGCTGGGCGATATGGCCAAAAAATCATATCTCGATATTTTTTGGTCAAATGGCGATATACGATATATATCTCGGTACTTTCTACGTTTTCTATTTAGATAAAGAAAATCTTTATATTTAAAAAAAAAAAATATATATATATATATATATATATATATATATTCACATTCGGCCCAATGATATCCTACAAACAATGTTGATATTGAAGGATATGGAAACAAATATAATATAGGCTATGCAATATATTATGTGCAAAAAGCTTTTGTTTTTATATTGACTAAAGGCTAAACTAAAAATGAAAATAAAAACAAAAGCACAAACTATTATATTAGCCTGCATTTGATTACCCCATTATAATTACTTTCACTTTCATTAAAAATATTTGTAGGTTTAAAATTCCACATATGGCACATTTATTTTCTCCAACAACAAATATTTTAGCAATATGTTTATTTTAGTCAGAATTATTGCGTACTACGTAGTACTATTCACGCGCATGCGCGCGCCGTCGCTCGTTCAAGGAAGCATCAATTTTAGCGGAGATTCACTTGCAGAAACTCGTCCTCTTCTGACATGGACATATTTGTTGTGAAATGGACATATTTGCTTTACTTTCTAACATTTACAGATGGAGAATATACCTGTGAAATGTAAGTTGAGCACTGAGGAAAGCACCACATCTCAAACGCATTAAACAGCGCAAGTATATCTTGTCAGTCAGCAACAGTGTCTGTCAGAGCATTTGGCAGGGCGGCAAGCTGCCTTAAACTTGTTAACTATATCAAAGTGATTTTGACGCAATTAATATAAGCTTGTGTCATGTTTAGGACAAATTGTACTACGTAGCCTAGCTACTTTCACTGCAGCAGCTCACACTGCAACCTCCGCTATTTTTCAGATGTGCTCATATCAAACTACTGTATCGATATAAACGGTATTGCCTCATTCCATATCGTTTCAAAAAATATAACGATACATCGTACAAACTCGATATATCGCCCAGCCCTAGACCAAAGGTTCATTGTTCGCCGGAGTTCTCCTTTAACAAAGATGAACAAATACAGTAACAAATGTATTACTCATTATTAGTTCATGTTAGTTAATAATACATTAACTAATGTTAACTAATGAACCTTATTGTAAAGTGTTACCATAAAATGTTATCCCAGTACTTGATAATTTTGTATATTTGTAACATAAATAACAATACTGTGTGGTTGAAAAGACGGTTTGTGAAGCTGTTTGCTATACATGATAATCATATTCTCTGTGGCATATTTGGGGTTTAATAGACAATGTCAAATCAAATAGGTGAATCCTTGAAATAGCGTGGGTGTTTGAATCGAGATTGCGATCTTTTAACAATTAATCATGACCAGTATTGATTTTGGGATTGGAGTGTTTTATGAGTGCAATATCAGACAGATACAATCGGTATATCACCCCCGACCATCAGTGCCTCCAAAGAAAGTTAATCATTGGATTCTGTAAAGTTTGATTTGAAGGTTCATAGTACTGAATCTTTCTGAGAATACATATTCTGACACCTCCTGCATATTTTTTGTTTGCAAATTTATTGCATTAGCTTTAGCCTATAGCCGCTTTCAGACCGGAGGGACTTTTGCAGTTCCTAGAACCTAACGTTCCTATAACCCTTTTTTTCTCGTGTTCTGACCAGACTAAATTGGGGATTTTTTTTTAGTTCCTCAGATTGTAGTTCCCGAAAGAGTTCGTACTCTTTCAGTACCTAGTCTAGAGCGAGGACTTAGTTCCCTTTCCCTAGGTCTACGTTGATTGGTTGAACTTATAAGCCATGCCCACTGTCAACACGTAACTTGTAGCGCGCTGTCTGCCATACGCGGTGTGTTTTTGCAAAACATTACAACGAGGATTAAGACAAACATAACGCATTCAACCAGCTAATTGCTAATAATAGCTAAACTTACCTGTCGTTTGCCTCCTGCGCTCTGTTCTTTTATCTTCTTCCATCATATTACTTAATATCATATTACGCAGGAGCCTTCGTCTTCTGTGTTTCTCTGTACAGAACTCAAGCATAATCTTTAAACGGCGCCGTTCGTTCTCCGTTATTAAGGTCCCGGCAAGGCAGAACAGGAACCAGGAACATTGCAATAGCAGTTGCCTACCAGTTTCTATTGCCACTTGGCTAGTGCGGATGCAAGCAGCAAAACCGAGTTTGGGGGAGAGTTCTTAGAACTGTTAAGAAGTGGACAGTTCCTATAACTAAGTTCCTGTAACTACTCGGTCGGAAAGCGGCTAATGTTAATCCATGCCACATAAAAAAAACAAAAACAAAACAAAAAAAAACAGCAAAATTACTGTGAATGGCTTTTTGAGACTAATTCTTACAAGGCCCCATCACATGATCTGTGATGGGAAAACCGGAAAAGCCCGCTAGCAGTGTCCACTCAAAGAAAACTGATAGAAATCTGTGTAAGGAAGAAACATGAGAGGGATTACGATATCAAAGGCAGATTGTGCATGGATAACCAACATTTTCTGACATAATTTCACTCCACCCACTCCCAGGAGAGAATTCACAATCCATTTAGTTCACCCTGATGCCTGGGAAGAGTGAGAGAAGTGTCTCTGCTGCTGTAACGTGCCCTGTGCTCTCGTTTATAAAAAGGAATTCAGATCAGGACCACACAATGATCTCCATTGATATGAGAAAGGGAATCATAAAACCTCCAGATCAGCTGCAGTGGAGAAGGGCAGCTTTTGGCTTAAACACATTGGTTTGGTTGCCAGTATTTGACACTGTACAGAGGTCACTTTATATCAGACTCATTTACACATGCCTGTCGGACCCGCTGCTTTTTGTGTCACTTCCTGCATGAGGGTACGAGATCTACAACTATCTGTGTCTGTGTGTGCTTAATATGCATAAAGAAACTGCTCAACCTGTAATATACAGAGAAATAATTGGTTTAATGATTATTTGAATTAACATGCTTAGATCGACTGACTTATCTGTATTGTACTACTAAGGAAGCAACAAAGTCATTTGATGTCATTCCATTTCATTGAGAGTTGTGGATTTAAGGTGACATGCTAGATCATTTGTTTCGAATTTAAATTGTGCGCAAAATGGGAATATTGCATAAAACATTTGCGAATAAATCAGCATTTCAGTCCATTGAGTCGATAATTATCAGTCACTTCCTGATAAACTGGTACTAAATATCACTAAGAAAAGTAGGAGAAGCCACAAATATTCATATAATAAATGACTTGCGTGTCAGAGGGGGCAGACGAAATGTAGACTTCGCATGAAATGCAAGACTTTTGGAGGAAGATACCTGCTGTTTGGGAATGTGGTCATGTAAGAAAGTTCTGGAAGGTAATTATTCCAAACCACTTTGATGACAGACTTTGGCTCTGAGATTTCAAAAAACAACTAAAAAAGCATTTCAGATGCTGTGCAAAAAGATCAGTCCGCTGGTTAGTTCAGTTATGCCGTCACATGATTTGTTTTGATGCACATTGAGGAATTTATTGGGTTAAATTGTGTAGTTTATGCGCATGTTTTCTTATCTGATAAAATTGTATCCGACACGTTTTTTTTTTTGCACATTTCTAGAATTTATACACACCTTGGCGTATCCATCCAACAGTTTTTTTATGCGATATCCTAAAATATGCATAAAATAGGTGGATTCAAACATAGCTATTGTCTGTTTGCATTGCAGCAAAGTTGAGCAGTTTCCATCCAGCAGTCACCTTGGCGTTTCCATCCAACAGTTTTTGTATGCGATATCCTAAAATATGCATAAAATAGGTGGATGGAAACATAGCTATTGTCTGTTTGCAATGCAACAAAGTTGAGCAGTTTGTTTAACATTATACAAATGAGTTTAAATTTGGGTGGTGATGGCGCAGTGGATAAGACACATGCCTTTGGTGTGAGACAACCGGGTTCAAATCCACTGTGAGACACCAATGTGTCCCTGAGCAAGACACTTAACCCCTAGTTCTTCCAGAGTCATGCAACCTCTGATATGTATAGCAATTGTAAGTCGCTTTGGATAAAAGCGTCAGCTAAATGAATAAATGTAAATGTAAACGTTTACGGTTGACCGATGATATTTGGCATTTTTTAATTATCGGCTATAGTGCAAAGCTTTTCTTTTTGGCTGACAAGTGTCGTAAGTGGGACTTTTATTTTGATAGTGATGTAGTTCAACTGTTCTGTTTAATAATAGAATGGCTAATGCCCTAATTGGATTCTGTAAATGTATGCACTCCTAAACTTTGGCTTCTCAAGTGGGCATTGAACTGTGCATGTGGTATTTATTATTTGTAAGTAATCAACAAATTTGTCTTTCCAAACCTGTATGCATTTATTTACACATTTTTTCCCAATAGAATAGAATACTCAGCAATTTAGTTTTGTTTTTGACCCTACTGATCTTGCATTTTAGTGGAAATAAAACTGATTTGATCAAAATAAAAAGAATTATTTGAGCAACAGTACTTTCCATTAGGGCATGCAGCAGTTGGTGCTCCTACTGTGTAATATAGTGTGACTGTAGGCGACATCTGATTCATGTTTTCTGTATGGATGTGTCTGTGCAGTTAATTGGTTCTGATGCTTGTACTCACATTGACACTATAGAGCACAGTACATTATCATATGCTGTGAAAATCAATGTGCTAATGCAGCACAAATATTCTCTCCATATTTTTGCCGGTACTATAATAACATGAAACCTCTGCCTCCAAAAATACCTTCTATAAACACAAAAACGCACTGTGATGGTACCATGATGGTATCAGTTTTTTTATGTCACTAGGGCTGTGTTATAAAATCCTCTATTGCGACACTTATACTCATACTTAAACGTACAGTATGAAATTTTTGGCCACCAGGGGTCACTCATTTAAAATAATAACAAAAGACGTACTTTGATGACGTCGGGAAAGAGCGTGGGCTCATGGGAGTTGTTGTCGCTGTCAATGACAACCAGCTCAGCTCATGACATGACATCATCGTTTCACAAAATATACGGATATACGGCATCTCTTTGTAGATTTAGCTTGTTGAGAAGCTTTAAACGCAACCCCAGTGTTTACCTGTGTCATGCTTCTCCTGTCCCAAACCCTTCTCGCGTCATGTTTTTCACCCGTACGTTTGAGCTTTACTGAGCTGGCTGTAGCAGCAGAACGTGCAGGCAAAGCGTAATCGTGGTCCATAACTATAATACAGACCGCAGTAGACGAATATAAATATTTATATTACGCTCCTTCAATGAATTACCTATTTTAGAACATTTTTCATTTATAGGGCGCACCGGATTATAAAGCACATACTGCTTAGATACTATAGAGATACTGCTGTCAAACGTTTGACTGGGTTTGCGTTATGCATCCACTATGTGCTAAAGGCTAAAGGGAATGTAGTGAGTGCGCGGCACCGGAGGTGAGGCGTTTATTTAGTAAGCATGAGAGAGCTGAAGCGGGCAGGTACATTCGCAGCCTGACTCATAAGAGTATTCAATGTGCGCGGCTCGCTAACAGCAACAGTTGGCTGATTTGAATGAGACGAACCGGTTACTGTGAACGGGGAGCGCTTTATGCGCGAGCAGCACCGGGGACAGTGTGTCTGTTAAGAGTGAGCGCTCGTGAGCGGGCACGTGATTTACACACATAAAAATACGTAATGCTTTTTTTTCTTCGTCATTTTCTTTGCTTTATTGACGGTAGTCCAGTGTTCCCCTTTGTGTTTGACGGTTTCGCCTGGTTCCGCAAGGAAGTTAGAGAAAATAGAGGAGTCAAAGGTTATATGACGGCATAGACGGGCGACGAAACGGAAATAGGAAAACGTCCCGTGTCTTCGAATTAAACTATAAATTTCTCCGTATTTGAAAGTTGGTGGAAACTGTCGGGATAATGTAAGTACACATCTAATAGAAATATATAACATAGATACAGTTATTTTTGCTTTTTTTAAAGCAGAAAAAATACATATTGTGGCTTTAAAACAGTTATGAACTACTGATATTGTCACAGAATGCTGATGAAGGAAGATACTGAAGACTAGATAGTTCACAAAGAGTTTACTGGTGACGAACATGCAGACAAGCATAACATTCAACTATAACCGACAAAGTATAGAACAGAACAGGGTGTAAATACACAAGATGAATGGCACAGGTGGAGGACGATTTAACTCATTAGGGCTAACAAGAACATGTGCAGACAGAACGAATGTAGTTGTACAGATATATGCTCATATTTATTAAATATTTATTGGGATTTACAAAGAATATCATGGTACATGTCCAATTGTGACACTGGTATGCCTTTATCAAAAACACACTAGGCAGATCAAACGCATTAGCCATTCGATCTGTCTCTCTTTTCGAGTGGCGTTAATGGTGGAAACGCACTTGTATTCTGTCTCTCATGAGTGTGTATTCCTCTGCTGCGTGCTGTTATCCAGGGTTTAACACGCTCTGAATGTGAAACAGGAGAGAGAGGATGTGAGACGTCTCCTGTGAAACGACACAGGTCTTTTGGTGCAATGCAGGCAGGAGGAGGCGGAGCTAGAGGAGGCATCAGAGGGACAGGGTTAGGGTGGGAGGGATTGTTTCATGACTGTGTTCCTCAAACCCCGCCCCCATCCACTTACGAAACACACACATTCATTTAAATATATTAGATCACTCTCTCTTAATGTAAACATCACAACCACAGGTCAAAGAGGAGACGGTTACCATGGCAACAGTGCATAGTAGTGTAGAATGCTGCATGAAGACCAGAGAATCAGAGCAGCAGTGATACATCGCTGTAACTCCACCCACTCGACCTGCAGTGGAGGGAAACCACACGGCAGAACACTTGCAAAAAATTATTGTAGCAGTACCGTTACACAGGGATGCTATTTTTATGATGTATAATAATAATAATTAATTTATTTAGTCATTGCAGTGATGCAACAAAATTACTTTAGGCCATCAGTCGACAGTGAAAGTCGACTGGAAGACACTGACAGGTTATGATGTATTGGTTTATGTCAAGGTGTCATAAAGACATCTCAAACAATGTCATATTTGCATTAAAAATGTCATAACTGAGCGAATGACACTTAATGAAAGTTAATATGAAATGACATTCATAACATATGCCATGTCATGATTATGAAGGTGTCATGTTAGTCTTATGCATACCCCTTCAAGGAAAGTACTGCATATTTTGTAAACAGGGCACAGCGGCAGATATCAACCAAGAAAAAAAAGAAGGTTTATGAGGCGGAGAATCACTAGTAACCAGGAAAAGAGAGTATACTTGTTTGTGCTGCAGGCGATGCAAAGTCCAGTCCCACTTATTGTAATTGTTGGATAATATGCGTAATAGACGGATTAAGTGAGATCAACAATAGCACAAAAACAGGACAAAGCGACATATAACAAACAAGGAAAGGGCATATGAGGCAAAGAATCACTATTAACCAGATAATGTGTATAATTGTGTGTGCTGCAACAATGCAAAGTCCAGTGTTAGGATAGCCTATATCACGATATAATTATTTTATTTTATATTTACTATATTTCACGATATAGTTATTTTACCTTGTTTATGTTAAGAAAAATAGAAAAATAAGAAAAAAAGAAGCAGATTTCAAACAATAGGACAAATACAATGTAAGACCGGCGCACGTCGCACAGGTGTCTTTCATTATCACTTACGCCACCGGCCTCGCGCCGTCCTCTTACGTCCCTCGCCCTAGATCGTCCTGCCCGCCACAGCCAACTAACTAGAAATTTGGAGTGAAATTAAAGTCAGTGACTTTAAACTCTGGTGACAGCTAACGTTAGCCTTGTAGACGGA